>LWMK02000009.1:1758180-1777489 GCA_001693075.2 Taenia saginata | reverse complement strand
CCCACCGTATCACATCCTACGAAGTCCGTGTCAGGCAGTAGCTGTTTGTCCGCAACCTTGTGCACTGAGCTAAACAAGATTTCTGGTTGCCTCCGCATCACCTATACGTCACCTTCAATTCACACACACTTTGTGTCTGAGATAGAGGCTCAGCTGAAGCGAACTTCAATTAACATTCACATGAGCCAAGCAGATGTAAAAGTTGTGAGCTTCCCTACATTTCCATTAGCATTAAATTTGTAGAAATCATTTGTAACTATTCCAAAGAGAGCTCAAATAATTCATTCTTGGGTAGAATTGGGGAGTATAGGGAGGTGGTTTAGGAGTCGTTTCCACCTCGGGAATCTATCGCGTCCACTTAGACGAGAGGCTGGTGTGGACTAACCATCAGCCCTCTAAAAGGTGTTACTAGACAACCATGCATCTGAGGCTTAGGTTATGTGCACACAAATGCAAAAAAAATAGCTCTCATCCTCCCTCGCTGGCTACACCGATTTGTTTACCACCGCACTCGACCACCTTCCGATTCACACAAGTCTCCCACAAACATGAAGGCCCCTTTCGTGGTTTTTCTATTGTCTACTAAAACCTCAGGATGACATATTTGCAACCAATCTGACGCCGAGTGGATCACGTGCTTGGCCTTGATGAGTGTAGCCATGGGCAGACAAGGTTTGTGCAATGCAGCCACCTCTCTATGTGTGACAGGATTGCAACCCGTATCACACACTTCCACCGTGTTCTCCACGGGATTAATGCACGGCTGCTTCCACTGCACCGTCTCGCTAGGTGGACCAGTGAAGATAAAAAATGAAGGGATGAAGCCGACCGACTTAGTCCTGCAACTCATCCTGATTCCATGGTGGCTAATCTCGCTTCTGAGGCCTCCTCTACCATTCTAGTGGCACAACTAACTGGTTACGGGCTCCAGTTCCTCATGTTCCATCTTTCGCATTCTGCACTTTGACAATCCAATCGCATTGACTACCGTGGCAGAAATTCGGAGGGAAGGGAGGTGCGAGAGGGCTACAGACACCACTTTGAGGTTCGTATTTGCAGGGCAGAGATGTGGTGTTGCATGGACTCCCCTTCAGCCACAATGCAACACCATCTACCATCCCCAATCCACTGGCTCCACAATGGCACACACCAGGCACCACAATGGCAGAAATGTACACTGTTTACACAACCGCTCCGGCCACACCAAAGCCATCACGAGGAGCCGTAAAGTGGCCACCAAAAGACCATGCCCAGGTGCTGTACACATAATGAATGGGCCATCAGTGCAGAGGTGGAATTTGCACGCCCTTTGTTCCACAAAGCACGTCTCTAAGGTGGCGGCACGCCCATTGCCAAACACCACTGCGTGCGTGCGTGTGTGTGTGTGTGTGTGTGCCTGAAAAGTCGTCCTCACGCACCACTTGCAAGCTTACGTGGAAGGCATGCTGACATTACCCTGTGTCTACCACATCCACCACAGCCTCTGCAGAGCTACCATAAGCCACGAGTTCTGCGCTCCCAATTCTCCCATTCCTACTCCCACCTCAACCAACCCCGAAAAAAAAACAACAACAACAACAGGCTGAGCACTTGAAGCGAGCATAATTTAACGCCATTTACTCACTGAACGATGCAAGCAATTAAAAGGTTCCAACTATCCAGCAAAGCAACGAGAAGAGGCGACAATGCCTATTACCTAACTGTCACCGCGCCAGTGTGCACTCGCTCCATGGCAAGCAATTGTATTGAACTCCTTCGACGCCATGTAGTCTTTCAGTGCAGGCAAGTTCTGTGAAGGCAAAAAGTCCATCACACCCAAGCCTCGCAGCCAAAACCCTACACACACACACACACACACATACACGCACACACACACAAACTTCCACCAGCTGTGAGCAGTCTATCCACGTACCTCAAAGCGCGTCAAGTAGGCCTGCAGCTTCGGGTAGCTCTTCAGGCATGTTGGGTCAAACTTCGTCAGTTGCTTCAACAGCTCGCACAGACCAAAGTCGGGATAGTTGATCTGCAGGCAAAAGAGACAAGGACTTCACTAACACACCTCACCGCTAATCATGTAGGGCACAACAACCACCCAACATCTACAGAACTGACCATATCAAAGAAATACATGCATCATGCCTCACGCACAACGCCTAACGACCAACTGACCATCAAAGCAAAGCTACAGAAAGGTAAGTTAAAAGCACACCGGCCATAAAAGTGCACGCACCTTGTCACCAGTAAGCCACTCCTTACTGCCCAAATAGTTCTCAAAGTTCGGCAGCTTCTCCGAAAGAGTCTCCATGAATTTCGGGCTCAGCTTCGCCTGTAAGAATCGTGGGAATTAAGGAAGACCAGAGTTCGCAAAAACTTCACTTTACAAGCCCTCACCAATGCATTCAAAGGCAATCGACTTACGAAGTCGGGACTGTAACAGGTGTGTGCAAAGGAAATGTGCAGGTCCATTATCTCGCACTGAAGCATGTGCAGCACTGCACGTCGCTTTTTGCAATCCGGCACTGCAACCCATGCACACCACATCATAAATATGGACACCTCAACAACACCAGACAGAACAACTCCACGGAAAACAATGAACTAAGAAAACTCACGCATGCCGTGTCTGTCAGCAATGTACTCCAAAATGGCACCTGACTGGGTCATCTTGAAGTCGCCGTCGATGTAGTAGGGCAACTATACGGCATGTTAGTTGCTGGTGGAACAAGGAGCGACAACTTACATTGGGAAAGTCGAGACCCAGCGAAAACTTCTCCGCCAGCCATTCACTACGATCGTAGTCTGGAGCTGCGACGACAGATAAGACACGAACTACGCGCACTTACCTGGACCAACCTTGTATCGCTTGTCAGTGTACTCAACTCCCAGGTATTTCAACAGAAGACGACACTGTTCCGCTAGCTGCGCAGAAGAGGGAATCAAAAAGGAAAATAAGATACACTCTGAGCAAACTAAAGCAGTTTCTATCCGATCTCCTAGCCGAAGATGAAGCGTGGTTCTAAGCCTAATACCAACCACAGTTGCCGTTACGGGCCCAACTTTACATTGGCTTTATGTCTTATACACTGCTGCCACACCCGTGTTGCACCCACCCCTCTAATATTCCAGTAACCCAACGTAGGCGCCATTACGAAACGGACGCACAGGCACGCAAGTGAACTGACCGCTTCAAACTGAAGGCTATATATACCACTCGTCCGGATGACCTACAAATTGATTCAAGATGCATTAAGCTTTACACATTAAAACCAACCACTTTTGCATTAAATTCTCATCAAATGTTTACTTTTACCGTTCATTTAATTAACTGACACAAGTTTAATTATTGAGCTTCAATGGTAGTATGGACAAATGTTTTTTTCATTCAATTACGACATCTTGTAAAAATTAGTGAAAATACTCTGCAAAAAAACTATATGCACATGAATAAATGCGGTAAATAGTGACAAAAAAAATGGGCTTTCACGGCTTTGACAACGGAATCACTAGCATGAGGTGGCTTTAACATAAACTGTGCCAATTTATATTTAATAAAATTTTTAAAGTCCTGCACCGATAGTTTTAGCCTTGGCCTTGCTGCTGGCTAAAAACTCTTTTGCGAGTCAGTCATTGTAGCGTCTCGAGGCTCCCCTTAAGGTAAAAGAAGGCGCAGTACTAGGACAGAATATATATATTCCGGGAACAGAGGGCTTGGGGGCTGTTGGCACGGCCCGGAGGCCGACCAACCGGCTAGAACAAGATGGCCACCCAAGTGATCTAAACCGGTAGTTCGAACAAACAAAGTATTACACAGCCCCTCTCTTCTTTCGAGCGTCGTCCCCGACGCTCCCCTTCGTCCGCCTCCCGTGTCAGCCATCACAACGTAATCAGTGCTGCGAGAAGCACCCACGAGCTAACCGTCCCAGTCGTCGAGGTTCGAACGCATGTGTTCCTGTAGTGCCATCAATTCCGCGTTGCACTTGGTGCAGCAAATGCGCGCCTCTTGGCCCTCCTCTGGGCTTGGAGTCCACGGCTAGTGTCGCTTCAGTTGTTAATAGCTTCCCTGTCGAACACGAGGGCGAGGGAGATGTCGAAGATGAACGTCGATCTCAACCCTTCTGTTACGAGATACCAAAGGTTCTCCCCTCCGTAGCACATGTACTTCTTTCACAACGCCGACGTTTGCCAGAAGCGGCATGGAGCAGGATAAAATCCATCAAAGTCGGGTCCGCTTTCCGCTGCCACCAATGTAGCGTCCCGAGGCTCCCCTTAAGGTAAAAGAAGGCGCAGTACTAGGGCAGAATATATATATTCCGGGAACAGAGGGCTTGGGGGCTGTTGGCACGGCCCGGAGGCCGACCAACCGGCTAGAACAAGATGGCCACCCAAGTGACCTAAACCGGTAGTTCGAACAAACAAAGTATTACACAGCCCCTCTCTTCTTTCGAGCGTCGTCCCCGACGCTCCCCTTCGTCAGCCTCCCGTGTCAGCCATCACAACGTAATCAGTGCTGCGAGAAGCACCCACGAGCTAACAGTCCCAGTCGTCGAGGTTCGAACGCATGTGTTCCTGTAGTGCCATCAATTCCGCGTAGCACTCAGTGCAGCAAATGCGCGCCTCTTGGCCCTCCTCTGGGCTTGGAGTCCACGGCTAGTGTCGCTTCAGTTGTTGATAGCTTCCCTGTCGAACACGAGGGCGAGGGAGATGTCGAAGATGAACGTCGATCTCAAACCTTCTGTTACGAGATACCCAAGGTTCTACCCTCCGTTGCACATATATTCCGAGCATATATATATTCCGAGAACAGAGAGCTTGGGGGCTGTTGGCACGGCCCGGAGGCCGACCAACCGGCTAGAACAAGATGGCCACCCAAGTGACCTATACCGGTAGTTCGAACAAACAAAATATTACACAGGAGGCCTCCTATCCGATTTCTTTTGCTTAATTTAGAATTGTGTCACTGTGGAGCTTGACTTCAGCCTACGATACACTTCATTTGATAATCATTGTAAGTACTTCCTGACGCTATTTGACTGTGCCAAGGTGCGGATGAAGTGACCTCTGCGAAGTGCAACAATTGAATACAAAATACTTCTGCACAGCTGCGTAACACATGTACGCATTCTCTTCCCTTGTGTCCTTTTAGTTCGTCCATCTGTCTGCCATTGGTCTCCATCGCTTCCACATGTTACAATGATGTGGTGCTGGGTCATGGTTAAGAAAGCGTCCTGCTCATAGCTGATTGTTTGATACACAACAACAGTATTTTTTTAACAGCTCAGACTAAATCTAGTCCACGTAGACTGCTACAAAGCACAGTCTATGCATCTATCACCATAAACTAAGCATGGAATCTAGGCGTCACACAAGCGTGACGCAGGTGACACACATCTTAGGAGTGCTTTCTTTCGTCTATGTTGGACCAACGCCCAATGTGCACACGTGGCCATTTATCACAGCCCGAGAGACCGTCAATGTCTTTGTTAATACTGCGAGCGGCTGCCACGTCGCCGTGTAGTGGTTTCACTGGGTCATAAATCATTCGCCTCAACACCACAATCGACACCGACCACTTCTAACCGAAACTTTGCAAGCGAAACTAGCCTAATGCCCAACGAACACTCTAGAATGGTCCATTAACACCCAAATGGAAGAAACGTACTATTCAAGTGAACGGGCACTACTTTCTGGGGGATCATCGGCGGCTTCGGCGTAGACCGATGACTAGCGTTGGTGGAAGCTGTTGGAGGCTGCAGGAAACAATGCGAAACCTAGACAAGAACTAGGAAGGCGACTTACACAGAGCGAGGTCCTCAAACACGGCCGACTAACACGGGATGGAAAAGACAACTGAGAATGCCTCGATAAACCTCTGCAGTACCACGATGCCACAGGCTCCATCGATCTACCCTGTCGATGATGGAGGCGGGTCATTCAAACAGTGTCACGTTACCTCCCCTCCCACCGGTGCTTCTATGCGATCTGCCGCGCCAGCGCTGACACTGGCCATTCTCCTATGCCTACAGACCATAGCAACACCGCCCCAGGACGCCAGCAATTCAGACAGCGAAGAGGTGATCGTGGAGTACTACAACGACACCCTCGGCAGCATCATGGACGGTGGGGGGCTGCGGATCGAGATGGCCTCGTGTGAGTGACGGATCCTCTCCCTCTCTCTCTCTATCTATCTATCTATCTCCCACTCTCCACCTCCCTTCCACCCATCTTTCCACTTTTTAACTCAATACTCCTTTTCTTCCCTTTAGCTGCGCCCCAGCACCTCCTCACGCGCTGCTGCATCGCCTTCGTGATTCTCTCCCTCCACTCCGTTTGACGTTTTTACAGTCCCTGCTCTCAACTCAGCCGCTCCCTTTAACCAATGAAAGCCTCTCCTCCTCCCTATCCCCTCGTGTGTTTCGCGTTTCCCTTCCCTCCTCCTCATTGATCACTTCTACCTCGCTTTATATGCGTCTCTCCTCTCTCCCTTTCCTCGTGCAGGACAAAGCGGACCCCGTAGTGGCCAGTAGTTGGGCTTTGTCCATCCACTGGTTCGATTGGCTGTAGCGCACTGCGTCGCGATGACTCAGCCACCGGGCCACGGCTGCAGCTGTCCACCATCCAGGCCACTTGCCAACCTAGCGGATAACTGGTCGATAAATCTATGTGCGCTCCCACAGGCTTACTTCCAATTTCCTGCCCTCATCAAAAACAATCAATAAATCAATGCGCGCACGTGCGAGTTCGATTGCATTCTGCTCCCACTTCCATCCTCTCACCAAGAAAATCGATCAACGCTAGACCTCTGAAGGCACTGTAAAACGGTGGAAGCCTGTGAATGACATTGCTATGGCAAGTAGAGGCATGAAACCGCGTAGTGCAGAGGTTGTGGCCCAGGGACAATGGCTCACGCGAGCTTTGTAGTTAGGTACAGAGAGTAAGAGGAGCCTATCAGGAAAAATGTGTGCCACGCACCAGCCTCACTAGGAAGCTAGGCCTAGTCTTACAAGGCGGTGGAACAACTGACAATGCCTCCTGCTCGAAGCTGCCCCATCCAACCTTCCACTTCCACGATGCTAAGAGTTGCAGACTCAGTAGAGCAGACCACCTCTAAATGGGTGTGAGCACCCAGAAATGCCTGGGTTGACGAACAAACCTCCCGCAGGGATATAAAGTTACCAATCTGTGTGTGTCCCAGCCAATGTTGGCCCTCCAGATCGCAGAATCTCCTTCCAGTACTGGAAGGTCTGTTCCGAAGCCCAACGTCACCACGGTGGACACAAATCTTGCGAAGCAAAAGCTAGGAAGTGAGGCGATCAGTGGCACAGGCGAGCCAATCCCCGACCTCCTCGTACAATCCAACGATCTCTGACTTCTTTCCCCGAGCTGGTCCCACCGCTCCAGTGCCATAGCCATCCTCACGGGACCCTGTTGCATCGAACCAGTTCCCTGAAAGCCTCAGTCCGCTCCTGCACTCGTCACCCCTTTGACTCACCTCATTCGCGTTCTGAAGACCAAGAATTGCCCTGCGCTCCTCGTCTGGTGGATCGGAACCGCACACAACGATCCACCCTAAGGCAAGACAACTGCGGTGCGGACTGAGTCGAAGCGAAGCCACGACACCAAGTTGCCATGTCCACCTACATCCTTGCCACAAAGCGCGCCTCCACCAAGCCACGCCCATGGCCAAACACCAGTGTGTGCTCGCCTGCAATGTTGCCTTTCTTTCGCCCTGATTTGCAAGTCCACTGACGAGATTTATCACCAAAGCCGTGGAGCGGTACCACTTATTCAGGCAACTCCCCTCCACCCTCGCCCGTGCTCACCGCGTTCACGCATCCACCAGTTCTGCATGGCGTTGTGCAATGCGAGATCATTTGCATTCGGCTCCAAGCCAGACAGCGTCACCGAGTCGCTAATGTGACCACTGACGGTGCAGTTGGCACTCCATTGACTGTGCTCTTACAGGACACTCCAGCCCGACCACGTGGTTACTCTCGCATGCACTTGACCTCGCAAATGGAGGGATGCATTCAGCACTCCTCCAGCCCCAATGCCCAGCAGTCCGTGTCCTCAGTGTCAGGATGAGAGCACGCAAGGCTCGGACAAAACGTCGGCCGAAGACTAATCGAGTCATTCCACACAAACAAGAGGTCTACAACCAAGGCGTTGTTCCACATTTCAAAACAATAGTTTGTGAGAGTGGAGACTGTCGGGGTCTCCAACAAACGTCGCTATTGGCTGTGAAATGCGTTCGTCTGTACATCCAGCGACACCCTCATTGAGGACATTTCAATGCTGACGTTGCAAGGGGACAAGGTACTCGTCCTGAAGCCTTGAACCCTGCATAGACGGCAATATGACCATAAGGACAGACGAACTTTTGGTTATGGCAGGTTGTCAGGACCTGCGAGGCACAAACCCGAGGGCCCTCCACGACAGCAGGACCCAAAGCGTCAACAAATGCAACTCTCGATTCACTCGTCGTTCCAAAGTGACAATTCAAACCACAACAAGACCGACGACCAACTCGAGGAAGGACCAGCGCCAAACACCAAAACAAGCCGCCCCTTCACCACTGCTTCACGTAACCTCACTCCTCCCTCGCTCCACCCCCAAACCGCCCCCACTCTGCGACCTCCAACAACAAACACAAAAGTACACACTCAACACAAGGCATCAACTCATTTTAACCACATTTATTAATGGAACTATCAAGGCTACAAAGCGAAACAGCGGTAAAAAGCCAAAGCACCAACACCCAAACAAGGACAAACACCTAGCAGTCACCGCGCCACTTTGCGGATGCTCCATTGCATGGACACGTCTTAAACTCCTTCGAAGACATGTAATCACTCAATTGTGGCAAGTTCTACAAAGATAAAAAGGGTAACTCAGAGCTCACCACATTCAAGGCCTCCGATCACAAACATTTCAGGTGGCCACCAACACTCCATCCACTCACCTCGAAACGCTCCAGGTAGGCCTGCAACTTGGGGTACTTCTTCAGACACGTTGGCTCAAACTTCGTCAGCTGGTTCAACAGCTCGCACAGTGCAAAGTCGGGATAGTTGATCTACACACAAAACAGCCTACGTTTCCACGTCTTCGCTAAGTACACAACACCGCTAACCACGCAAGGAACAACAATCGTTCTACACCCGTAGAGCCAACCACTCCACTCACCTCATCGCCAGTAAGCCACTCCTTGTCGCCCAAATAGGTTTCAAAGTTCGGCAGTTTCTGCGCCAATGTCTCAAAGAAACCTGGCTTCAACTTCTCCTGCATTCACAACCATCAAAATTAAACAAAACCATTGCTCAGAACGACTCTACATTGCGACTCCTCAACAAGGAATTCACAAAAAAACCAACGTACGAAGTCGGGACTGTAGCAAGTCATTGTAAAGGCCTGGCGCAAATCCAAAACCTCGCACTGAAGCATGTGTAGCACCGCACGTCGCTTCTTGCAATCCGGAACTGCAACACAAACACAGCGCACAACAAATACCGACAACACAACAAAGTCAGAAGATCTGACATAACTAAAAGCACTGATCTAAACAAACTCACTCATGCCGTGTCTGTCGGCAATGTACTCCAAAATAGCACCCGACTGCGTCATCTTGAAATCGCCATCCATGTAGTAAGGCAACTACACGAAATGTTAGTCGTAGATGAAACAAGAAGGGATAACCTACGTTGGGGAAGTCGAGACCCAGCGAAAACTTCTCCGACAGCCACTCACTACGGTCAAAGTTTGGAGCTGCGAAGGCAGATGAAACACAAATTACTCCCACTTACCTGGACCAACATGGTACCGCTTGTCATGGTACTCCACTCCCAAGTACTTCAACAAAAGACGACTCTGTTCCGCGAGCTGAAGTAAAAACAAGGCATGCGTCACCCACGAGAAACCGTAAACAGCACCCCACCCGACGTAAATAACCAGCTTATGGCGTGTTAAAACTTTGCGGNTCAAAACAAGGCATGCGTCATCCCCGAGAAACCGTAAACAGCACCCCACCCGACGTAAATAACAACCAGCAGATAGCGTGTTAGAACTTTGCGGTCACAGCACAAATAGCACTGCTCTCGAGTATGCCATAAACTAACACTTCCACAATGTGCCCACGTACCGCTAAACTAGTTTCCAAAGCACCTGCCGCAAGAAAAGCGTTGCACTCACCCCTCGGATGTCCCAGTAAGCCAGAGTAGGAGCCATCGCCAAACCAACAACTGCACCAGATAACGAAACAGCCAGTCAAAATGGTCCTTTTATCTTGCTAGACCGAGTGACCTTCAACGATGAAATTAAGAAGCATCAAAAAAAAAAGATAAAACCCTTCTAAACAGCTTTTATGCACATTACGCATTTCAAGCATACGCATGGTAAGAAAATAATAATATCTGTGTCCCACAATGAATGATTAGCAACGGTTGCGATATTAGCGAGTTAGAAGTAATTGTACGATTGAAAGTGTTGCTAAATTACGGTTTTTACACTTTAAAATGCATTCGCGCAATTTCTGGCTTCGTCTTTAATTAAAAAACGATTCGCAGCACTTACATCAATGCTATCGTGGGGTTCTAACAAAAAGCTGTTACGCTACTTTTAATAAATTTTAATTCTTTTAGAGCACATAAAGAAGTCAACTCATATAGACGAATTCTACAAAAGTCTCTTATTAGAATGGCTTTGCATTGAGCAAAAAACTGTGTTGGCTTTGCGCGGTTCCTCTCCTGGCTTTCTACATTTGCCTTTCCTGCCTTGTTTGATTGGGTCCTTTGCATGAGAATATTGGTTTATAGTGGTTTTACAATATTGCGCTGCTTTAAGGCGAAATCGGCTGTTGAGTAGTTTGCAAACTCCAAGCTAAATAGGCAGCAATTTAAGCCTTTACTTTATATTATTATCTAGCCTCTCGGTTTCACGGTTTTGAACGCCGACGGCGAAGGCGAACTTCGCTCGCTTTTAAGGATGACTTTATACCGTGACTTGGGAAATCCTGCGTATATTTTGCTAGTTATTAGAAAAAGGCAGCAGAGAATGTGTATAGGTCCTGATTGTACTCATTCGCCATTACGTTGCCGTCTACTTATGCGCATTTGTCAGTAGCATGCTTTGAGCCAAGGACTAATCACGTTTAGTGCTCCATTAAATGGCTAGACTACTAATCAACCTCGCTCTTCATGGTAATACATTCAGTTTTGTTAAGGCGACCTCAATGTGACCAACTTCACCTCAATTTCGCTTGGTGATGCAGATTTGCCGAGCTTCATCATCATTACGCGAACCATCTGTGCTACTGCTTGTAAGGCCTTGGGATTCAGGCCAGTAACGCGGTCCTCCTGCTCCACACCCGCAAACAGCGCTTGTAACATGCAACTTGCGCTCTTGTACTTGGCTGTGATCAGTGCAACCGTCGATGATTGGAGGCACTTAGATGACACGAATGTCTCGTGCTGCGTAGAGCGGTGTCATCAGCTGCCCCACCGTGCACTTCCTGTGTCCACTGATCCCACATTTGAAGATCTTTCTCTTTCCGAGTCTTGGATACCACGTGCCTTGCAAGTTGGGCGTGTGGACTAGGAGGACGAGGAATTAATCCCAATGCTGTGACCTTGAGAGACAGGAACGAACATACGTCGGCAACCAGATCTACCATAATTTACCTTCTCTTCTGCATGGGTTGATGCAGAGACAGGGGGACTAAGCGGGCCACTCACTTTGGTGGCCGTTTAGAGTCTAGGCATTTGGAAATGCCAAATTCGCATCCACTGCTAATTGGTAACCACTCGGATGGCTGCGCCGACACCTCCCAGGGACAGAGGAAGCATGACTAACTCCTCTCCTACCAACCTACACTGTTTACCTCCTCCAAATGGTATCGGCTTCTCCAGCATAACACTACAATGTGATTAATGCCATCACATTTGACCTTCAGGTGGGATTTCATTTGGAGGGAATGAATAACACACGGCCTGACCGAGTAGACGACCTGGAAGGGAAAGAGGCACTTCTGGTCAGAAAGATTTGTAACAAGCATGTTGACTGCGACATGTTGTTCCGATCCAGACATTGAGATTCATTATTTCTGGATGGGGAGTTGCTATCGGAGCTCTTCCACCTCAGCGGAGTGCTGCTTCTACATGGAGGCTGTTGACATGCTGCATTCCACTTCGTAGTCCACTTCTGCTTTCCAGTCGGGTCGAGGGACTGTCCTGATGCCCACTTCACATCAGGTGGGAGTGCCAGATGGCAGTTCCTCTGTCTTGTGCTAAAGGATGGTGTAGACTCAGCTCCCCTGTCTGGAGGCAGTAACCTCCTCAATCAAGCCAACTACTAGCATTTATGCAGCTCCACGTCTTCTATGGAAGCTGCAACATCTGCCGCAATGCTGGCGTAGTGGATGCAGTTACTCTAGGTGCCACCTTGGTTATTCCATCCTGACACCGGTGCAAATACTGCAAGTGGTGACAGCAAACGACTTTCCACAGAGGAGGGGTGAACGCCCTGAACGTGGGGATGTAAATCTAGCACCTGGCCGGGAGATGGACGATCCAGCCCATCTCGCGGGACTCGGTGAGGGGAGGGCGGGAGGAATGGAGGAAGGAGGGGAAGCAAAACCAGACAAAACAACACTTGACGCACACACGCTCATTCACATGCCCATGTTGTGAGTGAATCACTCCTCTCCATTACGTAATTTATGCACTGTAGAGGTGTAGAGGGATTATCTTCCCGTAGCGCCTGCCCAGTTGGAGAAGAGTGGTAGTGGAGAGTGTTCATTTTGTTGCTTGACCCTACGTCGACCTCCTTTGTGCAAGTCGACTTCATGGACAGCAATCCCGCTGTGTTATGATAGTCTCAAAAACCTCCCTTTATCTCTCACTACACTGTTGGTTTTCACGGCGCTCCAGTTACTGCTATTCCATGTATAGGTACAGATCTTCATGAGGATTCAAACTTCTCTCCTTATAGCATTCTGCTTTTTGCGTGGAAACTGGCAGGGCGGTCAGGATAGGCAATATTTTACAGACGTCGTGTTGCGAAATGCTCTCGCGGACGTCAAAAGTTCCCAATGGTGTTTGGACTGAACTCTTAAGTGCCTTCTTTTGAACTCAAAATAGCATGTGAACAGCGAAGATACTTACAGCTTCACCTTCTTTATTCTGCTCAGTACGTTGACCTTTGACCTCCTTCCGTTGGCCTACTCTTGCTTTCAGCAATGTCTCAGGGCGCTGTGCATTCAGTGGACTCTACCGCTTTTAATTCATTATCTCCAGTCCTCTGTTCGAGTCACGTCCGATTTCATGCAGAGCCTCGTCTCCACTCGGTGTTGTTTGTCGCCCACGGGTTTGGTTGTTCTTTTTTTTGACTGTAGGGAGATGAGACGGGGACAGGGGGGGAGGAGGGCGGATAAGCGCCATTGATGCCATCTTCTGCAACCCACATTTTGCCTTCTAATAGCCTACGCGAAGACATGGTTGCCTTTTTTTGTTCCTTCTGGCATTCCATTGTAGCTTTGTGAATCAAACGTTAAACTATTAAACGCTTCTGCATTTGCAATGTTTCGTGCTACTAAATCTTCATTCTTTTTGTGTGTTTTAATGCCTTTCGCTGAGCCTCATGCTTGTTCTGGTTCACTACACTACACTAAAAATCAAGGCGGAGACACAAGAAATTCTCAACCAGCTTGCTTTCTTTGCTTCGAAAAAAAAAGCGGAGGATTTTAAGGTGTCCCTCTTATGGTCAAGTAGGTTTTACTCCTACCAGGGATGCGGATGCGTTTCCCATTTTAAAATTAGGGAAAAGTAACCAATCAGGCCTTTTATGGCCATCTGACCTTTGTTTATCCAGTCCTACTCACCCATCACAATTTCTAATTGCATAGCTTTATGTCCACCTTACCTGTCTCTGCTGCTATGACACTACAAAATCTAGTAAAAGCGACCTCATCCACCGATCGTAGCAACAGTCCGACAGATCTGCAAACGGTTTTAATCAAGGGAAGAGGGCTGCGAGCTGTACAACCCTACCAGCCGAAAAACTCTCCGGACGAACCAAGCCTATGCTGCTCAGAGAGCTGTCAGCAAGGCATGCTCTACGGGATGGGTGACAGTGATATAAGTAAAGCTGCATTCTGACCTTTACAATATCACACCACCCTTCCAATTGTAATGCTACTTAATTGCAAAATAAGTAGCACCTTTACATTCATCACAAGGCATTTATTGACTTTTCTGGATATTCTTTCCCCACTCGGCCAGGTTTAGCATCACTTGCCACACTCTTCGCAAAAATTCTTAAAGTTCATTGATTTTTTTTACTGAAATGACTGAATAATGGACCCTCGTGTCTGTCATTTCACATTGGACGAGGGCTGATACACCTGGCATGCAACAAAATTTTTCCTGTATCGTCTGCAAGTGAAATGCATTCCTCAGTCAAATTCATTAAACTAATAAAAATGAAGTCTAGACTGACTGACCTTTTAGCTACTTCTTGAATGCAGTAGAGAGCGCCAAGTTGGCCATCATCGCTGCTAATCAGCATTTACTTCAAATTTGGCCCAAGTTTGCATTTTTAAATGTTTGTACGACTACTGGAATGCCTGCAACCACAAAACAAAACTTGTCCGTCCCACCTATTGGACGTTTCAAATAATGGCTGTCCTCTGGACATTCTGGTGTGGCATGGCCTCTCTCCCCCTCTCCTGATTGGTTCATATTGGGTCAAGGTTAATCACTTACTGCTCACTCGCAGCTTCTCCAGCGGGTTCGCACTAACTTTATCCCCTCTGAATCTGTACCAGGGACATCTGGTCGATCCCAGATCCCTTTCCATCGTCTAGCATGATGAGAGTCGGAGAGAAAATCCAGGCCACCCTCGTATAGGGGCATATAAAAAAGCCTCCGTTGTAAATATTAGCAAAACAGCATATGTCAGGAATTTGCAATAAATATTTAGGGCCTTTTTTGACAAAAACACGTACCAATGTAAGCGTCAACGAAGGGGATGGGTGGTTTACTGCAGACGGCCTTGATAAAATGTGATCCACATGATTAAATAGTGCTGCCTCCCTCCTCAAACTTGATTTGTCCACTTTTGATGGTTTGTCTTGATGGTTTGTCTTGGTCACCGCCATTTCTCAGCCCCGCAAGTGTAATGAGTCGTCTGGAAAAGGTACAATGGTGATAAAGATACCCAAAAGAGCTTTTTTGAATTCGACTTTTCACCAAGGTAGTGTTCTCTATGCTACTGATAAAGTTATCAGTAGCATGAGAATCTCCTACCGACACAAATGGGGCATTCACTGAAGCACCGAGATAGAAAGGCTGATAGCTCACCTTTAAGTGAACCGTACTACACCCTTACAACCTCAAAATTGGTTTTTTGCTCGCCTTTTTGTAAACCCTAAGGTGTGTAGACCTCCAGATCCTTTTTAGACCAAAATACCGGGGAGAGGCATTGCAAAACCCACTTGTCGTCGTTTAAATAACCCACCTGCTTCCCACAACTCTATCTAAATCTCTTCCCCTAATCAGGTATTTTCCCCTCCAAGCGTTCCCCCTCCTACCGAAAGATCTCGGTGGCATTCAAAATGCAGTTGCTCCGACTAGACTGACCTAGTTGTGGGCGTCCATTCTCCTGTTAGTGAACCAGCACCACCACCACCACGATGAACGGTGGCCTTTACCGCGTTTATTGGCTCCATCTGTGATGGTTAAAGGAGTTTCAGCACTTCCTCTTTGACCTTTGTAGCCTTTAATTCATCCACGGCCAGTCAATTTGTTCCTTCCGCATACACTCACCGGCGTTTGGGAACCTGGTCCAGTGTGTATTTGTTGGCAGGCTGTTATGTGCAAGGAGTTGCATATTCTGATCATGAGGGTAGTATCCAGCTCCCGAATGTGTGCTTTCGATTTCTCCACCCAACTTGGACGTCACATATATGTGACGCATTTTGCTAACATGGAATAATTTTTACTAGAAGAGGAATAAGCGATAAATTCATGGATGGCAAAATGGATTTCGGAAGAATTTGGAGTGAGATGACCGAATTCGTCTCTCGTCATATGCCTGGAGTGGTACAATATATTCATCCATTAATTGTGGGGCGAAAAAAAAAAACTAGAGGGAGCTCTTTGTTTTGTTTATGTCTACGGAATTAATTGTGGCTTTGTGCTAATGGATCACGTCAACCACCGATGTGGCGTCGCCACTAGTGTTTAATTTGCCGATGAGACTCTAGACGCTCGCGAAACCGATCCCCAAGCTGCCCCATCCGACTTGCCAGCCGGGCGAGGCACCTCGGATTCCCACACGACCTTCATTTGTGATCAGTGTTTTATTCGTAAAAACACAATCGGATGCACCCAGGTCGTAGGTGCCACTGGTTTCCAACTTGCGTCCAGCCATTCGCTAGCTCTGAGATGGCCAAAAGGCCTACCTAGGGGCGTGGCCTCCAATGTTACGGACCGATCGGTTGACGAAGGCGTGTCTCAACAATCAAGCACATTTCTGCAACCCAATTCAAAAATACTTTGTGCTTTCAAATCACAAATTGATGCTTAACCCTTGTAATCGGCTTTGCGCTTTAAATAAACAGGAAGCCAGTCATCCATCTAGCCTAAATCTCTGGGAGATCGTGATTGACTGCAGGTCTGTGTAAGTTCTGTGCACGCCTTGAATTTCTTAATGTCTTCAGGTAAAAGCAATCACCTTATCTTTTTGGTGGTCGTTTTTGGCCACTCTTAACTCGAATGCGTCAGTCTGAAGTAGATTGTGGAGTAAAATGTGGGTATTTCGGGCGTCACACATATGTGACGCAAGTGACTATTGCTTTTCTGTTCGCAAACACATAATATTAACTCGATTACCACTTTTTGTGGCTTAATGACAAATTATCTTAATTTTGGGATCAAACTATATGCATGGCAAATTTTTCTCGTCGCTATTCTTAGCCCATCTTCAGAAGACCAAAAGTGCAATTCTCGGGATGGAGGTAGGAGCGACACCGCTGTCTCCCAGGTCCTGCTTTGTATCCACACTGTGGCCGTAGCTGGGTCACCACCATGGGATAGCAAAAACATCAGGAGAGTAATCGGAAATAGAAAGGTGATGCCTTGCATGTGACATCCCTAGAGGAATGAATCAGAGTCAAATGGTCGGATCTTTTTTTATTCTAGCGCCGCCTCATTCTAAAATGGTCTTTAATCTATTTAGTCTTGCCTAAATAATAAGAAAAAAATATGCCAGTTACAATGCAGCATGCTTACTGCTAGTGTCACACATGTACGATACTATGATTTAGCCTGAGCCAGCGCGTCACATATATGTGACGCGGACACTTTTTGGTTATTCTACATCGAAGGGCTGAGCATAAGGCAACTGAACATATGGCCGTAAAAAAGAGGGCAGTGTGGTACAACTCTAAACAAAACTACTCTTCAGCGGACTATGATGTCCGATTCTTCCCCACTACGACAAGCTCTTGAAGCAGGCACTTCTCTTGTCGGCGTATTTTTGGTTTTAGCTCCTCCTTACTCTTTTTGATGTTTGATGAGTCACCGAGCTTTCGATGCCTTGTACTGAGTAATTCTCCTGCTTCCCTGATTAAAATGGCACTACTTTGGCATTAATTTATTAGCCATTCAGGAGCATAGTCTCCTTCTCCTGGCCTCTTCTTCGTTGTGGGGATTTCGAGGGCATGTTGCTGTATAAAATGTTTAGAGGATGTAGCACTCGCCTCCAAATAAATTATTAATAGAATTTCCCATGTCTACCGGATTTCTGGCTCGCCTGCTCGGTATGCAGAATTGCAATGTCATGGCTCTACACACAGGTGTGCGAAAGGTAAACCCGGCCTCTTGAAAAATTAAACTTTTTTTTAGGAAATAAACAAACGGCTTTGGGAAAGAAGAGAATTGAATCGGCAGTGCGATGTCTACTTTTTTATGTTTTTTCCAATCAGTGAATGGATGCGAAAACAAATTCAGGACTTGGATACACAATGGCCACCTTGTCCTCCGCCCTTTCCATCCCCGTCTTGGCAGCAGAACGGCCTACTTCCATTTTTTTGATAAAATCTTGCCCTTTTCTTTTCACTCAAGTTACGAAACAATTGAAATAAGCTTATTCTTTTTATTAAATCATCCTTTATCTATTCAACCAATCACCGCTAAGGCAGTACCAAGAACCCATGAACTTCAACATATCTGTAGTACTTGGATACGTTATAGATCACTACCTTTTTGTGTTTTTAAACAAACAAAAGTATCGCATGCTAGAAATCCATGTCAAGTCAGGCTAAGTAGAAAAAAATAAACTTTTTAAATGAAGGCAGTAAACAAACAGTCCATTGGCCAACACCCTAGAGGCGGCTGCTGATTGGTTGGTTAGTTGGACCAATCAGCTAGAGGGGTGATCCATTGTCGTACAAAATCCCCTTCTAGTCGTGGTAACTATCCTCTCCATCAAATTTGGCCAAGAACACACGTGAGTTGACACACCATTGTTCCTTGCTTTTCATATGATGTGTTCTATGCAAATTGGAGAGGCGGCCTTGTGACTAGGTCTAACCCATCCTTGTTGGGGGTGGAGCGAACCCTTCAGCTTTTTTCATCCTTATTCTTCGAAGAGGGGTCATTTACCCGCCTTCACTTTGAATGTAAAACTAAGCAATTTGAGATGGAAAGGGCTTTATTCATAGAAGCTGGTTGAAGCAGCCTTGCCCTTCGCCATTTGTCACGTTCTTGACTTAGGAGTGATGTGAAGGAGGTGTGGATATTTTCATTTACAATTTACCTAGTTACTGCAAATATGGCTCCTAGATGTCTCCCGAATCTACTTTTTCTGGTCATCGCTTTTTCCTCCACTATGAAAAATGCTTTCCTCATCCTCTGATTATGTAAATTGAAGGACTAGATTTCACCGCTGATGCCGTAGATTGTTGCACCTACTTGAATTCCACGCATGGAGACGCATATCGCTTGCAATCCACAAAAGCATCGGTATTCAAGACTGTGAACATGGATGATTTTAAAGTGTCTAGTAAAAGTGGTCTCGTCCTATCGCCCTGTAACTTAACAATGGATGGAGGCGATAGCTACGAGTGTGGACTGCAACAGGCCTCCCCATTTTATTTTCCCCCTACTAATTAAATCTTGCCATTTGTTGTTATCAAGCCAAGAAAATGGTTGTTTATGTGCAAGGATTTAGCCCTAGTGATAAACTGTTGACAAACTCTCCTTGTGGTGCCTACACGAGCCCTGACCGAGGCGACACACAAGGTCGGGGGGGGGGGGGG
>LWMK02000009.1:1719542-1755887 GCA_001693075.2 Taenia saginata | reverse complement strand
GGGGGGGAGGGGAATGCTTCCAGTTGGCTGCCTTACTAATTAAAGTGCGACCTTGACCCTGCCTTTTAGAGTTTCCATACGTGAGTTTGTGCTGTGCATTTGTCAAGCACATAGTCCTCAGCCCTGAATCACCGCTACGCCTCATTGCCCTATGCCTCGCTATTGCACGCATGCGATTACTTGATGCACGTCTTACTGTCATCTACTTGACAGCGAAATGCCACTATAAAAAAGTAGGGCCACAAAAGTACTAAAGTTTGATGTCAGTGGTTCAGTAATCCGGTTTGAAACTCCCACTACCTAGATTGGTTGGCACAAAAAGTCAACAGGACGGGAGGTGCCCTCTCTCATGTCCTGCCGCGGCGAGAGAGAGGCGAGGCATCCAGAGGTGTGCAAGATAATATAGAGCCTCGCTTGTTGTTTTTGTCTTCTTATATTTAGAAGGAAAAGTAGCAACAACTACATCCCTCACAACAAATTAGGCACAATTGGTGAGGCATTTTCCTTCAAGGCAAAACAGATGACAGTCAGCGTTGTATAGTTGCTCTTATCATTCCTACCTAGGGGCAGTTTCAATAAGTCTACACTTTAGCGATTTCACAGTGGAGGCTGAGTGAGAAAATTTGATGAAGTTCCCACTGATCCACAGCTATACCAAGCTTTGCCAGTGACACTCACGAACATGTTGCTGCTGCTCCTGTTGGTAATGATAAGCGCAGAATTGACAGAATGATTGAACCTAAGATGTTGCTTCAAATCGACTTGGGAAAGGTAACGCACACTTCAAAGAAAAGCACTCTTTAAGCAAAAGAAACACTTTTCCTCACCAGTAGGCCATAGGTTCGTATGCCGCCTACTAAGTAAATAAGCAGTAAAGACAAATTTCTGAGATGTGATTATTACAAACGTATTTGCCGAATAAAGAAGCTGATCCTTGACAAGGATGTAATGTTTCGCGTTTGTGCTCATCCCTGCTACTTACTAAGTTGGTGAGTAGTATGTCGTGGTTTCTCGTTCTGTCTGTCCACCTGTTCTGTAAGACCAGATGGTAGCCTAAATGATGAGCTTAGAAAAGCCGGCGTGGTAATTTGCTTTCCCACGTGCAAAGCATGCAGCTCCTTCCAAATTAGCGAGTGACACTAACAATTGACGACTAAATTAGACTTGATTACATAAACACAACCTTTTGTGGTAGTTTTGAACGCGGCATTAATTCCTTAAATAGACGCTTCTACAAATTTTAAGGGATTTTTGCTACACTTTGCCTATTATGGAATGTACTGGTGCATGTCTTGGTTGAGGAGCTGAGGGAATGCGTTCACTCGATTGCTATTAATGTCGCTTTCGCCTTTTTGAGCCGATCCGCCGCTGTTCACAATGCTTGCTCGTTCTCAAATGCTTTTTTCACTTAATTAATGCACTCAGAAGACGACCCCGTTTCCTGAATTGACTTGCTTAAAATGCGACGACGCCAGTCACGGTTGCCAGTCGGAACACGTTGACACCGAGGTCTGCCAGAGGGGTACCACCTCGTGCATGGTGAGCGCTTATTTAACCTTACAAGATTTGACCGTTTCAAAGCAGGTCCAAAGTAAGCAGGCTTCATCGCGCAGCTTCCATGACTTGGTTGTTGCGCAGTTGGCTTGAGTCTCCTTAGGGAGGGGTGGTTCACACCCATTCCTCCACACACATGACTGATCAATGCGACAATAGCCAGTGCGAATTCTTGCCTCACTCACGGATCTTCCATTGAGTAGTTTTGTCACCGAGATTAGTAAAATATGGTTATAATAACTTTTTCCAAAGCCGTAGCTCGGCATGCAGCTATAGAAGCCTGGCTCCACTCCAGTGCGCAGAACGGCGGTGCGAGTGGCGCAGCCTAAAATCCCGCTTATTTGGTGATTTTGGTGAAAAAAGAAAAAAATACTTGAAAAGGAAGTAAACATCTAGCTCCTTGTAATCGAATGCATAATATTTCTCCAGATTTGTTTATCTGCATTGATTGGACTGGTTATTGTTATGTCCTTTACCGGGATAGTTTTAAAGCTCGCGAAATTAGAAGAAAAGTCCCACTCACCTGTGAAACTAAAGTGGTTTGGCTTTATGTCCATTTTGCTTGGAGGCACTACATAGTCGCCCCAATTTGAGATCCTTTGGCGCAGCATTCCCACCTAGTGTTCGGATATGACGGAGGACTCTCCGAGCGCTGAGCGATAACCCCGGAGGCAAAAAGGCCGAAGTCCGTTAAGGGATCAAAATGGTTGAGGCGGAGAGCCCAACTTTTTTTATTTATAGCATGTTTGACTGAGCATTTAAATCAGAGCAGTGTGTACATAAAACCACCATGGAAACAAAAGTAAGGTCGTACTTAGACCCGTAGAATTCTAGTACTTCCAATTTTAATTTTCAAAACACAAGTTAATCAACTGCTCCGCTTTCCCTTTCTCCACTGCAGCCTTCAAAATGGCAGTAAAATGAGCAAATTTAGTTGCAGACTCGCAATTTTAGGAAGTCATGCTCGGTATAAACCAACTGCCCCTCTCAGACCCTATTGCAGTCCACCCGGTTATCTCTGTCTTAAAAGGCAGCTGTACTGCTTTGGCACCTTTCGTCCTTCTTTCTTTACCCTCACCTAACCACATTGAGTGTTGTAAAATACAGTTAGAGACTGAAAAGTGCTGCATGATAGGCATTACTGTATCCTGGTTTACACCATGTTGTGGCTCGCGTTACGAAGCCTGAGAAAGTCGGGTGGAGTGCCGTGGCAATGATAAGTCGTGTCGCCCAGTGTTTACAACCAGAACATCGAAAAAAAATGATAAATTAGCAAAAATTTTTGTTTACTCAGTGAGTGTGTGCCTGTTGATCTGGTTATTGCCATTTACAGGGCTTAAAACGGTTGCGACTATGGTGGTCCTCCTCTCCTGCCTTCACTTTGAGCCACTTCAGTGTATGATGTGCTCATCTAGAAAGCTAAAAATAGACAACTCTTAACAACTTTAGCATTATCAAGGTTGAGCAACTCCCAAAGTGACCAAGCGATGTCTTTAGATCAAGGTGCCTTAGAACCTCGGCACCGGGGCTGCCAGCATCAAAGTCGAGTCGGATATGACGAAAGCGATTTGGCGTGACAAGAGTTATAGCCAAGGCATAAAGAGGACATTCCACACGGTAGTGGCGCCACACTGAGGTGAGAGAATGTCTCATCTCGCCCCCGTGAGTGACAGTGACAACAAGCGGATTGATTAGCAAACGATCACATCGGATAGGCAAGACATCAAAGAACGCTTTTCTACGACATTCTCGAGTTTCCATCCATGTGGAGGCAAAGAGGAAGAACAACAAAAGTCGCGATGCTCCTGCCAAGAGGCCTGCCAGACAACCCTTAATTCCCGTCCTTTCGGTTTGTAAAGTCTAGCTCTCCTATCTTCATGTTTCCTTTTTTGATCTCTGTCCAAAGGTGGAGCTGTTCTTCACACCAAATGCCACAAAGATGTTCAATTTCCGCGCCGGATGTTCAGCCCGCCATAGCTGTCCCGAGAACTACACCCAACTCATGTGCACTGACTTCATCAACGGTGTCAAGGTTTGTGCCTTCTATCTCCCACCAGGGCCTTTGAGCCCTGACATAACTAGAAGACCCTAAGAGCCTACCTCCACTCTGATGGAGGCGCGGCTGAATCACTAAAGGCTCTTCAGCCTACTAATTGACAAGTATGTTTCTCCTGCCTTTAGACCTGTCGTCTCTGTTGCTTCGACAATAACTGCATCGACCCAACACCGGGTTCAAAGGTGCGTGTGTCAGTAATGAAGGATCTGTTGCTTAATTCCGGATTCCGTGATGAAAGCATTGATGCGCATCTGGCTCACGAGAACGAAATCGCTTTTAATCGGGGTATTACAACGACACCGGTAACAACAACAACAACAACGACGACAGCAACGACACCAGCACCTACAACAACGTCGACAGTAGATCTATGCACATCCACCCCAGTTAGTGTGTCATCAATAGACATCTTATCAGAGGAAGAAATCGAAGAGGATCGCTACAACTTGACGACAGCTAAGGCGGAAGAAGAGGAGAAAGCAGTAGATTTGCCCGATCAAAGAGTGGTGCTGGCTGAGGTGGACGTTAATGAGGAAAGGGATGAGGGGAAGAGAGGTGAGTACCCAAACTCACCTGCCGATTACTCAGACGCGAGAGTGAAGACGACGAGAGGGAGACTAACAGACTCGCATGAGATGCAGATGAATGACCAGACCTACAATGAGGAAGCAGCTACTATAGTGGTTGTCGCTGACCTCTGGGACTCCTCGCGAGGCACCGTCGTACGAGGAGGGATGAGCATCGTATCCACTCTACTGATCACATTTGTGGCAGCGGTTGAGGCGGTGGAATTAGCTGTGTGAACAATAAATCAATGTCTTTGCCTTCCCCTCATCCCTATCTCCCGCCTAACTGACTTGTCCATTGTATTTTACATCATAATGACCACCACCCAGCTACTCTGCTCTGTGTAGGGCTGTGCGGAGTTGAACCGGTCAAGTGGACAGAGGGTGACCATCTTCGCATGCGCCCCCACACAACCACTCACTACATTTGCCACTGGTTTTGTTTGCTCTCAAGAAATGGTGAGATAGGAACACTTAATCAATTGGACTCACTTTCCTTGTTGGGAAGACCCCTCATTCTCTTGCCCCGAATAAAGACTTCATTACTACTACGAATTTAATGGGCCGTGGTGTTTGTCACATAACTTGTAGATGGAAGAGTACAATTAATGCCAAATACTGAAGATGACGTCTAATGATAATAAGCGGGGACATTAGTCTGATGCGGGTGCTACTGAATGGTTGGGTCTCGGCTTTTCGACTTATTCAGGTTGCATGCCCCGACTCGTAGGGCGAAATGACAGGCAGGACGGCAAACCCAGCCACCAGATTGCTTGCTGGATCAAATTTCTGTGTAATAAATAAAAGCAATGGATAATTGTCGCCATTAGCCAAATCCCTGACGTTAAAACCCAAAACACTGCGGGAAAAGGCAAACATTACACCACAAAGCCAATCCATAAATCTATTTGGTTTTCAGAAATTCCTTTCATAAAGTCACCTCACGTATTTACGTACTCGCAGACATAAAACAACCATAAATTTTAATAGTACCTCAAAAAACCATGATGGGTGGGATACAAGTTAATTAAAACCTTATTTCTTTGGCACACGTTTGTCCAGTCGACTGCAAGCTATGTTACGTCTTAAATCGAATAAACTAGAACACAAAGAAAGTTCTCTCTCTTGATAGGATAGCATGGAAATACAGCTAAATCATACCGATTAAATCGATAAAAATAATGCCTCAACCAAAGCAGTCCGATTTCATACAAGTACTAATTTTATGTGGAAAAAATTGAACCATTAAAATTTCGTCCTTTTACATTAAAGCCAACACTTGCTATTAATGGAATCAGATTTATTCAGAATTTGATAGCGAATTTCAAAAAATGGCGATGAATGATAAAAGCTATACCTTTTAAGAATTGATAAGGATTTAAAAAAATTTAATTGCAGTGATAATAACATTTTTTGATAAATTTGATCTTGAATCACACTCAAAGATGTGTGTTATAATTGTCCAGCAGCAGTGAATTAGTGAACCTAAGTGTAGCCGGAACGGTTTTCAAATACTTGTGCGATCATTAATTCCAAACGCGCAAGAGTCAAATTAATAAAAGCATTTGGTCAGATGTAACACTCATACACTGGGATTTTTGTTTGTCGTCCGAATTTATGGCCCATATGAGTCTGCATTTAAATATGCGGTGCTAGGAGTACGTACTAGTAATGACCTCTAGTACCATGCTCTTCTAAAAAGTCGAGTATATATTGCCTGATAAATACTGTTTTAAGTTAGCGCAAAGATTCTTAGTACGGTCAAATCAATGTTACAAAAGGACAATATTGCACCCGCAACCTGGTCAATGAATTAAATTAGGCCTTTAGTTTAAAATAATCTGCTTCGTGGATGTTCGTCGCTGCATTGCTTTCGTCGGAAAAATAACATCTTATAATGTTACATACCTATAATACATTGGGTCATGATTGGATGAGAAATAGTTTATTATACCACACGTTTAATGAACCCGATGTATCACCTACCACCATGAGCAATGACCAAATCATTTCCAATTAAATGATGCAATCATCTTCTTAAGAGAAGGATGCACTTCATAATTGCAATTCCTTAAGTCACAAAAAGATTGAAATGGAGCCGAGAGAGTCCCCAAATCTGATGACCTCAAAATATTCAATGGAATCGAAGGATAAAGTAAGATCAGTTATGAGGTATTTAAAAGTAGACGGCTGACACTGATTATTTTGTGACAATTTATAAAGTCACATCTATTAAGAGGTTATACAAGGCTTTTGAGCAGCTGTTTAAGGTGGTTTATACAAGGCACCCGTGGCCCCGTGGACCCAAATAAGTAGACTGGGAGGCCGTGGAAGAGATACTGCGACCCATGGAGTTATAGCGTGACAAAAGTCCGGATGAATTGATCTTAGCCGTTAAGGCATCACTCTTTCATTTTCGAGTTAAGAGACCATCTAACATTTTCCCCGGCAGACAGTACCTTTCATAAGGCGCATTACTCAACCTTTGACCAAATTGTTGCCCCTTCCGCTTTTAAAGGTCCCAACCTGCAGCTGTAAAACAAGTGTTTGGAGAATTCTGGACCATTAAACAAGTGGCAGTTGGCATTTAAAAGCACCTTTTGGCGCATTCGGGAGGAGGAAAATAGACTTTCTTTAATTGTCAAAATATTTACGACTGGGAGTGGTGTATTGGGGGATTGGACATGCCGAGGAATGTCGCCGTTCAAAGGTCTCTTCATGGTGCATTGCTTGAAAAATTTATTCTGCTCCTTTTTGCCATCGGTCATCTCGATGCTCTCGGTGCAGAGCCCCTGGCAAGGGACGAATGGAACATTTGAAATGCAATGTACTGTTGCTCCCGAAGGCTACGCCGACTTTTAGGTGGTGATTGAGTCTCTGTAGCATTTTACCAACTAAACTGTATTATCAAAGGCACACATTCTGCCGAAGTGGAGCAGAAACTACCTAGTTGCTCGACGTGAAGTTCCAGACTTATTTACAGCAATACAGATTTGTTGACCCTATTCTTTGGTGGAATTTGCCATCATCGAGTAGATATCCACCCACTCTACCTCCACCGTAGCTCATTTTAGTTAGCCAGCCTTGTAAAAGCCTAAGAGTCTACACCAACTGGCTTAAAGTAAGTGATTCTGTGGTCCCGATTCGCGTGTATACTACTGATAAATTGATGAGTAGCAGCAACAGAAGGGAACGAAACGGAAATTCATTCTCTGTGTTGAGAGTTACTTATCTAACCAGCATTCAAAGTGACCTATCTTAAAGGTCCATTAAGGGTCCTAACAGTCTGCATTACATTCTGCATTTATCAACGCCATGAAGCAAATTTCTGAAGGACTGTCGGCCTTACCCGTCACGTTGGCTCGGCCCTTGGGTAAAGCCAAAGCAAAGGTGACGTAACTGTGTTCTAAAAATGAACCTAATTAATTTGATATTTGTGTTTACTAGCAGATTTATCGCTGACAGCAAAGTTGGTGGAATTATTTCCTTAATTTACTTTTTCTTCAATCGCTGCCTTCGACGGACCAGAAGGCAAGCATCTGGGAGGTCAAAAGTTGATCACAGTGAAACCCTTCTCCCTGATAAATCCAGGAGTAAGGTTTTTACGGTTGGATCTAAGTCACACCTAGTTTAGACAGCAAAAATGGACTGTGAGATCTTATTGGCCCACACCTACTCCTTCACCGTGGTCGGTCTTCCACTGGTTGCAGTGATGGACGACTTGGCAGAGCTCACGCTAAAGCAAGGCAAAAGCTCCTTTTCATGTATTACCAAGAAATTGTTTTAAGCTGCCTCAATTGGCTTCCAGCACTTAAATTTCGCAATTCATGGGGCATAGATCAAAGCGGTAAATCTCTCAGTGTGACGACGGTAGCATTGTACGGTGTTCTGTATGTACAAGGACCTATGCCAACCAGGCAGAATAACTATTTTCTTGTTGTAAGATAGTAAATATTTTGTGTTTATGAATGAGTTCGTAATCTTTTGCCGATCCAGTTTTTAATAAATCACGGTGGTAAATCCACCCTCCTCTCACACGACCACTGCATTTGCAGTTTAGTACTAGGCACTAGCAATAACGAGGTGATCAACCTAAACAGCCTCATTTTAAAGTGGAAAAACAATTCAGCCGTCAAGATGGCGAGATTTCGCCTCTACTTAATTAAGACAATCACCAATCAGCAAGACTCGTCTAACAGCATAGTCCGCACTTTCCCGCCCAATTTGACCCCTAACATTAAGCACTGACAGAAAGGGCAGACAAAAGTGTATTTTAACTCACATTTTATAACTCTTTGCCTCCCATTACAAATATACAATCATCTCTTTCGGTAACCCGTCCACAAACGAACGCAGGAATGATGAAAACTTAAAAATTCAGCTCTCCATCGTGTGCCTTCTTGCACCCACATCTTGGACACTACTGCGATTTCGGTAGTCAGTTTGCTTTTTCCTCACATCCAATTACCCACTCCACCTCAGGTCTCCTCGATCATCGTACGGCAATTACCTACAGAACTATATGGAATACATCCTTAAGTGTTAAAAACGTTACTAAAATTTATTGAGTAGCTGTGATATTATCGTTTTTGATGGTTGCATTCTTCACTGTGCTTTTAATACTCACCTGATCCATGCCGGCGGCAGAACTTGGAACAGCGGTACTATATTATGATGTTTTAACTGAAAAATATAAAAATCGGTTCTTTGGAAGTAAGTTGGGGAACTACATCCCATGTAAGCAGTTTGGTTTTGTTAAGGAGTAATTTGGCAGGAGGTTAAAACATGTTGAACGTTATTTGCCATTCCAAGGTTTATGTACAGTTGTCGAGAAATAAAGCCCTATTGTCTATAAGGAGTAAGGGGCTGTAAACATGTGGGTCAGAAATTACTTCCTGCGGGCCGAGGACTAGGGACCATATGTCCCTCCGTTAAGATTTGTTTTACCAATTTGAGTATTTCTCCCCTCTCCTACTATAAAAGTTATAGTAGCTAACCTCCCGATTTTCTCATATTAATAAGCGTGTAGGCCCATTCTGGATAGGTAGTGCGTTTCAAACTGCGGAGTCTTACTGGTCCTTGTAAAATTTATGCAAGCTATTTAGGCTCTTCTACTTTAAGAATTGGCTTTCGCCAGAGCAACATCACCTTCAAATTCGGTCTATTTTAGTCTTATATAATCCAGTTCTTAAAAACATTTTCAAGCCACTGGAGTTGTAAAGTGGAAACCGGCAAATCATAACTCCAGTAAATCATCTGATGTCCAGTTTTTGTTACAGTCACTTAATGGCTATATGGACAATGCCTGGTTAGCTGGCCTCTGGACCATGCCAACAGGCCCATCTCCTACCTCTTTGCTGAATACATATTCTGCCTTAGTATTTTATCTTCATTTGCCTTCAAGGAAGTCTTCAGATGCTCCACCTACATAGCACACAGGTGTCCCAAGAATGCGCTTCCACCCAGCCACATGGCATTTGCTGTTTAACCACTCTGAATCTCTGGAAGCAAAGAAAGTTAAGACACACCTTCTAAAATTACTTTTACTATAGAAAGCATTAAACATCTGGTTGTGCACTTAAAACGCTGCAACAAAGACGGCCATCAATTACATAAACATTTTTTGGGACAAATATTAGACATACCGTCTGGTGCTACTGTTTATTTGCTAAAATTACTAACCTACACCAAGAAAGGATTGATTCAAAATCACAGTTAGGCCGCTAATCTTATACCGATTTATGGCAAAGGTAAAAACCATTAGAACATAAGGTGGAAATAAATAAATAGTTTATTTTAATGTGTTACAGCTCAAGTGAGACCCAAAGGTCACTCCAATAGCTGACACAAAACGCTTCCCACTTTTAAAGTGTGCTTGTATGTCTTTTCCGAGCTCATGTGTTGCAGTGTCTCCCCTCTTGGGTTATTAGGAAATTTGAGGGGTGAAGAAGATATGTCTCTTTCACAAAAAATAATTGAGAAAGGCATTCAGTTGGAGACTAGGCTCATGACAGCAACTGACTTGGATGTTAGACTCAATAGCATCGTCATTTGCTCGTCTTCTAATCGTTTTTCTTTCCCTAGCTTGCAGATTAGAGTCGTCATCATTTGAAATATTTAGGGGTGGAGTTTGATTATAAGCCATACAAATTTGATCCAGGTAAGCACAAATATCTCATGGCTCAACCATGTCATACAGCTGCCAATTTTGATCGTGACGATTGGCTGTCGAAAAAGTTTCCACTCAGTCTCGATTTTTCCAGTGCAGGTCGCCTCTTCGTTTCGCATCTACTACTGACGTCTCGTCTAGTTGCCCTACTACATCGACGATGACTTCAAGTTGATCCAGTCGGTGGCAATTTTGGGGAATATTGCTGAATGGCACGGCAGGAGTGAGTTAGTTTACTTTGTTGTTCTGTGTCGAGTTTTTTCGTCTAACATTGTTGAGCTGGTCACACTTATCGTGCGCTGTGTTTGCGTTGCAGTTCCGGATTTCAAAAGCAACGTGCTGTGCTGCACATGTTTCAATGCGAGGTTATGAATTTGCGTTCAGCCTTTACCAGAATTTGTTACAGTCCCGACTTTGCAAGTTTTTTTGTGGTAGAGTGTCGGGAAATTGAGATGCAGTGTTGTTCTGAACTGCGGTCTTCTTTGACCTTCATGTTGATTACAGGGGAAGTTGAAGCAACGTTTTTGGGCAACAAAGATTGGCTTACCAGTGACAAGGTGAGTGTGCTTCCATCATTTGTTGACTCTAAATATCTACCGCAATTGTTTTCTTACATGGTTGGTGGTATGTTGTGTTGTAAAGACGTTGTCATCTTTGTGCTCAGCTTAGCCACCCCGACTTCAATCTGTGTGAGCTGTTGAACTAGCTGAAAAGTTTGAGCCAAAACGCAGGCCTACCTGACGCGTTTCGAGGTGATTGGACGGACTGCTTGCAACTAGCCTTAGGTTCTGAGTCTAGAGGTAATATGTTGTACCACTTTGCAGAAGCTGCCTGCACTGAAGGATTACATGGCTTCAAAAAAGCTCAAGACACGTCTTTGCAATGTACCAATTGCAACACAGTGTGGTGCCAATTAAGTGATTGTCCCCTTTGAGGTGCTGCTGCTTTCGTTTACTTTACCACTGCTTTTGCCTACTATCATGGATCTTTTAATGTATAAATGAAGCTTAAATTGTTCGCAGCGAAGCGTTCTCATTGTGTTACCATTAGTAGTCGAGGCGGTAAGTGAGGGAGGAAGGAAGTGATGAAGTTATTTGCTCCACAGAAGTTACAACTGGGTCGGCTCCTTTGGCCATTGTTCATCATGGGCAAGTTCATTGATGCCATTGTTGCATGTGTTGAGAGTGGCCTCCTAGAGTACGGAATTGTCCGCATCGACAAGGAATGCCACTGTCGATACTGTTCAGTACTTTGCCTGTCGCTGTTGGATAGGGTGTGGGGCACTAGTGCCTCTTTGCTGTCAATTCTTTGGAAAAGCAAGTGTACTTTGGATCCTAAGTGAGTTTGGAGAGCTTGGACCTTGGCGTTTCACTGGCCTCGTCAGCGTTCATTGTAATCATTGCTTTGATTAGATGGAGGAGCTGGTGGAAGTTCAAATGGAATGGACGTGGCGACACTGAATGATAGCCCTCCTTTGATGGTTTGCTAGTTTCGTGTATGATACATTTCAGTCTTTTGCTAGCGGTCTATACAGAAAATCCAAACAAACAGCATGACAGTCTGCATCTCTACCTTCGAGGACACTCACATGTAGTTGTGATTCACCAGACGAGCAGACAAAGCCAGGAGGGAACCGAAACCCTCTCTGTCAAACACGATGGGCCACGAAATACCAGAATAAGCATGCACGAACAGAGTGGCTGACGTAGTCTTGTAGAATAGAAAGACGGAAGGTGGGAAAGGGGGCGCTGGGGGCCGAACACAAAGTTCCTTTGGTGTAGGGTAGTCTCAAGACGTTGTCTGCCTGTATTGACACGATCACAAAGCAGACAATTGAAAGCGGCTGTCAACATGGGCATGTGAATGAGCGTGTGTGCGTCAAGTGTTGTTTCGTCTGGTTTTGCTTCCCCTCCTTCAATCCCTCCCTTCCTTCCTTCCTCCCGCCCTCCCCTCACCGGGTCCCGCGGGATTGGCTGAATCGTCCATCTCCCGGCCAGGTGCTAGATTTACATCCCCACGTTCAGGGCGTTCACCCCTCCTCTGTGGAAAGTCGTTTGCTGTCACCAATTGCAGTATTTGCACCGGTGTCAGGATGGAATAACCAAGGTGGCATCCAGAGTAACTGGATCCACTACGCCAGCATTGTGGCAGATGTTGCAGCTTCCATAGAAGACGTGGAGCTGCATAAATGCTAGTAGTTGGCTTGATTGAGGAGGTTACTGCCTCCAGACAGGGGAGCTGAGTCTACACCATCCTTTAGCACAAGACAGAGGAACTGCCATCTGGCACTCCCACCTGATGTGAAGTGGGCATCAGGACAGTCTCTCGACCCGACCGGAAAGCAGAAGTGGACTACGAAGTGGAATGCAGCATGTCAACAGCCTCCATGTAGAAGCAGCACTCCGCTGAGGTGGAAGAGCTCCGATAGCAACTCCCCATCCAGAAATAATGAATCTCAATGTCTGGATCGGAACAACATGTCGCAGTCAACATGCTTGTTACAAATCTTTCTGACCAGAAGTGCCTCTTTCCCTTCCAGGTCGTCTACTCGGTCAGGCCGTGTGTTATTCATTCCCTCCAAATGAAATCCCACCTGAAGGTCAAATGTGATGGCATTAATCACATTGTAGTGTTATGCTGGAGAAGCCGATACCATTTGGAGGAGGTAAACAGTGTAGGTTGGTAGGAGAGGAGTTAGTCATGCTTCCTCTGTCCCTGGGAGGTGTCGGCGCAGCCATCCGAGTGGTTACCAATTAGCAGTGGATGCGAATTTGGCATTTCCAAATGCCTAGACTCTAAACGGCCACCAAAGTGAGTGGCCCGCTTAGTCCTCCTGTCTCTGCATCAACCCATGCAGAAGAGAAGGTAAATTATGGTTGATCTGGTTGCCTACGCATGTTCGTTCCTGTCTCTCAAGGTCACAGCATTGGGATTAATTCCTCGTCCTCCTAGTCCACACGCCCAACTTGCAAGGCACGTGGCATCCGAGACTCGGAAAGAGAAAGATCTTCAAATGTGGGATCAGTGGACACAGGAAGTGCACGGTGGGGCAGCTGATGACACCGCTCTACGCAGCATGAGACATTCGTGTCATCTAAGTGCCTCCAATCATCGACGGTTGCACTGATCACAGCCAAGTACAAGAGCGCAAGTTGCATGTTACAAGCGCTGTTTGCGGGTGTGGAGCAGGAGGACCGCGTTACTGGCCTGAATCCCAAGGCCTTACAAGCAGTAGCACAGATGGTTCGCGTAATGATGATGAAGCTCGGCAAATCTGCATCACCAAGCGAAATTGAGGTGAAGTTGGTCACATTGAGGTCGCCTTAACAAAACTGAATGTATTACCATGAAGAGCGAGGTTGATTAGTAGTCTAGCCATTTAATGGAGCACTAAACGTGATTAGTCCTTGGCTCAAAGCATGCTACTGACAAATGCGCATAAGTAGACGGCAACGTAATGGCGAATGAGTACAATTAGGACCTGTATGCATTCATTGCTACCTTTCCTAATTGATAGCAAAATTTGCGCAGGATTTCTCAAGCCACACTATAAAGTCATTCTTAAAAGCGGGCAAAATTCGCCCTCGCCGTCGGTGTTCACAAACATAAAATCGAGGAGCCAGATAAGAATGCAAAGTAAAGGCTGAGAATGTTGCCTATTTTGCTTGGAACTCGCAGACTGCTCTACAACGGCCAGCATCTTCATGCGACGCAGTATTGTTAAAAAATCAAATCAATCTTCGAATTAACAGGTAGTAGAAAATAAATGCATAGTATTCTCATTGTCTGCTCATGGCAAAGCTGTCGTAAAAAGGTACTTTGATGGAATCTGTAACACTTTGTTTGTTTGAGCTGCCGGTTTCGGTCACTTGGGTGGCCATATTGTACTGAGCCGGTTGGTCGGCCTTTGGGCCGTGCCCACAGCCCCCAATCCCACAGTTTCCAGAATACATGTATTCTACCTACAGTGCTATGCCTTCTTTTACCTTAAAGGGAGCCTCGGGACGCTACAGATTCCACCTAGATATGATGATTTCATTACCTGCTCCAAAACAATGAGGGTTTATTAGACGATGCGTGACAAATTTTTAGCTTGGACCCCACGATAGCATTGCTGTTAGTGCTGCGAATTGTTTTTTAAACAAAGGCGAGGTCAGATATTGCGCAAATGCATTTTAAAGTGTAAAAAACCGTAATTTAGCAACACTTTCGATAGTACAATTACTTCTAACGCGCTAATGCTACGAGCGCTTTTAAGCATTCACGTCATTATTTTATTACCACGTCCATGCTTAGAATTTGGACTGTGCTACTAGGATGTTTTGAAGAGTTTTATTTTAGTTTGTCGCCGCTAAATTTTATGATTGAAGGTCATTCGGACGAGCACGATATAAGGACCATTTTGACTGGCCGCTTCGTTGGCTGGTGCAGTTGTTGATTTGGCGATGGCTCCTACTCTGGCTTACTGGGACATCCGAGGGGTGAGTGCAACACTTTTCTTGCGGCAGGTGCTTTAGAAACTAGTTTAGCGGGACGTGGGCTCATTGTGGAAGTGTTAGTTGATGGTAGACTGGAGGGCAGTACTATTTGTGCTGTGACCGCAAAGTTTTAACACGCCATAAGCTGGTTATTTACGTCGGGTGGGGTGCTGTTTACGGTTTCTCGTGGGTGACGCATGCCTTGTTTTTACTTCAGCTCGCGGAACAGAGTCGTCTTTTGTTGAAGTACTTGGGAGTGGAGTACCATGACAAGCGGTACCATGTTGGTCCAGGTAAGTGGGAGTAATTTGTGTTTCATCTGCCTTCGTAGCTCCAAACTTGGACCGCAGTGAATGGCTGTCGAAGAAGTTTTCGCTGGGTCTCGACTTCCCCAACGTAGGTTATCCCTTCTTGTTTCATCTACGACTAACATTTCGTGTAGTTGCCTTACTACATGGACGGCGATTTCAAGATGACGCAGTCGGGTGCTATTTTGGAGTACATTGCTGACAGACACGGCATGAGTGAGTTTGTTTAGAAGACAGACACGGCATGAGTGAGTTTGTTTAGATCAGTGCTTTTAGTTATGTCAGATCTTCTGACTTTGTTGTGTTGTCGGTATTTGTTGTGCGCTGTGTTTGTGTTGCAGTTCCGGATTGCAAGAAGCGACGTGCGGTGCTACACATGCTTCAGTGCGAGGTTTTGGATTTGCGCCAGGCCTTTACAATGACTTGCTACAGTCCCGACTTCGTACGTTGGTTTTTTTGTGAATTCCTTGTTGAGGAGTCGCAATGTAGAGTCGTTCTGAGCAATGGTTTTGTTTAATTTTGATGGTTGTGAATGCAGGAGAAGTTGAAGCCAGGTTTCTTTGAGACATTGGCGCAGAAACTGCCGAACTTTGAAACCTATTTGGGCGACAAGGAGTGGCTTACTGGCGATGAGGTGAGTGGAGTGGTTGGCTCTACGGGTGTAGAACGATTGTTGTTCCTTGCGTGGTTAGCGGTGTTGTGTACTTAGCGAAGACGTAGAAACGTAGGCTGTTTTGTGTGTAGATCAACTATCCCGACTTTGCACTGTGCGAGCTGTTGAACCAGCTGACGAAGTTTGAGCCAACGTGTCTGAAGAAGTACCCCAAGTTGCAGGCCTACCTGGAGCGTTTCGAGGTGAGTGGATGGAGTGTTGGTGGCCACCTGAAATGTTTGTGATCGGAGGCCTTGAATGTGGTGAGCTCTGAGTTAAGGAGGCCTTGAATGTGGTGAGCTCTGAGTTATCCTTTTTATCTTTATAGAACTTGCCACAATTGAGTGACTACATGTCTTCGAAGGAGTTCAAGACGTGTCCATGCAATGCAGTATCTGCAAAGTGGCGCGGTGACTGCTAGGTGTTTGTCCTTGTTTGGGTGTTGGTGCTTTGGCTTTTTACCGCTGTTTCGCTTTGTAGCCTTAATAGTTCCATTAATAAATGTGGTTAAAATGAGTTGATGCCTTGTGTTGAGTGTGTACTTTTGTGTTTGTTGTTGGAGGTCGCAGAGTGGGGGCGGTTTGGGGGTGGAGCGAGGGAGGAGTGAGATTACGTGAAGCAGTGGTGGAGGGGCGGCCTGTTTTGGTGTTTGGCGTTGGTCCTTCCTCGAGTTGGTCGTCGGTCTTGTTGTGGTTTGAATTGTCACTTTGGAACGACGAGTGAATCGAGAGTTGCATTTGTTGACGCTTTAGGTCCTGCTGTCGTGGAGGGCCTTCGGGTTGGTGCCTCGCAGGTCCTAGCAATCTGCTACGACTAGAATTCTCTTGTTCTCATGGTCATATTACCGTCTGTGCAGGGTTCAAGGCTTCAGGACGAGTACCTTGTCCTCTTGCAACGTCAGCATTGAAATGTCCTCAATGAGGGTGTCGCTGGATGTACAGACGAACGCATTTCACAGCCAATAGCGACGTTTGTTGGAGACCCCGACAGTCTCCACTCTCACAAACTATTGTTTTGAAGTGTGGAACAACGCCTTGGTTGTAGACCTCTTGTTTGTGTGGAATGACTCGATTAGTCTTCGGCCGACATCTTGTCCGAGCCTTGCGTGCTCTCATCCTGACACTGAGGACACGGACTGCTGGGCATTGGGGCTGGAGGAGTGCTGAATGCATCCCTCCATTTGCGAGGTCAAGTGCATGCGAGAGTAACCACGTGGTCGGGCTGGAGTGTCCTGTAAGAGCACAGCCAATGGAGTGCCAACTGCACCGTCAGTGGTCACATTAGCGACTCGGTGACGTTGTCTGGCTTGGAGCCGAATGCAAATGATCTCGCATTGCACAACGCCATGCAGAACTGGTGGATGCGTGAACGAGGTGAGCACGGGCGAGGGTGGAGGGGAGCTGTCTGAATAAGTGGTACCGCTCCACGGCTTTGGTGATAAATCTCGTCAGTGGACTTGCAAATCAGGGCGAAAGAAAGGCAACATTGCAGGCGAGCACACACTGGTGTTTGGCCATGGGCGTGGCTTGGTGGAGGCGCGCTTTGTGGCAAGGATGTAGGTGGACATGGCAACTTGGTGTCGTGGCTTCGCTTCGACTCAGTCCGCACCGCAGTTGTCTTGCCTTAGGGTGGATCGTTGTGTGCGGTTCCGATCCACCAGACGAGGAGCGCAGGGCAATTCTTGGTCTTCAGAACGCGAAGGAGGTGAGTCAAAGGGGTGACGAGTGAAGGAGCGGACTGAGGCTTTCACGGAACTGGTTCGATGCAACAGGGTCTCGTGAGGGTGGCTATGGCACTGGAGCGGTGGGACCAGCTCGGGGAAAGAAGTCAGAGATCGTTGGATTGTACGAGGAGGTCGGGGATTGGCTTGCCTGTGCCACTGATCTCCTCACTTCCTAGCTTTTGCTTCGCAAGATTTGTGTCCATCGTGGTGACGTTGGGCTTCGGAACAGACCTTCCAGTACTGGAAGGAGATTCTGCGATCTGGAGGGCCAACATTGGCTGGGACACACACAGATTGGTGGCTTTATATCCCTGCGGGAGGTTTGTTCGTCAACCCGGGCATTTCTGGGTGCTCACACCCCTTTAGAGGTGGTCTGCTCTACTGAGTCTGCAACTCTTAGCATCGTGGAAGCGGAAGGTTGGATGGGGCAGCTTCGAGCAGGAGGCATTGTCAGTTGTTCCACCGCCTTGTAAGACTAGGCGGGTGCGTGGTTTGGCGTCTTCCTAGGCACACATTTTTCCTGATAGGCTCCTTCCACCACCTGTACCTAACTATAAAGCTCGCGTGAGACATTGTCCCTGGGCCACAACCTCTGCACTACGCGGTTTCATGCCTCTACTTGCCATAGCAATGTCATTCACAGGCTTCCACCGTTTTACAGTGCCTTCAGAGGGCTAGCGTCGATCGATTTTCTTGGTGAGAGGATGGAAGTGGGAGCAGAATGCAATCGAACTCGCACGTGCGCGCATTGATTTATTGATTTTTTGGTGAGGGCAGGAAATTGGAGCATAATGCAAGTAAGCCTGTGGGAGCGCACATAGATTTATCGACCGGTTATCCGCTAGGTCGGCAAGTGGCCTGGATGGTGGACAGCTGCAGCGGTGGCCCGGTGGCTGAGTCATCGCGACGCAGTGCGTTACAGACAATCGAACCAGTGGATGGACAAAGCCCAACTACTGGCCACTACGGGGTCCGCTTTGTCCTGCACGAGGAAAGGGAGAGAGGAGAGACGCATATAAAGCGAGGTAGAAGTGATCAATGAGGAGGAGGGAAGGGAAATGCGAAACACACGAGGGGATAGGGAGGAGGAGAGGCTTTCATTGGTTAAAGGGAGCGGCTGAGTTGAGAGCAGGGACTGTAAAAACGTCAAACGGAGTGGAGGGAGAGAATCACGAAGGCGATGCAGCAGCGCGTGAGGAGGTGCTGGGGCGCAGCTAAAGGGAAGAAAAGGAGTATTGAGTTAAAAAGTGGAAAGATGGGTGGAAGGGAGGTGGAGAGTGGGAGATAGATAGATAGATAGAGAGAGAGAGAGAGAGAGAGAGAGAGAGAGAGAGAGAGAGGGAGAGGATCCGTCACTCACACGAGGCCATCTCGATCCGCAGACCCCCACCGTCCATGATGCTGCCGAGGGTGTCGTTGTAGTACTCCACGATCACCTCTTCGCTGTCTGAATTGCTGGCGTCCTGGGGCGGTGCTGCTATGGTCTGTAGGCATAGGAGAATGGCCAGTGTCAGCGCTGGCGCGGCAGATCGCATGGAAGGGTCGGTGTGAGGGGAGGCAACGTGACACTGTTAGATTGGCGCTTTTGAATGACCCGCCTCCATCATCGACGGGGTAGATCGATGGAGCCTGTGGCATCGTGGTACTGCAGAGGTCTATCGAGGCATTCTCAGTTGCCTTTTCCATCCCGTGTTAGTCGGCCGTGTTTGAGGACCTCGCTCTGTGTAAGTCGCCTTCCTAGTTCTTGTCTAGGTTTCGCATTGTTCCCTGCAGCCTCCAACAGCTTCCACCAACGCTAGTCATCGGTCTACGCCGAAGCCGCCGATGGTCCCCCAGAAAGTAGTGCCCGTTCACTTGAATAGTACGTTTCTTCCATTTGGGTGTTAATGGACCATTCTAGAGTGTTCGTTGGGCATTGGACTAGTTTCACTTGCAATGTTTCGGTTAGAAGTGGTCGGTGTCGAATGTGGTGTTGAGGCGAATGATTTATGACCCAGTGAAACCACTACACGGCGACGTGGCAGCCGCTCGCAGTATCAACAAAGACATTGACGATCTCTCGGTCTGTGTTTCACCTGCGTCACGCATGTGTGACGCCCAGATCCCATGCTTAGTTTATGGTGATAGATGTATAGGCGACTTTAAATATTGCAGCGAGCTCATGTTAATGATTCTTTTGCCAAAATTGTGAAGGAGAGGGAGATGTCGAAGATGAACGTCGATCTCAACCCTTCTGTTACGAGATACCAAAGGTTCTCCCCTCCGTGGCATATGTACTTCTTTCACAACGCCGACGTTTGCCAGAAGCGGCATGGAGCAGGATAAAATCCATCGAAGTCGGGTCCGCTTTCCTCTGCCACCAATGTAGCGTCCCTAGGCTCCCTTTCCGGTAAAAGAAGGCGCAGTACTAGGGCAGAATATATATATACCGGGAACAGAGGACTTGGGGGCTGTTGGCACGGCCCGGAGGCCAACCAACCGGCTAGAACAAGATGGCCACCCAAGTGACCGAAACCGGTAGTTCGAACAAACAAAGTACTATACACACATTGTTGTTTTCAGATGGTATTTTTACTGAATTTTAGATGATGTCCTTATTGAATGAAAAAGCATTTGTGCATACTGTCATTGACGCTCTCCGAGACAAGCTCAATGACTAAACCTGTGTAAGTTATTTATTTGAATAAAAGCTGCTTTGATAGGATGGTGGATTGAATATAAGAATACTCATCTGTTTAGTAGACTGTGTAACCAAAGACAAGTAAAAAACAAACGCAAACATGACTAGCCTACAAATGAGTTTTAAGCCAGCAACAACACCAAGGCTAAAGCCGGTTTTACAGGTGATTAAACCTTAATGCATCTTGAATCAATTTGAAGGTCATCCGGACGAGTGGTATATATAGCCTTCAGTTTGGAGCGGTCAGTTCGCTTGCGTGCCTGTGTGTCTGTTTCGTAATGGCGCCTACGTTGGGTTACTGGAATATTAGAGGGGTAGGTGCAACAGGAGTGTGGCAGCAGTGTATAAGACATAAAGCCAATGTAAAGTTGGACCCGTAACGACAACTGTGGTTGGTATTAGGCTTAGAACCACGCTTCATCTTCGGCTAGGAGATCGGATAGAAACTGCTTTAGTTTGCTCAGAGTGCATATTATTTTCCTTTTTGATTCCCTCTTCTGCGCAGCTAGCGGAACAGTGTCGTCTTCTGTTGAAATACCTGGGAGTTGAGTACACTGACAAGCGATACAAGGTTGGTCCAGGTAAGTGCGCGTAGTTCGTGTCTTATCTGTCGTCGCAGCTCCAGACTACGATCGTAGTGAATGGCTGGCGGAGAAGTTTTCGCTGGGTCTCGACTTTCCCAATGTAAGTTGTCGCTCCTTGTTCCACCAGCAACTAACATGCCGTATAGTTGCCCTACTACATCGACGGCGACTTCAAGATGACCCAGTCAGGTGCCATTTTGGAGTACATTGCTGACAGACACGGCATGCGTGAGTTTTCTTAGTTCATTGTTTTCCGTGGAGTTGTTCTGTCTGGTGTTGTTGAGGTGTCCATATTTGTGATGTGGTGTGCATGGGTTGCAGTGCCGGATTGCAAAAAGCGACGTGCAGTGCTGCACATGCTTCAGTGCGAGATAATGGACCTGCACATTTCCTTTGCACACACCTGTTACAGTCCCGACTTCGTAAGTCGATTGCCTTTGAATGCATTGGTGAGGGCTTGTAAAGTGAAGTTTTTGCGAACTCTGGTCTTCCTTAATTCCCACGATTCTTACAGGCGAAGCTGAGCCCGAAATTCATGGAGACTCTTTCGGAGAAGCTGCCGAACTTTGAGAACTATTTGGGCAGTAAGGAGTGGCTTACTGGTGACAAGGTGCGTGCACTTTTATGGCCGGTGTGCTTTTAACTTACCTTTCTGTAGCTTTGCTTTGATGGTCAGTTGGTCGTTAGGCGTTGTGCGTGAGGCATGATGCATGTATTTCTTTGATATGGTCAGTTCTGTAGATGTTTGGTGGTTGTTGTGCCCTACATGATTAGCGGTGAGGTGTGTTAGTGAAGTCCTTGTCTCTTTTGCCTGCAGATCAACTATCCCGACTTTGGTCTGTGCGAGCTGTTGAACCAACTGACGAAGTTTGACCCAACATGCCTGAAGAGCTACCCCAAGCTGCAGGCCTACTTGACGCGCTTTGAGGTACGTAGATAGACTGCTCACAGCTGGTGGAAGTTTGCGTGTGTGTGCGTGTATGTGTGTGTGTGTGTGTGTGTAGGGTTTTGGCTGCGAGGCTTGGGTGTGATGGACTTTTTGCCTTCACAGAACTTGCCTGCACTGAAAGACTACATGGCGTCGAAGGAGTTCAATACAATTGCTTGCCATGGAGCGAGTGCACACTGGCGCGGTGACAGTTAGGTAATAGGCATTGTCGCCTCTTCTCGTTGCTTTGCTGGATAGTTGGAACCTTTTAATTGCTTGCATCGTTCAGTGAGTAAATTGCGTTAAATTATGTTCGCTTCAAGTGCTCAGCCTGTAGTTGTTGTTTTTTTTTCGGGGTTGGTTGAGGTGGGAGTAGGAATGGGAGAATTGGGAGCGCAGAACTCGTGGCTTATGGTAGCTCTGCAGAGGCTGTGGTGGATGTGGTAGACACAGGGTAATGTCAGCATGCCTTCCACGTAAGCTTGCAAGTGGTGCGTGAGGACGACTTTTCAGGCACACACACACACACACACACGCACGCACGCAGTGGTGTTTGGCAATGGGCGTGCCGCCACCTTAGAGACGTGCTTTGAGGAACAAAGGGCGTGCAAATTCCACCTCTGCATTGATGGCCCATTCATTATGTGTACAGCACCTGGGCATGGTCTTTTGGTGGCCACTTTACGGCTCCTCGTGATGGCTTTGGCGTGGTTGGAGTGGTTGTGTAAACAGTGTGCATTTCTGCATTGTGGTGTCTGGTGTGTGCCATTGTGGAGCCAGTGGATTGGGGATGGTGGATGGTGTTGCATTGTGGCTGAAGGGGAGTCCATGCAACACCACATCTCTGCCCTGCAAATACGAACCTCAAAGTGGTGTCTGTAGCCCTCTCGCACCTCCCTTCCCTCCGAATTTCTGCCACGGTAGTCAATGCGATTGGATTGTCCAAGTGCAGAATGCGAAAGATGGAACATGAGGAACTGGAACCCGTAACCAGTTGGTTGTGCCACTAGAATGGTAGAGGAGGCTTCGGAAGCGAGATTAGCCACCATGGAATCAGGATGATTTGCAGGACTAAGTGGGTCGGCTTCATCCCTTCATTTTTTGTATTCACTGGTCCACCTAGTGAGACGGTGCAGTGGAAGCAGCCGTGCATTAATCTCGTGGAGAACACGGTGGAAGTGTGTGATACGGGTTGCAATCCTGTCACACATAGAGAGGTGGCTGCATTGCACAAACCTTGTCTGCCCATGGCTACACTCATCAAGGCCAAGCACGTGATCCACTCGGCGTCAGATTGGTTGCAAATATGTCATCCTGAGGTTTTAGTAGACAATAGAAAAACCACGAAAGGGGCCTTCATGTTTGTGGGAGACTTGTGTGAATCGGAAGGTGGTCGAGTGCGGTGGTAAACAAATCGGTGTAGCCAGCGAGGGAGGATGAGAGCTATTTTTTTTGCATTTGTGTGCACATAACCTAAGCCTCAGATGCATGGTTGTCTAGTAACACCTTTTAGAGGGCTGATGGTTAGTCCACACCAGCCTCTCGTCTAAGTGGACGCGATAGATTCCCGAGGTGGAAACGACTCCTAAACCACCTCCCTAAACTCCCCAATTCTACCCGAGAATGAATTATTTGAGCTCTCTTTGGAATAGTTACAAATGATTTCTACAAATTTAATGCTAATGGAAATGTAGAGAAGCTCACAACTTCCACATCTGCTTGGCTCATGTGAATGCACCGCGACGTAATGTTAATTGAAGTTCGTTTTAGCTGAGCCTCTATCTCAGACACAAAGTGTGTGTGAATTGAAGGTGACGTATAGGTAATGCGGAGGCAACCAGAAATCTTGTTTAGCTCAGTGCACAAGGTCGCGGACAAACAGCTACTGCCTGACACGGACTTCGTAGGATGTGATATGGTGGGGGGGGGGAGGGAAGGAGAACCAAGAACTTTCCACCTATAATTGATTCGTCGGAAGTTAAGAAGAAGAAGTGGGTCCGATTGTGCTTTTGTGATTGAATAGCATTGTGGTATCGGCTATAGCATGGCGTTGTCCCAACAAAATACCGGATTCCGGAAGTGCCGAGGCGACGATAATGCTTGAATAGGTACATCAACATAATGCTTCACTTCCGATTGTCATGCCGTTGGTCCAACACCTATCAAAGGCTTACAATTTCATTGGTAGAAGCACACATNGTCATGCCGTTGGTCCAACACCTATCAAAGGCTCACAATTTCATTGGCAGAAGCACACGTNATGCTTCACTTCCGATTGTCATGCCGTTGGTCCAACACCTATCAAAGGCTCACAATTTCATTGGTAGAAGCACACATGTGTTCGCGGAGTGTCCCTACGTCTGTCCCATCAAGTAAGGGGTTGACGAACGCTCTTTGTACTTCAAAGCTATAATATCCACTTACTTCACCCATCACCTAATGCTTGGTCCTTTATTCTTAAAAACAAGTTGTATCTTGATTTTGGACTTAAAAATTGGCTTACTTGAACTGTTTGCTTTCATAAGTTACATGCCAGTAGTGAAGGTCAATCGGGTGGTTTGTGTGAGAGCGCTCCTACTTTGAAGAGGTGTTTGGTTTGCGTGCCTGCTTTCCAGCGTTGCGATGGCACATTCTTTGGCTTATTGGGCTAGTAGGGGGGTGAGTTCAAAGTCCACATTGCTCTGAAGTAATGTTGACGTTATATGTTGGTAGTCTTAACAGTAGCGTCATTCGTTTTCTAAACTCGATGTTCTGAAATGCCATTAGCCATTCATCGTTCATGCCTACTGGGGATTGTTTGACGTTGTTCAGGGATGTTTGTACTGGGTTGTTGGCTCGATTTCCACAATTTGTATGGCTTGGGGAACAGAGTTGGCTTCTACTGAAATAGCAGGTAGTAGAGTTCACTGGCATGCAATACAAGTTTGGTCCAAGTAGGTGGGTGTATTTTGTGTCTTAGCCGTCTTATACAGCTTCAATCTTTGATTGCGGTGAATGATTGTCGAAGAAGTTCTCGCTGGGTCTTGACATTCCAAAGGTAGGTCGATACATCCTTTTACATCTATAGCTAACGTCTCGTATAGTTGCCCTACTGCATCGACGGTGACTTCAAGATGACCCAGTCAGGGGCTGTTTTGAAGCACAATGCTGACAGACACAGCATGGGTGAGTTATTTGTGCTGTCGTTTTTCAACTCTTTCCATCTTGCCTTGTTGAGTTGTTTGTATTTATCTTGTGGTGCGTTTGAGTTCCAGTCCCCGATTTCAAAAAGGAGCGTGCGATGCTGCAAATGCTTCAGTGTGAGGTTTTTGATTTTCAGGTGTCCTTTGCGGGACGTTTGTTATAGCGCTGACTTTGTAAGTGGACTGTCAATGAAAACACTGGAGTGATTTTCAAATTCTGATGTCCTCTATTTTCCACGAGCCTCACAGGCGAATCTGAAGCCAAGTTTCTTGGAGACCCTTGCGCAAGAACTGGAGAACTTTGAGACCTTTTCGGATGGCGAAGAAGAGCTTACTGGTGAGAAGGTGAGTGTGTTTCCATCGGTTCTCGGTCATTTACTACTCGTAGTCTATTTTTTGCAGTCTAGCAACCCTTGGTCAGTTCGATCGCGACTAGTGAGTAGGTGAGAGGCTTCACGGTGCATGATTAGCACTTATTTTACATTGAGAGTTCTGTAGAAGTGGTAATGTGTTACTGCCTTGCGTGTTTGGTGATGGGCTGTTGCAACGCAGGCTTTGCCCCTTTGTTTGCAGATCGGCTATTCCGACTTTAGTCTGTGCGAGTTATTAATCGAGCTGATCAAGCTTGAGCCAACGTGCCTAAAGAATNCAGGCTTTGCCCCTTTGTTTGCAGATCGGCTATCCCGACTTTAGTCTGTGCGAGTTATTAATCGAGCTGATCAAGCTTGAGCCAACGTGCCTAAAGAATCACCCCAAGTTGCAGGCCTACTTATCGTGTTTCGAGGAAATTAAATGAACTGCTTGCGACTGTTGTAAGTGTGGATGAAGCTCTTAGCCACTGACTTTGAATGCCATATTTTTGAAGAACTTGTCGGCATCGAAGTGTTGCATAACTTTGAAGGAGGTCATGACTCGCTTTTGCAATGGAGCCGATGTAGAGTGGCGCGGTGACAGTTAAGTGATTGTCCGCGTTGAGTTGTTGCTACCATCGTTTTCTGCCATGGTTTCGTTTGATCGCTAGATTGGATTTGCTAGCAAATGGGGTTAAGGTTTTTAACAATGGATGTTAATGCTGTGCTTTTGAATGGGCAATGGGAAGGGAGGGAGGAATTAGTGGGAGCACGTGAAGCACGGAATAGGTGACTAGTTTGTTTCTTTTGTCAACGGTCGTGACATTATCTCTTTTCAATTTTCTGGTGCTGTAGTCCATGTCGCACACAGTGGTGTGTGTAGAGATGCAAAAGTTGCCATAATTTGGTAGTACAGCAGTTTTATGTATGTCCACCTAGCGAGACGGTGCAGTGGAAGCAGCCATGCATTAATCTTGTGGAGAACACGGTGGAAGTGTGTGATACGAGGTGTAGTCCTGTCACACATAGAGAGGTGGTTGCAGTGCACAAACCTTTAAACAGTTTATTATTTATGCCATTTTTTATTTTTTTTTCAAATACCTTACTCCCACAACTATTATTAATAACACAATTCGTGTTGACATATCATAAAATGAATGGGTTAAACGGATCTTTGTCGTCGAAACTAAGGACTGCGAGCTCTCTGCAATAAATGTTTACTGTTTTTTTTGTTTGTAGTAGCAAGAAGCAAATTTATTTTGGCATTACCTTCTAATCTGGGTCTTTTTTTTTCCAAATTTATACGTCACATATGCGTGACGCGCAATTTCGGGTAGCATTTTAAGTGTTACGTATGTGAAACAATTGATTTTGCCATCAATTTAATTGTAGTTTATCTTGAAATAGGTAAATGCTAATCTTTAAAAATTTTACGCTTTTTTGGGAGTCATTAATGGATTTTTTCTCTCACACCTTGAACTTCGGTTCATCTTGACATGCCTGTCCATGTGTTCCTCTCCTGTCAATTTACAACCAAAAAACATTGGCAACACTGAACTTTACAAGCTGAATTAATTAAGATGTACCAACGCAGCAAAATTCAGTAAATAAAAAGGAGCTTGAGAAAAATATCTGAGGGAGAGTATGAAGTCGTGGTCCTATTACTCTCTAACTCGGAGTTCACCTATTTGAACCTTATGCCTGAGACGATTAGTATGATCAAAGCCGGAAAAAGATGCAGCATGAAGAATGCATTCGAGTCACATCAATTTCATCCTAATCCGCGGATACAATGCACGATTTGAGTATGTACTACTGACGGTAATAAGTAGCTGCTGTGGAAGATGAAGGGCAACCATTCCTTCTCGGCAGTGATCCATGTCATTTAAATGACTACCAACTTACACAACACAGTGACGCATTTGAAATGTGTGGAGATAATGCCGTACAAAAGAAGGTGATCAATTAGTAATTACTAGGTTTAAAGGTGCCAGGTAGAAGACCAGACGGGCCGAGACGGAGGCACAGTTTGGAGAGAGTTGCCCCACTCTTCTACAATACCAACAAATTTTGTCACATGGAATAGGTTTGCTAAAGCACGGAGGACATGTTCAACGAGACCATATTGAGGTAGCATGCTGCCTGGCGAAGTAGCGGCAAACTTAAACAGATGTGGATTTCTCACAACCTTCTCCTCCACCTTGTCGAATCTAGCCTTCCTTTTTTCCTCAAACAAGGCATGGTAGCATTCATTGTTTACCATATGAGCTTGTAAACTGTAAAAAATTGGAGTCTCTGGTGATTAAGGAAGTCAGAACTCCAACTATCCACGTGGAGGCAGACCAGGTGTCGATGGATGCCCTGAGGTGCGTTCCGTCTCCTCTACAACCCGCAAAGGCACCATTTTCACGTTTTGAATTAAGTCAAATCGCTTACAATTTTTTTAGTGAAATTTTGTCCCTTATACTTTCATGCACTCAATGCAGGTCAACGTGTGTCACATTTGGAACTCCTTGATAGTCTCGCTAGTAGCCAAATGTAACTGACTTCAGACAGTTCAACTACGTTTTGATAAAAGTCGAACCCCGTTGAACGTGTAGAGCAGCCAATACTTTTGTGGACGGGACGCACGTGGAAGAGGCTCGGAGTGCTGCCTAAATAGATGGTACGAATCACGGCGCTGACTATCACATCGGCAGTCGTGGTCCATTTCTTTCATTTACGCCACTTGGATTTGGTCCTTTAGCGGCGCCTCCCAAGCCCTCATCATGGCTTTGGCTCAGTCCACAGTGTGGTTCTTTATCCTCGGATGAAACGTTTTGTGTGGTTTTGATCCACCAAACGAGGAACGACTTTGTGCATGCTTCCGCATGGCGCAAAGTGCGGAAGACCAGATCAGAATTCGACATGCAGCAGACCATGCGTAGCTCAAGCACAGAACTCCATCGATGCAACTGGAACCAGTGTTGGTACGCATTTAAGTTCTGTTATGTCGGCCCTGGCGTTGGAGCGATAGAACCACCTTCGAGAAAGAAGTCAGACATCGTGACAACCGTGTCAGCCACAGCATAGGAGGATGCGGACGTTTCTTCAGTCACGCCGCGGTTTTTTTATTTCTCAGCTCTTGCTGTTCTATTAGGACTTCTGTCTGTCGTGGTGGCTGTGAAAGCTTGCAACAGACTTTCAGTACCAGAAGTAATTTCGAAACTTGGGGGATCAAAATTGGCTAAAACGTGCACAGATTGATCGATACGTTTTCCGTGGACTCAACCGGCACCTGTAAGGTCCCGTACCCCTTCCACTGGCTCTTGACAATGAGTATTTGTCCCGAAAATACGACTCTTACTAGCTTAGTTGGTCAAATTCGAAGTGTGGAGGACACACGATTGAAGTGCTGAGCCTCAAAGCCTTCCACACTCCATCTAGGTCCCAGAAAAGGGCACTTTTAGCAATGTGGAGGGTGGATTCCGCTGTGTTGTTGGTTTGCAGATGTCTAGACGTCGTTAGACGATGTTGGTAGCCATCACTCTTTGGCCACACTTCTACGTCCAAAAAAGCCAGTTAGCAGTGCCTCTGCTAATCCTGCTTCGTTGATGGTGATGTTTAATGTGCTGGGAGTGAAGAGTCAAGAAGAGAGCATTGCAGGGCAGTGGCCTCCGCTGGGATTATTTCAAACAAACTGCTACTACTACTAGGCACTATTTTGCTTACTCATTGCTTAATTAGTCGATAATAAAAACTCAACTCCGGATGCGCAGCGATCCATCAGACGTGAGTGAAGGTTCTTAAAGACGTCTGTTGTGTCGCATGATTCTTCACTTTAAAGTTTCTTTGTTACTCAAAGTCAGATTTTTCATGCATCCATGGCTCTACAACGAAACACTCCAAGGTACCACCTTCCCTAACGATAGATTGTCGTGGTGGATTGTCAGCAGGTTGGACGATTTTCCAGACAGCGGGGCCAAAGATCGTAGGAGAAACCAGCCGACGCAACGCCCCTCCCCTCCCCCTGAAGTAGAGAGGTTCAACAACAACTTTCGATTGTTAGGGCTTCAGGTTTTAGAGACAATGGTGATGCCTGCACCTCTAGCTGACCGACATGCAGCCAGAGCTCCCTTCTTGCCCTTGAGCATTGTCCCACTTGGCTGAGCAGGACTTGAAGGTTTTCCATTCCTAACACAGCAACAGGATCTGTGGTGCTTGGCACCACGGGGCCGACAGGTCAGGTGAGAGTGTATGGAGCAGCAAGAATTGCAGTTATTTCGTCGCCTAGTGGTATTGGACCCAGTGCCATCGACTCTTTTTGCCACCTCTCTCCTTTGCTTGCCCTTTACAACCTCGCAATCGCAGATATCAAGGGCGCAAGACCCCTTCCGCTGCGATACAGCCCATCCACTGGCCAATTTCATGCCTCTCTCTCTCTCTCTCTCTTTCACGACACAAACAAACGTCTGGCAACAAACAACAACTTCTGACGAAAGTAAAATCTACTTTTTTTGACCAATAATGAAAGAGCGACTTTTGCAATGTCAGCAAAGGGTAGAAAGAGGTGAAGCAAAAGCAACCAATGTGGAAAAGAGAAGGAAATGCAAAGAATGAGGAGATGGTAATAATAGACGGCTGGTAGAAGGGCAGAGGTCGTGGAAGTCAAACAGAGTGGAGGAGGAGAGTCACGAAGATGATGCAAAAGCAACACCGAACCGACAGATGGAGAAGGAGTTGTTGGGGCGCAGCTAGAGGGGAGAAAAGGAAAGCCTTTAGCCAAAGCATTCACCTATCCAATGAAAGTTGGATAGAAGGAGGGAGAGAGAGGGAATCTATCACTCACACAGCCCTCCACCGTCCGTGTCGTTTTTGCCGTGAGTGTTGTTGTAGTGCTCCACTGCCATTCCCCTGTTGTCTGCTTTGTTGCCGTTCTTAGGCGGTGTTGCCATCACCATTGCTACTGCTGTGGTCTGTAGGCATAGGAGGGCGACCAGTGTCAGTGCTGATATGCGGAGCATCGTATGGATGGTGGGGAGGGGGAGAGGGGACCGGTAACGTGACACTGCCACGTTGGTCCCTTCCAATGGCCCCCTCAATCATCGACGGGGCTAATCGATGGGACCTGTGATGCCACTTTGTCGAAAGAGCGTCCAATGCCGAGGTCTGCTGAGCCGTTGGTGGGGCGTTGCCTTAGTGTGCCATTTCCCACTCCCTGAAGGGCAGTCGTGTGCTTGGAGTGCCAAGTTAGAGAACCTTTTTTCTAGGCTTTGGACTGCTCCCAAACTCATCTGATAGCTGCTGTCGACGTTGCTCATCTGCCTTCGCCAATGCTGCCGAGACTCTTCCAGGAAGCAAATCTTGTTCACCTGAATCGCGGTATTCTTCTATCCAGCTGTCAATGGATCTCTCTAGAGTTATATTAAAAATTATTTGTGCATTGTGTTGTGCTGATTTTACTTGTACGTTCTTTTTTTTGCATAACTAGTGCTTGCTTAGTTGAGGTTTCCGTCGTTTGTGGAGCTGGAGATCAAATTTATGGTCCAGTGAACCCCCTAGACGGTAATGCGACGTTAAATCAAAATATCTGCAAAAAAAATCAAAATTTAATAAAGCTCAGGCAATTGACCAAGTGTACACACTAAGTGGTTGCAATTATTTAAAATAAAAACATTTTTAACATGCGTACCACTCGCGTCACATATGTGTGACACCCGGCTTTCTGTCATAAAAACTGTCTGAGGTGTATAAATCGTGGTTAACATTAGTTCTTAAAAAATTTTTAAAACGTTAAAATCGTGTGAATGTGTGAATGACAATGAGTCGTGCGTAGAATGCTGTTTCTGGGAGAAGAACCATTGCCAACTCAAAAGGGGACGTGGCAGTCGATGTCCATTCATCACTAGTCTTGGCAGTGAGCGTGTCAGAGGTAAGTCGAGGCTTTAACAGCATACAAAAAGATAAAATTGTATAGCTATAAAGGACACGGACCATCTGCAGAGGTTGAACAGCCTTCTCAGGGTTGGTCGTTCGCATTTCTATAAGTTGGAATTCTACATCTAGTCACTTCAAATCGATAAACTACACCACTCGAGAGCTACTTTGTTTACCACATTAATGCTACTCATTAGGAAGAATTAAAATTTCAACTTGCTCTTGATGGTTTCCCAAGAAAGCGTAGCCTGGAGTCAACACGAGGATGCGTTTCCCCCCTGCATCATAATGATTTATGACCATATTTTTATGTTTCGTTCAACTATCTAGACTCTAATCTATCCGAGCTGTTGATGCTGCTGATTACTTTTAAATCAATGTGCCTTCAGACGCATTCCAAACTGCAAACCTACCTGTGGCGTGTCGAGGCCATTGCATGGATAGTTTGGAGCAGGCGTATATGTAAGTAAATTCCGTTTCTGCTGAGGCTCAAGACACCATTGTCCTTTGTAGAACTTACTTTTCTGCACTAAAGGATTACATTGGCTTTGAAGGTGTTCAGGTCACGGTCTTGTACTTGAGCAAGTACTAAGGGCCGTAGTGACAGCTAGGTGATTGATCCTGTTAGAGGTGTTACTGCTTCCCTCTTATGCTATTGTTCCGTCTGTTGATGTAACTCACTCAATCAGTGAATGAGATCAAAACTTGTTGAAGTTGGGTGCTTGACCCGTGCTTTTATAACGGTTAAATGTAGGCGGAAGAAGGGATGCGGAATGAGGCTTTTTCCACCATGGAATGGGTGCTACTTACAGTTTATTAGTAGATGTGCCTCTTCTCTCATGACTACAGATGACACTGGTTTTTGAACGGTAAGTGACGATCCTCACGCTCTTGTCATGGATTTTATGGTGAGTGTTTAGCTATTATTTCTAAGCGATAGTAAGAATAATTAATTAAATTAATTGCGTGATGAGGAGGGAAGGGCGCGTTAATGCCTGCAAATGTACCATCTCCGACGTGGAAGATCACTGTCATTGCTGTCCAGCAAAGGGTAAATTTTGGGTGTTCCCCCGAAGTTCAGTTTTTCAGAGACATCAGATATTGTGCAAGTTGTTACTGACAGCAGAAAAGCTGTCCCCCTGTGTCCTAATGCGAGGCAGCTAATGCTAGTCTAGATAAGCTCGGTGAGGTGAAGCTAAAATGAACAGCCCCAAGTGCGGCACCACTAATGGAACCTCCATGCATACACGCGATAGCAACATACATGTCCTCGCTACACTGCAAGTCCCTTCATTTGAGCCGTAAGTTGTGCGTGGGTGCGATTCACGAGAACAGGAATGCTTGTTGGAGCACACTTTTATCCCTTTGATTCACCGCTGCACGGATCCACTTGCATTGCCTGCTATGGAAGAGTTACCGAACCGAATTCATGATTTGGCCATTGCGATACTCATGAGGCTTGATAGTAAACTGGTTTGGCTCGTTCAGCCAAACAAGGCGAGCAATAAATTGGTTTTTGTTGTCATTCGTAAACACACCTTACCCCCCATGAATATGTTTTATTAGGTCCAGGAGGGTATATTTGCACCGCAAATGAATGTAGGTTTGATAAGTTGATCAAATAAACGAATAAAAAGTTTTACGGAAGAATAGGTGCATGTGTAAATACTACGGAGTCGTGGCCTTCGTGTCTCTTTGTGGCATAACTGGGCCTTCCGACTGCAATGCAGTGGAAAGGAGGTCGAGTCGCATTCGCTTTCAGTACACCTACTGGATTGGATGATTCCACAGGACGTACTTCTACACAGATGCAGACCTTCGTCTCCCCTTAATGCCATGAAAGCGAAGACAAGCATACCGAGAGCTTGATTTTAACTTTGGTACCATATAAAAGCATACCCAGCTGAGTGTGAACCTTTCACAATGGCAGCGTCAGCGCCGCTGCGATTAAAGGCAACCCTACCTGTCGAGGTAATGGGACCAACTGTTTGGCAATGGTGAGAGTCTAGATTGAGGCTTCAACTGGTAAAATTTGGAGGTGATGTTCTTCACCCTTACCAAAAATTGCCTGAATTCTTAGAGCAAATAAAGCTGAGGTCCAGACTGACTCAGTGACCGGCCGATTGACTAGCGTTTGATTTGATATTTTGAAGTGAAAATATGATCCTGTCTTACGACACTCAAATAAAACTACTGTAAAAGTGGGCAACGCCATATAGAAACTTTTCTGTGGTAGAAGAACGTATAGTATATTTAAATGAAATTGAGGAATCGCCGAGTGTGGAGCCTCGAAGAGCTCTCAATGAAAAAATAAGACAAAATATTTAGGCAGAACATGACTTCCTGGTAAAAAGGAATTGAGACTACTAGCATGACTGTAGCGTCCCGAGGCTCCCCTTAAGGTAAAAGAAGGCGCAGTACTAGGGCAGAATATATATTCCGGGAACAGAGGGCTTGGGGGCTGTTGGCACGGCCCGGAGGCCGACCAACCGGCTAGAACAAGATGGCCACCCAAGTGACCTAAACCGGTAGTTCGAACAAACAAAGTACTACAATGACAAAACCAAGTGGTCGTAATGGGAACTGAGAGCTCAACAAGCAAAAGAAGCATACCCTTGAGCACTTGTAAATAAGCAAAGAGCTATCTACGAGGTGTATGTAACACTTTGTTTGCTTGAACTGCCGGTTTCGATCACTTGGGCGGCCGTATTGTACTAGCCGATTGGTCGGCCCCCGGACCGTGCCAACAGCTTCCAGGCCCTCTGATTCCGGAGTACGTATTCTGCCCTAGTACTATGCCTTCTTTTAACTTCAAGTAAGTCTCGGGACGCTACAGTGTACGTAGGCTCCTTACTCAAGCTCCTTTAGCCAGCTGAACCTATGCACAATTTTAAAATACAAAGTTTATCGAACGGGCATTTATTAGCAGAAAAATGAACTCCAATTGGAGCTCAAACTTACTATTTAATAATCGAATTTAAACTAAACACACCTAAAAAACACAACTGAATTGTCGTAATAAAATTTAAATGCTTTAAAACATGATTTTTCGGGATTTCTTGGAATTTCATTGCTTCTATTTTTTAACCACCTTCTGCTCATTTCATTCATCTTCGTCCCGAAGGTCATTCGTATGTGCAGTATATAACACCCTCCGTCTGGAATGACTGCCCTACCTGTCTGCGTTTGTGCCTACTTGCGCCGCGATGGCACCAATCCTTGGATATTGGGATGGTAAGGGGGTGCGCACGATACCTTTCTTGCAGTAGAAGTCTTATGAAATTGAAATCAGCATGTTCATTTGTCCTGTGAACTATTCGCCATTTCGAACTGTTTGGAGCTACTCATAGGCGGTCTCGCTCACTTTTCTATTTCGGTTTGGTTGTTCTTGCCTAGCTCGGAGAACAAATACGTCTTCTGTTGGCATACCTGGAGGTCGACTTCATTGACAGGCGATACAAGATTGGTCCAGGTAGGTGAGAGTATTTTTTTGCCTTTACGCCTTCTTCAGCTCTGACCTATCATAGTGATACATGGCTGCCGGACAAGTTTTCGCTCGGTTTGGAATTTCCCAATGTAGGTCACCAATTTTTGCCCTCCCTACCACCAACTCCTCCAATAGTTGCCCTACTACATCGACGGCGACTTCAAATTAACTCATTTGGGGGCTATCGTGGAGTTCATTGCCGAGGTACATGGCATGCGTGAGTTCATTTGAATTGTTCTTCGTCAATTTATTCTGCCTGGCTTTATTGAGCTGTCCGTGCTTACATTTTTCCTGCTTGAATTCTAGTTCCCGAATGCAAAAAGCAACGTGCGGTGCTGCACATGCTTCAGTGTGAAATAATGGATTTGCGCATGCCTTTTATAGCGACTTTTTTTGGTCCTGATTGTGTAAGTCGATTCTCTTTGAAATCGTTTTTGCATTTCCGCCATCTCAAGTTACCTGTAAAATCTAGTCTTCCGCAATTTTCTTGATTTTTATAGGAGAAATTAAAGTCGGGTTTTTTTCAGATGCTAAACCAGAAACTGCCATACTTTGAGACCTATTTGGGTGAAAAGCAATGGCTCACTGGCGAAAAGGCGAGTGTGCTTTTCTCGGGTTTTTTGCCTAACGGCCAGTTGTTTGTTTGTTATTTAGCAAGTTGGTATTTTGGATGGAGCGGTTGTTGTCCTTTGTGTGTCCAGCGGTAGAGTGTGTCAACGCCGATGTTGTCTCCTTTGTGTGCAGATCAACTATCCCGATTTCGCTCTGTGCGATCTGTTGATGCAAATGACCAAGTCTGAGTCAACATATTTGCAAGGGTATCCCAAGCTGCAGGCCTACTTGTGGCGTTTCGAGGTAATTTGATGGACTGTTTGAAATTGGTGGAAATGGGGGTTGGGTTATTATCCGCCGAGCTTTCCTGTCACTTTTTGTGATTTTTTTCTTTTAGAACTTGCCTGAATTGAAGGATTACCTAGCTGCGGATTAGTCCAATGCTCGACCTTGCAATGCCGCGATCGCAACTAGGTGATTGTCCTTGTCGTAGGGCTGTTGGTATCTCTTCTTACCATCGTTTTGCTTAATTTTACGAATTATGTGATTTATAAACTGAAGTCATGAGGGGAGGGTGATGCTTGTGTTTAGGGTGTGTAAAGACAATGTGGGTTTCCTTGTGGAGGGATGCTATGCATGAGAGAGTGGTGGGAAACGCTAATGTCACTGTGCTTTGACATTTTGCGTGTCACGCTTGGACGGAGTGTGAACTGAATTAAGGGAGCTTTGTCCGTGGCGTTGCCAATTTTCATCGCTAAAGAAGTCGCATTAGGAGGCTGATTTGCCCCCTATTAAATGTAAAACCATCTAAAATCGCCCCGCTACCCTTCCGTGGGACTAAATGCGATTAAGAGAAGATACAAACACAAAGATAGCCTGAATGAGGCGAGTGGTGTGTGAATTACTGTGTAGCATGAGGTGCTCAAGCCTTGAATTGGTTCGACAGTTCATGTTAATGTGATCTACTTGCCAAGATTGCTGCTACTTGTTTACCTCCGTTGGAAGATCATTATTAGATTCACTGTCCAAATTTCTGCTTGCCGCATTTCTGTCAATGCAAATGCAGCACGGCATGGATATCTTTGGTGGCCACTGAGGCATTCAGAAAGGTGGTTGTAGATTGGAAGATGTGTTAATTTGAAAAGGGTGGGGGGGGGGGG
>LWMK02000009.1:1697614-1719410 GCA_001693075.2 Taenia saginata | reverse complement strand
GGGGGGGGGGGGGGGGGGATTTGCGCATGGCTCCGTGACAAATGAGACAGGGGAAGGGTCCCTGGATACCTGTTTACCGGGTGCTACACTATGGCACTTATTCAAAGCACGGGAACACATGGCCATCTGTAATACTTTGTTTGTTCGAACTACCGGTTTAGGTCACTTGGGTGGCCATCTTGTTCTAGCCGGTTGGTCGGCCTCCGGGCCGTGCCAACAGCCCCCAAGCCCTCTGTTCCCGGAATATATATGTTCTGCCCTAGTACTGCGCCTTCTTTTACCTTAAGGGGAGCCTCGGGACGCTACACCATCCTTTTGACGCCAAGGTTGGGGCCACATACTTGGCTTCTCGAAGGCACCTGACAGTTGAGCTATTGATCTCGCCTCGTGCAAATGTCGCTTGGCGTGGCCACACTGCGCCAGCTTTGTAACCCAACATCCGTTTGATGTCATGCTTATATAACGCCATTCAAATAAGGCAACTGTAAAATTAGTGGAAGGCGCCAAGAGTGTCGAGTGGTGTGCCTATGAGGATGGTCTGAAGAGTTGGGTGGGACTTTGGGATCTGAGCAAGATTCGATTGAGGGACTAGTGACGGCGGCAGTATTCGGGAGGTGCTTAAAATCAGACCACACTGGGTAGATATTTATGTGTGTCCGGAACATTCATAATGCATACATGTTGGAAAAGGGGATCAATCAGATCTAACCTCCAGACTGTGGTGATTCCATACAATCCCAAGGAGGAAAAGCCGAAACCCTAATTTCATTCGTAAAATTAGGTTGTCTGCCAACTTCCAACGAGCGACTTAAACATTGAATATTCACTTCATGCTGTCTTTCTCAACGAATTAGGGCAAGATACATGTGGAGTAAACGGAATTACTTGATGCGATAAATGCACCACCCCATGGCGGCTGAGCTCAATGAAAAGGAGGGAAATGTCTGAAGTTGCAAAATGTGAGGAATCTTGGGTATAGTTTCGCGGGAAAAATTGAGGGGTAGAGAGGTGAATGACGTGACCCAGCATTAAAATGAGTTTATTTTCATCATTCATTTCTCAAAAATAAGCCGCCTCCAGCAGTCTACATCAAAGATCTTTCAAAAATTTTATACACTTTGCAAATTAATTTTGTGTATTGCATTCTTTGACAATCGGTAATTTACATAACCAAATGTATTTCTGCCAAAGCACAAAGTTCTAGGAAAGCATAATTGCACCAATTAAAAGTTAGCTTTGAAAAACAACAATTACTACACGTGTAGTATCACTCCAAATTTTTAACTCTCATCATTTATTTTTGCCGATTGTTGTTTACGTGCTTCAGATCACCTTTAAAGGTCATCCTCTTGTGCAATATATAGTGGCCTCCGTTTGGAATGAAGATTTGCTCCGGGTACCTACGTTTCCGTCTGTCTACACTACAATGGCGCCCATTCTTGGATATTGGGATATTAAAGGGGTACGCGTGATACCCTTCTTGCTGCAAAATGAGTAGGAAAATAGGACTGTCGGATTTGAGTCCTTAGTGTCGATGTTATTTGCATTATATCTTATGTCCTGCCCATTTTTTTTAAAAACTTTTGTTATCCAGTTTAATTAAAAGCTGTTTTAATTTGCTTGCAAGTGAGTTAACTCGCTTTCCGAATCCCGTTTACTTCCATTTGCCTAGCTCGGGGAACAAATTCGTCTTCTTCTGAAATACCTGGGAGTAGAGTTCGTCGACAAGCAATACAAGCTCGGCCCACGTAGGTGATAGTGTTTTGTACCTCACCCGCCTTCTGCAGCTCCTACCTATGATAAGAGTGGGTGGCTGCCAGATAAGTTCTCGCTGGGTCTCGACATTCCCAATGTAGGTCGTCCCTTCATGTTCCATCTACAACTAACGTCTCCGATAGTTGCCGTACTACATCGATGGCGACTTCAAGCTGACTCAGTCAGGAGCAATTATGGAGTACATACATTGCTGATATACATGGCATGAGTAAGTTTATTTTGTTTGTTGATTGTCAGGTTATTCTGTCTGACTTGGTTGAGCTGTCCGTGCTTACCTTGAATTGCAGTTCCCGAATGCAAAAAGCGGCGTGCTGTGCTGCACATGCTTCAATGCGAGATCGTAGACTTGCGCATGGCCTTTGGGCGCACCTATTACAGTCCCGATAGTGTAAGCAGGTTTCCCGTGGAGACATTGTTGCAAATTCAAAGTGCAGAATTGCTTTTAAATTCTTTTTTTTTATTCTCATAGGAGAAGTTGAAGCCAGCATTTTTTGAGACGTTGGCTCAGAAACTGCCACAATTTGAGGCCTATTTGGGTGAAAAGCAGTGGCTTACTGGGGAGAAGGTCAGTTAGTTCTGAGTGGGTTATATGATTCGTGGCACTTTGTTACAACTTTTTCGGGATTGTCAGCAATGCAGGTGGAGTAATTGCTCCATCAACTGCCGCCTCCAACGATTTGGGGCCACTGATATTTCTTACATGCCTAATGGTAGAGTGTGTCAACAGAAGTTTTGTCTTTTTTTGTGCAGATCAACTATCCCGACTTTACTCTGTGCGATCTTTTGATGCAAATGATGGGAGTTGAGCCAACATGTCTGAGGAATCATCCCATATTGCAGGCTTACGTATCGCGTTTCAAGGTAATTGAATGAATTGCTTACATCTGGCTTAAGTGTGGCTGTGCGGTGGCCCTAGTTTCAAGTTTTTAGCTGATTTATTCCTTTGCAGAACTTGCCTGAGCTGGAGGATTACCTAGCTTCGAAGTAGTCCTTGCAATAAAGCAAGTCAAAAGTGACGTCGTGACAACTAGGTGATTGCCCTTGTCTTGGTGCCTCTGCTTCCACCCTTTGCCATTATTTTTCTTGATTGCATGAATCGTTTAAGTAGTAAAATAGAACCAAATTTTTCGAGTTTTCGCCTCTTGACAGCACTTTTTTAGTAGTTACGAGGGGTAGAATGAACGGATGAAAGCGTACGTCCGTTCTGCTGTCTGTGTTTCCTTCTTGACAAATAATCTGGCGTGAGTGCTCCATGTGTTTAGGATGGAATGGTAGGAATTGGAATTTTCTCGCAAAGGGTTCGTATGCCAATTCTTAATGAAGCGAGAGCAAAGAATTGCCAATGTCATTAACCTTTGCCTTTTCGCATGCCTCACTTGATATATTGTGAAGCTGAGGGGCCTTTGTGTTGAGACTCGGTACTGGTTTGATGCAGTCGGGCACTTTCATGGTGGGCGTGGCAATGAAAGGATAAATGTAGCCTAATAAAGGAGTCAAATTTTGCTGTTCACCCTCCTCCAACTCTCTTCGTGTCACCCCGTCATGAATGAAAGGCTAAGCCTGTCTGTCCGCTGTCACTAGTAACAATTCTTTGTCAAATTACTTGTTAATGACTGCTTTCCTGAGCCTTTGTTGACGTAGTATTCTACGCCGAGTCCCATCTAAGACTAAAAAACCGACAACAACTATTTGAACTCATGGAATTGAGTTGCATTTTCGCCTCTGTGGCAGGGGTATCACCTCACATGACCATGTCTTGCCACCTTTTCCATCCAAAATCCTTTTGGTCACGAATGAGCCTCACATGGCCAACCATGGTGGCGTCCGAATGCAGGGTTCGACAACCGAAAGCGACATTAAACTGGTCGGTGTGTCCACCTAAACAAGACGCGATATGTATGTTTTATACAGCATTTTTTTTGCCATTCGTAAACATCCGCCACTTCTGTCTGCTCTAAAGGTTTTGTCTTTGATAGACGAGCTTGGAAATGGGTGGAGTGCTAATGCGCCTCGGCTTGATGGACTGAGCTAAAGATGACAGGTACACATCACTAATGGCCGCTATTAACCACGACATAAACAACCGATCAAGGCAGACCTCACAAAAGAGGCCAGAGGATTGAGATATCCTTCTGTCAAATAATGGCACTGGCACACTTCTGTGTGGTGGCTAGATTTATTGTGGAATATAGTTGTCATGAGGTTGTCAGGCTGGCGAACTTGGCATCGGACCAAGGCTTGTCGCAAAAAAACCGCAGCAAAAGAAGATTATGCAGGGATTTGTATCCAAAGACTGCTGCTGGGTGCTACAAGCCCTCGAAAGCCTTATTTGAGCTGGCCTACCACTCGACATGATCCGATTGTCAAGGTCACACCAGACAGCCAATGCCAGACCTATGTTCAACCCTTTACTCCCTCATTTATTAAAAGATTTTCAGTGAAACCTAAATAAAGTGGTGATTAGGGGTCAGGGTGTGTCAACTCAAATGTCGTCTCCTTTGTATGTACATCAACCTCCTCGACTTGGGCCTGCGCGAGGCGTTGATCGAGATGAGGAGGCTGAAGCCAACATGTCTGAAGACTACAGACATACCTGTCGCAGGTGCTGTAACTTAAACTGAACGAGATGCATTATTGGTGCAGCCAGAGATGCTATTTGTAAACACACGACACAAACACATATTTCATGCTTGCCTGTATCCATCATTCCATCATATCCATCATTCCATCATTTACTCCCCACGACACATCGTCTTATGCATGTGCATGGACGAATAAGGTTAACGCAAAGTAATAAAAGGGTGTATCCAAAATAATTAAGCATGACATGCACATGCATAAGGAACTGAGGGTGATAAGGTGGAAGGAACAGATGTGTGGTATCGTGAGGAAGTAGGAATGGCAAAGAAATGGGGAGTTATGGAGACGTGAGTCAAAAATTTGTTAAATGGGGAGAGAGCAAGGGTGAAGCAGCCTACTATAAACACATAAGTAGAGGATTGGGTGTGAAAGTGAAAGCAAGAGAAAAATGGTGATGTTGGCACAAATGGAGGTGGATTGAAGGAAGGGACGTATGATGTGAAAGAGAAAAGGCTTGACGGATGGTAGGAAGAGGTGTCAGAGAGTGGAGACTGGCAAATGAGCGGAAGGGTATACTCTCACTCACTTCCTGCTGTTAGGCATGAAATGCTAATAACCAGTCCTTCTATCCAAACATGGCTAAGTAATCTGATCGGCACAGCAAAAAGAAATGCACTTTCACACAGCTCGCAAAGATGAATACGACCTCATAGGCAACACTGCAACTTCATCGTTGCTACCTCCAATGGATGCGTTCTGTGCTGCTCACGGTTGTGGCTCCAGCTCCATCGCATCAACCAACCAACCATCCATTAAATCTAAAAACCATTTAGCCAATCAACTGACTAACAAACTAATCACCCAATCAACCAACCAACCAATCAACTGCCCAACTAACCAATCAGCTAACCAATCAACAAACCGATCAGCCTACCAACCAATCATACTGAAGATGGACAATGTTTGCATCTAGAGGGTAAAAATGGCAATACCTGGCATTCTAATTGCACAGGAATCTCTACCAAAACCGTCAGTGATGTAAATTAGTAAATGTGTGCGTTTAAATCGCTTTATTTTATTTTTAAATTACTCTCCGCTTATACAGATTGGGTGGTCTAAGACAGGGTACTGTGACATAAATCTTCCTGACCGACATTCCTTTAGCTACTCAATCCTTTTTCCATCAGAAGTTCAGTGTTCTTTTACCTAAGAAATCTGCAATCATTTCGATGTGGGTGGAGTGATGTTAAAGGCAAATTTAGAGGTCGATACCTTCTACTCCTGCATTGGAAGTAATCGAGAAGGGATGTGTGGATTGGCTTATGCATTCCTTTTCAGGGCTACAAGCCTTGGCAGATCTCAATCAGCAGGTCTGCGCCAATCCCCTCCCACTAATGGCGATTTAGTAAGTGCAGTAAAGGAACTCTAACCACAGAGTTTTACGGTTTATAGAGGTCGTTCTGTCAACTTGCACTCCTTTTAAAATACCACAATTGTATTCAGTTGTCCATTTGGAGTGTACATCCCTAAATCAGGCTTTTAGGCACCTCGGCACATAATCGAGTTGTCAAGTTCACTCCACCTATTCTAAATTAGTTTGTCGTCCATACTTGGGGTGTTCTAGCTTTGATGTTCCACGCTCATCTTCAAACTTCTGGGCATCTTTGCTGTAAAGCTAAGTACAGCTTTAAAGAAGATCTACCACGGGGAGCGTCATATCAAAAGTGTCAACCGCAAGAGCGAAACTTCACACCTCAACTCAAAAGGGTCTCGCCGCGGTGGAGGGACATAAAGGAGCGACTTTGGATGGGATCATCACACGCATGGTAGTCGGTGTGCAATGCAATGTAAATGCAAAGGACATTTGTTTTAAAATTTGTAAAAAACAAAAGACAAAGGAGGCCTCAGGTTTTGCGCTCATAGTCCTTAAGCATTTAACAGATTCGATCCTTCAAACGATTGTCTTCACAGCTCTAGCAATGCCAACAGTGATGCGATTTAACCTCCTTGGACTAATGCAAAATATGTGGAAGTAATCCAGTCAGAATGATTTTAATGCACGTCATGAAGGTAGTGTTGATTGATAAAGAGGATCGTCTCCTTTTGAGTATTTGAGACCAGCACAATTCAATTTACTGCCATGCTTGAAGTGTTCACATAGTGCAAAGGAGTGTTCTGCTATCAAAATTCTAAGTCAAACGAGGCTTAGATGAACAGTGTGGAATGGGTGCGTCTACTTACCAGGAAAAAGTGATCCTATTTAAGTTCAAGTAAACGATATTTTTGTTCATGCAAAGCATAAGCATTATCGTTTGGCGCTAAATTTGAAGGTCACAAAGCAGGTCTAATCCAACACGGAGACGAAGAGAATGTTTTGTAAAGGGCTACGAGGCTAAGCTCACCTTCAGTTCACCATCCTGATGACGTTGACGTGTCTAGATGTGTCTTGCTAAGTCACCAAGTATCAGGTGAAATCCAAAGTAGTTTATGCAATTCAAGGTCGAATGGCAAGCACAATAACCTCTTAGGGTACATTGAAAAAACAGAAGCACTACTTAATACACACTAATTCAGTAGTACTATCAGGCACCTAGCAAGCGATGCTTGAGTGAAGCAAAACGAATTCAGGCAGTGTACGTGAGGCAAATTGTAAATCGAGTTGTTTGGTGAAAGCTTCTTTGCAAAGTGACCTGCCCATTGCTCCTCAGTACCTCTAAAGTCAAAATGATGCAAATAGTGGCACACCAATTCACTCAAGTAGGCAGCTTGGATAAAGCCATCTGATGGGGAGGATGAGAAATGTCACTGCAACTTACGACTACAACCGACCAAACCCAGAGGGACTTCCACGGACAGAGGCATTGCCTTATACATTCTGTTTGAACATCTTTCAGAGCAAAATACGTGCGTCTACACACAGGTAGGCAATTCAAGGTCTCTTCACACCATTTGCGACAAAGTGGGTCAAAGTGAGATGGTGAGAAGGAGGAGGAATGAGCTGACTGTAGGCAAAGTGTTGAATGGTTTAGCGCACCACTTTATTAATGGTCGATTCATCTTCCATTGCGTAATATTAGAAATACCAAAGTAAAATGTCCGCAACACGTGAAATGAGAGTCGCCACAGTACTCACTCGGAGTGGCCGCAAAATTATTAAGGCATCACTGTTTTCCAGGTTACCGAGTCAATGCTAAAATGCAGGCTAGGCGCCTACACTATTCGTTTTAACTAGGACTTGTCAACTGGTACCACTCCTACAGCTACCCGAGGTGAAAGATGGTACAATGTTATGGGAAACTGCTTTAAAAAATAAAATTTTTTAGAATGGGGGAAGGTGTGGTAATGGTGGGTTGTAATCGTATCTGTGGTGGAGACAGTAAAGACGAGAATTGCAGTGATTGACAGCATAACACCACCTCATGGTCGATGAAGGGCAATGAGTGCAGCTACATAGTCTTTCAATTTAGTCGGTTGATCGGTTGGCTGATCGGTTAGTTAAATGGTTGGATAATTAGTTTGTTGATTGGTTGGTTCATTTATTGGTTGGCTGGTTGATCAGCTGATTGGTCAGTTAATCGGCTGGTTGATTGGTTTGTTGATCATTATGATTATTGGTTGGTTCGTTGGTTGGTTGGTTGGTTAATTTAGTGAAGCTGGCTTCACAATCGTGAGCATCACAGAACCCATCCATTAGAGGTAGCAATGTTGAAGTCACAGAGTTGCCAGTGAGGTTGTATCCAATATTGTTAGTTGTGTAGAAATTCATTTCTTCTTATTCTGCTAGTAAGATTACCTAGCTACGTTTGGATAGAAAACTGGTTACTAGCATTTCATGCTTAAAAACAGGAAGTGAATGAGAGCAGTGAGAGGATTTGAGACACGTGATCATTTATGCTTGTGTTTTTGCATATGCTCGAATGTACTCGTGCATTCGCAACTGTCAAGCCCCAGACGCAAACAGTATCCATCAAGAATGCCATTGGAGGTGGCCCACGGATTTGTACAGTACGTGGGTAGGATTGAGTTGATGGCTTAACAGTATGAAAATCATTGACTCTGAGTGGAACACGAAGTTGTACTCGAATTGGTGGTCGAACCCGGACTTGGTCTGCAAAACCAAAACACTCATGATATGGACGCTCGTAAACCAGTCCCGTCTATGATTGATGTCCTATCACTCGTGGAGTTAAAGGGAGGAAAATGAGAATGTGCAGGGGTAAGCAACAAGTTAACGTGGAAATAAAAGTATTTTAGACCAACTCGATGGAACTAAACAGGTTACTACGCGAATGAGCCAAGACTCTTGGCGTTCCTTCAGTGTACATTTGGACTTCCTGTTAAATGATACTGCCGGTAGGAGTCCATGTGGTCCCTGGAGCTGCCATCCTGGCCGTCAGGTAAGCGAACTAGACATCAAACCTCACTATTCAGGTAAAATGCGGTCAGGGAAATCGTAGAAGAAGCCATTCTAAAGGTGTAGTAACATGAGCCTTAGCTGGATGATACCAGCTCTTGAAAGCCTTATTTAAGCTAGCCTGCCACTCGACATGGTTTGCTTGACAAGCCGACAGAAGATTCTTGGTTGAGCGGAACACATTAATGGGCTAGAAAATCACCAAACTCAGTAATCCACTAGCAGCCATCATAATCCTAGGGTATTAGGTATTTGAAAAGCCTATGCTTCTCGACTAAAGCGTCTTCATTGGGAGGGAGGGGTAGGGATTCTAGGCTTAGTCAACCACTACCACTTTGATAAATAAAGGAGCAAATGAGTTAATAGGGCGCGAATTAGATGTGGTATGGTTAGGCAAACGATTGAATGAGAAGAGGATTTAGAGAATGTTTAGGTGCTTGCATTAGCACGTCATGTTTGAGCCCATCTGCATATTTCCGACGCAGGAAATCTACTGTAGCAGTACTTTAAGCAAAAATTTGAGACTTATTTAAATAAATTACCCTACATTTTAACGCATTACGATGTATCTATCCCACTTAAGAGACACGGACACGTCTAGATAAAGAGTTCCTCGTCTTTAATTGTGTAAGTGCCAAACCGCCTTTTTGCACGAAAGGTAAAAGCCTTAACACTAACAGCACTTTTATTATGACTGTAAAAAGCCCGCATTAATGGAAATTCATAATTATTACCACTTTGCAGACAGCCTTGCTCATGTGTGTCTACGGCAATGCAGGTTTCTAATAACTAAAGTCTATGCCGCTAGAGGTGCAGTAATCTACAGGTTAAAAAACAAAATTTAAAATTTTGCGTTGGTAACTTACTTGCCTCCGTTAAGCCGAAAAATGACCTGGTGGCATAGTTTTAAAAAACCAGTGTGACAAGTGCTGAAGCGCTTTATATTTCTCTCAAAACCAGAAAACGTTTTGTACAGTTGAATGCAACGTGAATGTTCTAGCGCCTTAAAATAGGTTTCTCTGCGATTCTTCCATCCTTATACAGTTCGAATGTGATTTTAGTACATTGCATTAAAAGTAACAGAGTGTTGGCAACAATGCTGTAATGCATGGTGTAAATGCACTGCATAAACATCAAACTTGCTGTACCTTACGCATCTTGTTCATATTGCCAAGAAATTTCCAGTGTGACCCTTTAAAGTTATTTTTTTAATGGTTTATGCAAAATTTATATCTACTCCAAGGTCATTTGTGCGCACAACTTAAAGTCCTCCTGTCCAGAGTATCAGTTTGGTGTGCGTGTCTACATTTCCAACCGTCTACAACGCAATGACGCCCATTCTTGGATGTTGGAACATTAAAGGAGCGGGCGTGACACATTTTTTTCAACATATTACTTTCAAAATGAGGCTAATTAGGCTGGCGCCTTAGTGGCAGTTATTAAACATTTTATTCGACAGCAAGTTTTTTCGCCCTGCAAAATATTTCTCATTCAATTCTATTAAAAAACTATGCGCTTTTGCTTAGGTGGAAGTTGTCCGCTTTTTAAGTCCGGTTTATTTCATTGTGCATAGCGTGCGGAACAGATTCGTCTTCTGTTAAAATAGCTGGCAGTCGAGTTCACTTACACGCAATACAAGCTCTGTCCAAGTAGGTGAAGGTGGTTTGTCTTACGCTTCGTCTTCAGCTCCGACCTGTGATTGTAGTGCATGGCTGTCAGAGAAGTTCTCGCTGGGTGTGGATTTTCCAAATATATGTAGCCCATTCATGTTCCATCTACGACACTAACGTCTCCCCTAGATGCCTTACTGCATCGATGACGGCTTTACGTTGACTTGCTCGGAGGCTATTTTGGAGTAAATTGCCGATTAGTATGGCATGAGTTAGTTTGGGTTGTTGTTCGTCAAGTAACTCTTCCTAATACTACTGGGCTGTCGCCATTTGTTTTGGCTTGTTTGAATTGCCGTTCCTAATTGCAAAACGCAATCCGCGGTGCTACACATGCTTCAATGTGAAGTTACAGATTTGCGCGTGTCCTTTGTAGACCGCTTTATTAATTTCGATTGTGTAGGTTGATATTTTGTGGAGGCAATGGTGGGAATTCTCATTGTGGAATTTTTCCTTTACTCTGGTTCGCTTTGCCTGTCACAGGAGCAGTTGAAGCATAAGATTTTGGAGATGCTAGCACAGAAATTGCCATACTTTGAGGCCTATTTGGGTGAAAAGGAATAACTTACTCGTGAAACCGTGAGTGCGTCTCCCACACCTATCTGCTCGTAGTCTATTTTTGGGTGGTTTCACCACCTATTGCCATTTTATTTGTTTTGTTTTGTTGTCCTACATGCTTTGAGGTGAAATGTATCAAGGCAAATGCTGCCTTTTTGTTCGCAGATCAACTATCCCGACTTTAATCTGTGCGGTCTGTTAATACGTTTGATAGAGTTTAATCCAAAATGTCTGGAAGAGTATCCTAAACTGCAGGTCTACTTGACACCTTTCGAAGTAATTTGATTTTTTTTTAGGATTGATGATGGTATGGTTTGGGGTATTTTTAACTTTTCTTACTTTCAGAACTTGTCTGAACTGAAGGACTACTTTCACGAAGTAGTTTAAGACTGGCCCTTACAGTGGAGCAGGTGCAAAATGCCGTCGTAACCATTAGGTGGTTGTTGCTTTCGCTTTCTACCATTGTTATGCTTGATAGCATGAATCGTTTGATTAATAGACTGTAGGCAAAATTAATTGACTCAAAGTGTTTAGATTAGACTTTTCAAACGGTTGAGAGGAGTAGGAGCGGAGCTATTTGCCGCATAGAAGGTGCGAATGCATCGGTTTCGTTGGCTCTGGTTCAAATTGGACAAGTCCTCTAGTATTGGTGCTACTTCGACTTGGAAAGTCATTGCCGTTGATGCTGGACACTTCGGTTGTCACTGTTAGGGAGTGAATCTAGAAGGCTTCCGTGATGCCAGCGTTTGCACGATCTTTAATCCTACGCAACTTCGGTGAGTTCAGTTTGTGGCGTCTGAAAAGCTCCACTGATAAAGGATACCTATCAAGAAACTGATTTATTATCTACCGAACGCGATCTGACTGGATTCTACTTGAAATCTCCCAGTTATCCTTGCGTGGAACAAATTACGATAAACGAGAAATGAAAGCCCAAAGATTGTGTAAATCAATCAAGCACTTTTGGAGGTGATGTAAAGCTTGAGGTCCTCAATTTCAGAACTAATTTGATGTTGGCTGGGGGAGATAAGTCTGGCATCTCCAGAATGGCTAACAAGAGCTTTCTCAACACTTAGTTCGATTACCCTCTCTGATGCCTCTTTAAATATGATCGGTCTTTATCATACTCTACCTGGTGAAAACGGCTGTACTTATGCGATCCTGCCAAGAATGGATGGTGAAATGAAGTTCACAAGGCTTATCACTTCATTTTCGCCCTTACCAACCGCTGTTCCAGCGCCTTAGTCGTCATTCGACTGCACACCGAGGTTCACTTGGACGCAGAAACACAGTCGTGAACTGTTTGGACTCATTGAAGAGGGTTGCATTCTCAGGGGAATCCGTCACTAGAGATACTCCTCCTTCCTTGCCGCTGTCAGAGGAATCTCATCAAACATGGTCACACTTTGGCAACTTCACCGTCCAAAATCAAACTGCCCGCATTTCATTTTCGCTTAGTGCTTCTCATTAAATTCTACTATGAGGTGGCAAAAGGAGCTACGCATATTGTAATTTGTGTCCATGAAGGAGGCCCACGTGGTTATTCAAGGAGTTGATGGAGAGAGCGTTGTCCAAAGGCTGGATTCAGCTACCAAGGCAATCGTAAAGGCGGTAGTGAGACGATCGGTGCGTTCGGTTCGACAGGACGAGCGATATGTTTTTAGTCATTCGTAAACACACGTCACTTCTGTCTGCCCTGAGATTTTGTCGTTGATAGATGAGGGAATGAGTGGGTGGAGCGCTAATGAGTTTGGGTTTGATAAACTTAACTAATGAGGGCAGGAATGCATTAATCGTGGCTGCGATCAAGTGCGTTGTAAACACCTGATCAAAGTGGACCACGAAAGTGGAGTCAGACGGCAAAAGAGTTCATAACAAAGAAGCAGCTCTTAGCTAGATGATTCAAACCCTCGAAAACCTTATTCGAGTAGTCAACACTGGCCAAAACAACTAAAGACAGACGTATTGCGGTCTAACTTATGCAACAAAAGCCCATTTTAGGCCTGGCCTTCTCATATATCCTGGGTTGACCTCATTTGGCCCGCTGCTTCCTCCTAGCTCCTCTTACATGATTGAATTCATGATTGGTGTAAAGAAACGCGTATTTCCATCATCAATCCACCTTCATTCTAACAGTTTCTTTGGACGTTGAGTAGGCAAGACGGTTGTCAGGTGCTCAACTGGCATTTCCTTGGTATTGTCGGCTTTGGAGTTGCATCCAGGTGGACGGTGCCTCTCTTGTGTGTAAATCAACTTCCTTCACTTTGGTCTGTGCCAGCTGTTGAATCAAGAGGTGGGGTCTGAAGAAGCATTCCCAACTGCAGGCCTACTTGATGTGTTTTGTGGTAACTCGGTGAACTGCTGGCGACTGAAATCCTCCCACTATCCTTCTGTGAAATTTAAGTGTGATTGCAGTAGTGAAGGGCAGATTGTCTAGGACAGAAGGCTAACATCTACAGAAAGTATTAATGAAGCGAGTCGTTTTAGAAATGTCTTAGACTATGAGATCCTCGGATTCAGGACTTGTTTGATGCATTCGAGCCTCATTATGGTAACCGTGACGATAGCCGAGGGATGGCAGTCAGGCCTTGTTGAATCGCCAGTAGAATCTGTCTCGGAGTTATGTCCATTGCTGTCCACTAAACTCATCTCGGTATAATCCAGTGAAAATGGATCCATCTCAAGCAACCTATGTGATCCCGTTCACAAGTGGACGGAAGGGTGAGGAAAGCTAAGCCTGTGGCATTGCATTTCCAAGCTGTAGGTGGCACAATACCCTACACCAGAGTCCACTTGTGACTTGACAATGGCAAATGACTGTTTGGACATTTATGGAGGGGGAGGGGAAGGGTATTCACCTGCCTCCCATAAGGGAAATGCATCCTTCATGATGCCTCTCTGTCGAATCCACCGCGAAGTGGCAGAAGGAATTCTGTGCGCCCAAAAAAGCGGACAAAATGGTCGTTCAAGTAATTCTGGTATTTGCATCAGCCAAAAGCATAACTTGGCCATTGTGGGATTCGCAAGGACTGTAGCAAACTGGCAGGCATGTCTAATTAAGCAGAATGGAACATTTATTTTACAATATCAGTTGACAATCGTAAGCGCACAGCAGAAACACATGTCTCATATTTGCCTGGACACACCTCGGTAGGTCCCGACGGTTGGTCAAAAGCAACCTCGCAGCTGGGCGAACCTCACTAAATTCCTAGAAGAAAAAATGGAACCCTAGTATTTCTCTTCAAGCCTCGATAATCTTTTAACCCCTCCCATGGTGCTATGGCTGATTATGTTCCGTCATCCTATTCTCCTCGACCTAAGACAGTACTGAATCTACTGTTCGCTTCGACTAAAGCAGCAACAAGTGAAGTGATGGAGCATCAATGAGCTCATACACGCTAGAGTGGGTAATTAAAAATGGGAACAAATTCCACAACTAGGAGCTTACGTAGCTATCATGTTTTCCCTCGTACAACCGCAGGTAGGACATTGAGGCGTATTTTGGTCTGTAATGTCGAGGGGAAAAGCTCCTAATTTGCATTAGGCCGTCATCTTTCTATAATACCTGCATTCTCAAACAATTATCAGTCAGTAACTTTATTAATGCATTGTTTAAAGTTTCTAGAAAGAAAATTGCATTTGCGAAGGTTGCGCCCATCCTTAAATCACAATTCTTCACTGTTAGTTGCAAAAATTTAATGCCACATAAGATCGAGACTAAATTTATTTACGGTTCCCCTAAGTTCGCCTTCGTTCAATTTATTTTAGAGTTGTATCTATTTTGAACCCGATTTAGTTTATATGTGCTTGCATTGCACATTGCCCAACTAAGTAAGATGTGTCGCGTCAACAAATTCACCCGAAAGATAAACAGCTGTAAAGGCTAAACTTTAGTAAGGTTCCGGATTTAGTTGAAGCACTATATTTATGCACAAGATTTGTAAAAGTATTAAAATGCATTTGTATACATTTGTCAATTACTGTTTGTGTAATTCAAATCGCCTGAAAGGTCATTCTGGCTAGTAGTAGGTTTCGGTCCCTACTTGGAACGCCTTTTTATTTTCTTTCAGCTTGTGCCGCAGTAGCGCCCATCCTCGGATATTGGGATGTTAAAGGAGTGCGTACGACCCTCTTCCAGCGCAGTTGTTATAAAACTAGGAATTTTGGAATTGGGAACTTGGTGACCGCTTTAATTGATATTATATCTTATACCACGCCCGTTAGCTTTCCGTAGTTGCCTTCGTCGAGTTTAAGTGAGGGACTCCCAAATCCAATTCGTTTCTTTTTTGCTTAGATCGGGGAAAGATTCGTCTTCTTCTGAAATCCCTAAGAGTAGAGTTCGTCGACAAGCAATACAAGCTTGGTCCACGTAGGTGACAGTGTTTTGCATCTCACCCGCCTTCTGCAGCTCCTACCTATGATAAGAGTGGGTACTCGACATTCCCAATGTAGGTCGTCCCTTCACGTTCCATCTACAACTAACGTCTCCGACAGTTGCCGTACTACATCGACGGCGACTTCAAGTTGACTCAGTCAGGAGCAATTATGGAGTACATTGCTGATACACACGGCATGAGTAAGTTTATTTTGTTTGTTGATTGTCAGGTTATTCTGTCTGACTTAGTTGTGCTGTCCGTGCTTACCTTGAATTGCAGTTCCCGAATGCAAAAGCGATGTGGTGTGCCACACATGCTTAAATACGAGATTGTAGGTTTACTTTCCTTTTCCTTTCAAGGCCTATATTAGCCTCGACTTTGTAAGCAATTTCTTAACATAAACATCAATGCAAGTTCACTGTGTGGGATTACTTCTGAGCTCTGAGTTCTTTTGATTTTTTTTTTGAGTAAGTTGAAGTTAGCTTTCTTGGAGAGGTTGGCTCAGAAGCTGCTACAATTCGAGGTTTATTTGGGTGAAAATCAATGGCTTACTGGGGAAAATTTAACTTTATTTTGCAGCTGCTTGATCAGTACTTTTTAACTATTGAGCAGATTAGATGGTTTCGCGGCACTTTACCACGGTTTTTTTCGTAGTTGTCAGCACAGCATATGGTGAGATTATCGCTTGATTTTAACCTCAGTCTTTTCTCTTGTTTGTAGGTAAATTACCCCGACTTTGGCTTATGCGATCTGTTAATAGAGATGACTGCTTTTGTGCCAAACTGTTTGAAGGAGCTTTCCGAGCTGCAGGCCTACCTCGCGCGTTTCAAGGTAATCAAATGGACTGTTTTGCATTGGTAGAAGTGTGGATTGGGGCCTAACCGACTGAGCTTTTCGTCTTTTCTTCTTTGCAGAAATTGCCTGCACTGAAGGATTACCTAACTTCGAAGTAGCTTAAGAGTGATCTTTGCAATGGAACAAGCGCAAAATAACGTGGTAATAATTAGATGTTTGTCCTTTTCATGGCACTGTTGTTTTGTTTCTAACCATTGTTCTGCTTGGATTGTTTGATTAATAAACTAAAGTCATATTTTGTCTTGGCGAATTGTTTAGTCTGGACTTTTTGGAATGATTGTAAGCTGTTGGAGTGGGGAGGGGGTATGGGATGAAGCTACTTGCAGCCCGTTGGGTGTAATTTCCTCAAGCTTGATGCAGTTGGAACCACTGTCTGGATTGCATTTGGGTCCTTCTCATGATGTCTGGTAGAAGAGCCAGGCATCGGGGAATCGCCAAGAGGGTCTATCTCATGTTTTAGTACATCACTCCATTCCATGCTAGTACATGATTAATCCCTCCTTTCGAATCACGATCCAATGCACACGGTCGGTTCTCCGTCTCAAATTCGTGCTATTATTGCAATGACTCGATGAAGGAGAGATGGCGAGATGCAGCTCACGGCGCCTGTCCGTTGGTCCCAGGTCTTTGTTGTTAATAGGCTCCACATCGAGGCCCACCTGACTTACGATTACAGCCCACTGTTGTTTGCTCACATCCGATCTGGTCGATGGGGAATATTACTTCACAGGGGCACAAATCGCCAACTTCGCTGGTCAAGTTTCTACTGGCCGTATGACAATCTCACTAGGTGCCTCTGCCTGGGCGACAGTGAAGTGGCAGAAGGAACCGCAAGTGCCGTGCAGTGTACCTCCAAATGTGCCCCGTGTGTTGAGTGTGGAGATAGCCGTGAGCACGATCTGGCTCCTCAGGTGCTAGTAAAGGCGGTAGTAAACTGACCAGGTTATTTTTTTCCTATAGGCACTCGTAAACACACGTCACTCCTGTCTGCTCTATCGTTTTGTCTTTGATAGATGTGGTGGTGAAAGGGTGGAGCTCCAGTAAGTTTAAGTTTGATGGATTGAAATAACGAAGACAGGGATGCATTAATTGTGCCTGTCACCGACCTCAGGAGTAAACGACCCACCCAAATCGTTAAAATTCCTTCCTGTGCCTGAAAACTTTCTGTTGAAGACTGTTGCCTGTAGAATTCCGTGTAGCCTCCAGCTTTGACATGAGGTGTCCCCCACCACCGGCCTGTTGATCAAGCTGGTGAACTTGGTATTGAGCCTAGCCAGGCAGTGACAAATGAAATTGATGTGGTGAACTGCAGAATGCCCCGAACGGGAGACGAAAGCCTACGGAGAGTGAGAATGATGTGAGTTATTAGAGAAATTCAGTGGCGTATATGATGCTCAAGCCCGAAATCAGTGTTGAATTGCATTCAAGCCCTTTTATAGTGGCCGTGGTGATGCAACGATAGGCCATTTTTATGGAGAGATGACCGAATTTGTGAAAGCGTTACCACGATTTGTCTCTGAGTCAAGTTGGTCGCCATTTTGACCCGCTTTTCTGGCGGTAGATCTGCCAAGAATGAAGGGAAGGGTGGAGCGCACGAAGTCAGGCTGACTCCACCGCTTTCGAGATCGCTCCTGATTTTACTGCCTCGCTTGAGGGAACAGTGACCTACGCGGCCGCACTTAGCCAGCGTTGTCATCCAACACCCTATGGTCGCATTTTAATTCCATTTCAGGTCCTTCTGCCATAACAACTGTGGAGTGGATGAAAGAGCCAAGTATACTGTGCCGCGCGCGGAGGATGGCGGTCTACATGGTTATTCAGGGAGCTAGGTAGTGCCTTGGGTCTCAGGGCATGACTTGGGCAGTGAGGCACTCATGACGGTGGCAGGTGTCATGTTTGTGATCGCCATGAGTTCCACTGACAAAAGAAGTCAATGAATTTTTGCCCTCATCAACTTTTCCATTAAGCTTAATTTGACGGAATTTCCAAATCACACTTCAACAATGGGTGACTACAACGTATTCTCAAAATACTGTTGAAATTTGTTATCTTTAAGTGACAAAAAGTAGTGTGACTGTAATACTTTGTTCGTTCGGACTGCCGGTTTCGGTCACTTGGGTGGCCATCTTGTACTAGCCGGTTGGCCGGCCCCCGGGCCGTGCCAACAGCTCCCAATCCTTCTGCTTCCAGAATATATGTTCTACCCTAGTACTATGACCTCTTTTACCTTAAAAGAAGTCTCAAAACGCTACAGTGACTACCTTTCATTTTGTTCAGCTGTGCGCTTAAAGTCCCGAGCACATCAATCTTCCCTGAATGAACTTCCGCTATGTGGTAGGGCATTCGTCAAGGCGTGTGATACGGCCCCTATGAACAGAATTTACTGCAGTTCGAAAGTCACCCATTATAAGTAAACTCTCTCTTAAAACTGTGTTTTTGCTACATGAAGCAATTATAAAGCCTCTGTTTAATGGATAACACAGATAAAGTTTCCTTTAAAATAGTAGATCAATGAGACAAGTGAGTGCGTGGGAGGGACCTCAAAGTCCTTAAGACTTACAAAAGAGATGCAGTTGAAAAACTCGAAAGTTACCATTCCTTTAGCCATATATGACAACATCAGTGTTTTGCTCGCAGTACAAACCAATTGATTCAAACTCAGTGAAAAGGGCATGTAGGTGCGAAGCAAAAGGCCATACTTTGCGTCGTTGAAAGGGTTTTTAAAACTCTTCGCTTTAACCGACTGATGTTTGCGTAATTCAAATGCGTCCTAAAGGTCATTTCGTGCGCATTGTATAGTAGTCCCCATTTGGGATGTCTGATTTGCGTCCTTGCACCGCGATAGTGCCCACTCATGGATATTGGGACATTAAAGGGGTGGGTGTGGTAACCTTTTTGCAAGAAAAGACGTTTAGATTGAAGGCGATCGAAAATGGATCTTCAGTACCTATGTTATTTGATACTGCACATAACAGCATTTTTACTTGTCCTATGAACTGTTTTAACTTACTTTTGCGTGTAACTACTTGAAGTTGCTTGGGATTTATCAAAATCATTTTGATTCCGGCTTGCTTCTTTTTGCCTAGCTCGGTGAACAGATTCGCATTCTGCTAAAATACTTGGGCGTGGAGTTTATTGACAAGCGATACAATTTTGGTCCAGGTAAGTTGCACTCTTTCGTCTCTCATCTACCCTTTCTAGCTCCAGCCTACAACCGTAGTGCTTGGTTATCGGAGAAGTTCTTGCTGGGTTTGGACTTTCCTAATGTAAGCGGCCCCTTCATGTTCCACCTACAATTAACGTCTTCGATAGTTGCCCTATTACATCGACGGCGACTTCAAGTTAGCTCAGTCAGGTGCTATTATGAGGTACATTGCTGATATACATGGCATGAGTAAGTTTGCTTGGTTTTTTCTTTGTCAGGTTATTCTGTCTGATGCTCTTTATTCCTTGGTACCTGTGCTGTAATGTATTTGGGTTGCAGTTCCAGACTGCAAAGAGCAACGCGCACTTCTGCACATGCTTCAAGACGAGGTTGATGATTTACGCACATCCTTTATGGACATTTATTACCGCCCTGATTGTGTAAGTCGATACTCCACGGACCCATTGATAAGAATCGGCAGCATTAACCTTCTCCTAAACTCAGATTACTTTTGTCTTCCACAGGAGGAGCTAAAGCCAGGTTTTTTGGAGACGCTGGCACAGAGACTGCCACGATTTGAGGCCTTCATGGGTGAAAAACAATGGTTTTCTGGCGAGAATGCAAGTGTATTTTTGTAGCCTGTCTAATTTTGGTACACTTTTTTCCTGGTTTTTGATTGCTAAGTGTGCGCGATAGTTGTTGTTATTGCCAGCACTGCAAATAGAGTGATTGTACAACATGTGTTCCGTGGTGCAGTATATTAACGCAAACGTTGTCTCTTTTGTGTGTAGATCAGCTATCCCGACTTCGCTCTGTGCGATCTGTTGATGCAGATGACGAAGCTTGAGCCAACCTATCTGGAGGAGTATCCCAAATTGCAAGCCTACCTGTCGCGTTTCCAGGTAATCGGATCGAGATTGGTGAAAGTGTGGCCTAAAATTTTTATTATTTTCCATTGTTTTTTCTTTGTAGAACTTGCCTGAAATGCGGGACTATATGATCGGAAAGTAGTCCAAAACTTGTTCTTGAGTGTAAAATCGGTGTTACTGCTGTCATTTCTTATCATCATTTCGCTTGATAGGATGAGTCGATTGATTAATAAAACGAGGCTAAATTTTGTCTATATTGTACTCATAAATAAAACGTTTGGAAAGGGTTTAAGTGGACGGTGGAATGCGGCTACTTGCAGCACAAAATTGTGCCTGCATTAGTTCTGCTGGCAGCGTTTTATCTTTAACAAGTCGGTCATTGAGCCTGCTGCTCATTGACATTTCGTGGGTGGAGTATGAACCTGATTTCCTCTTAGGCGAAGCAAATGGCTTATGAGTTTTAAATTTATTCGGTGTGCTAAGTCTGTGGCTTTTTATGAGCTTCATTGCCGGGGAATTCTCATCAGGAAGCTGCTCTATTCTCCAGCGATGCGATCCGACACGGTCCTACCCGAAATTCGCCTTAATATCCGTTCAAAGAAGCAAAATACAATGGAGGTAGAACGAAATGCTGCAAAACTTGAGGTGCGCAAGTCCAGAATTAGTTTGATGCGACCGAAATCGGTGCCGAATTGCATTTGAGTTCTTGCATAGTGGCCGTGACATTGTGGCGATGAACCAAGCTTGGAGCGTGAAGTCAGGCATCGCGGGATTGCCAACAGGATCTATCCCCTACTCTTGCATGCTGTTTTGAATTCCACTGATCTCTTTGGCGTGTCGGCGTTGGGCTTGAATACTTACATCAAAATGGTGCCACCAAATTTGGTGACCCTGTCAGGGAGCGCTTGAAGCCTACCCACCCAAACGGTTGTCAGCATGAGCTCCACTTCAAGGCGTACTTGATGCATGCAAGCAGTTGACAACGGGTTGGATACTAGGATGGGCTCACACTCTGTAGTGACTACGCTTTGCTAACTCTGTCATCCTACATCTACTCGTTTACATTTAAGTCTTACTTGAAATTGCAGAAAGAGCTGCAAATGCTGCGCAATGAGCCGATGGAGTAGGCATCGCCTCAATTTATGATTTAGACACAGTGGCACTCATGAAGGCGGTAGTAAACAGGTGGACATGTATAGTTAAACAGCACAGCCAATTATTTCACTGTTTATCTTAGTACATCTTGAGGGGGGTCAGTTGGTCAGCCTACACTAGCCTCTCGGCTAAACAAACTCCACCGAAGTGAGGGACCCGAAATTTTCTCCTTAAACCTCAGCGATCCATTGGTCTCCTCCGCACCACTCATCTACCTAGTCTTCTCGTTCAAATAGTCTGAATGCGGAGGGAGAAGAGGGAATCTCAGAGTCCGAAAAACCATCACCTCATGGTTGTTGGTGCAATACTTTGTTTGTTCGAACTACCGGTTTAGGTCACTTGGGTGGCCATCTTGTTCTAGCCGGTTGGTCGGCCTCCGGGCCGTGCCAACAGCCCCCAAG
>LWMK02000009.1:1473034-1697261 GCA_001693075.2 Taenia saginata | reverse complement strand
GGTAAAAGAAGGCGCAGTACTAGGGCAGAATATATATATTCTGGGAACAGAGGGCTTGGGGGCTGTTGGCACGGCCCGGAGGCCGACCAACCGGCTAGAGCAAGATGGCCACCCAAGTGACCTAAACCGGTAGTTCGAACAAACAAAGTATTACAGTAAAAGCAGGAATGAATGATAGCGGACTTGCGTTAGCACGATATTCTGCCTCCGTAATATGCCTTAAAGGAAGTCTCGGGACGCTACAGATACAGCTGAATATTTTGGAGGAAATCACGATTACCAAAAGTAGATTACGAAACGCATTTGGACTTTTCGCCGGTTCCACTTTCTCTCTTCCTGCCCAGTTGAAGTATATAAGACTTGCGTAAAAATCAAAAACCTCATTCTGTAAAAATTCTATTGTATTTAGACAAAAAACTCATTCTTTTTCTATCTTGTCAAGAGTAAATAAAACCCAATAGCACTTTGTTGTTCAATCCCCTTTTTTTCTTTCTTTTTCACTAGCTCTTTTTATAGATTTGTTGAAGCAATGCAAACCTTTCCCGAAGGTCATTTGGATGCGCAATGTGCACCGTTCTCAGTTTTGGGTGTCTGCGCTTTCACCTGCCTGCGCCTCAGTAACGTTCATTCTCAGACGTTTGGGTAGTACTTGAATACCTCTGCAATGAAGACAATCTGAAGCGGATCCACGGTGGCAATGCTATCTGTTGTCTCACCCAACAGCATGTTTATTGTTTCTGTAAATTATTCATCGTTTTAATTTATTGCTGACTATTTGTGGCTGTTTGGGTTGTTTTTTGCTTACTTCTCCCACTCCTGCCTGCTCCTCTTTGCCTAGGTCGGCATCAGATTCGTAGTCTCTTAAAATATCTGATGATCGAGTTCACTAGCAACTACATAAGTTTGATTCGGGTAGTTGAAGATGTTTTATGTCTTACCCACCTTCTCCATCTCCGACCTACAGTCGTAGTACATGGCTGTCGGAGAAATTTTCGCTGGGTCTGGATTTTCCCAATGCAGGCGGCGCCTCCATGTTTCATCTACAACTAATGTTTATGTTAGTTGTTCTGCTTCGTCGACGGTGACTTGAAGTTGATTCAGCTTGGCACTATTTCGGAGTACGTTGCTGATGTACTCGGCGTGCGTGAATTTGTTTAGACAGTTTTTTGACAAGTTGCTCTGGCTGATGCTCTTTAGCCGTCGGTATTTGTATTGCGGTGTGTTTGTTTTGCAACTTCGCGATTGCAAAGAGTGACGCGTGTGTCTTTTTTTAAACATAATTGTAAACTTGATTGCGCAAGTTCGTTCTTTATAAAAATGATTGTAAAATCATTTCAGAATTCTGATGTGCTTTGGCTCTCAGAAATTAAAGCACAACAGCTACTGAACGTTGAGGCCTTCATGGGTAAAAACACAATGGATTACTGGCGAGAAGTCGAGTGTAGGTCCAACACCCGCCTTTGTGTAACCGCCTTTATGCGTGAGCAAGTTGATTCGTTAATGCATGCTTAATTTTTTTGGTGTTATCAGCACTACAGATTGAGAGGTTGATGTCCTTCTCATGTTTAATAGTGGGGTATATCAGTGTATGCTGTCCTTTGTGTGTGAATAAATTATCTCGACCTTGCTCTGTGCAACCTGTTAATACAAATGACGGGATCCGAGCCGATGTGGCTGACGAAGTTTTCCACACTGCAAGCCTGCTTGCTACGTTTCGAGGTAATTATATGGACTGGAAGCGTGAGTTGAGGTCTTATCTACCGGTGTAATGACAGTTGGTCATTCTTGTCATAATTCTTTTGCTTTAGTTTCTTTGTGTTGCCTTGTTTATTGGTATGAATCGTTTGATTAATAAAGTGGACATAAATTTTTCCGAGGTGGTATTTGTAGTGGTCTTTTGGAATGGTTGGGAGAGCTAGCGGGAAACGGAGGAATGCGGTTATTTGTGGTGCATAACGTCTGGTTGCATTGGTTCCCTTGACAGCTTTTTGCCACTTAGTTTGGTGGGAGTGTCATTACACCTTGTTATTTCGTATGCCACGATTGAATTGGGGGAAATGTGGGTACTCGCAGTACAGAAAGTGCGACTGCGTCGGTCCCGTTAATATTGGTTCAACTTGGGCAGGTCCTTTGGCACTGGTGCTGTTTCAACTTGGAAAATCAGTGCCCTTAATGTTGGGAACTTCGGATGACGGAGAAAGAGTGGACTCTGGGGCCCTCTGTGCAGCCAATGCCTGCACAGTCGTCATAATGGCAAAGCAAATGCCCTTCAGGTCCTTCGTGCATTCAGTGAGCTAAGCCTTTGACGTCTCAAAGTCTTCATTGCCTTATCAGGAAGCCGATTCCATCTGAAATCTCTCCTCTATCCTCTTACGGGACGAAATACGACATGCAAATGATAAAAGTCCAGAGTGTGAACAAACTGAGTGGTTTCCGAACTACTCACGAAGTATTGGGTCTATTGGGATGCAACCAAGATATGAAACGAATTGCTTTTGCGCTCTTTTATGGTAATCGTGGCGATAAAGCAATTAATGTAGCCTAGAAACAGCAGCCGAGCCCTATAGATTCACCATCAGTCTATCATTCCTATTGGCTTCAATTATTTTTGCTTTCCTTGTGCCTTGTACAGCACAAAATCCCGAAACCCTCATTTAGTCAACATGCTGGTCTGCATGATCAAATTGTCAAGTCCACCCTGCACAACTAGTAACAGACATTTCACAACCTAATTTCTTCTTACTAAAAGCCCTTTTTAGCTCAAAGCTCCTGCCACCACCTGGGACGATTTCTGTAGGACATAAAACGTGGCTGAAATGCCACAAAACTTGTCTGCTGTTCCATTTACTTCCCTATCACGAATCCCTAAGGCCGCCAAATACCGCTATTTGCTTGTTGTTTTGCTCTCTGACCACCAATACGCTAAATCACCAGTGGTCACTCCGTACTTCAGTTTGCAGTATGTCTTTACTAGGGTGGAAAATTCCGCAATTTACGGGGAATTTTGGTTGCATCATAGCTTGATTAGCTTGACATGATTGTGGTCAAAATTCTCACTGTCTAAAAATGCCACATTGGCGGGAACGTGCAGAGCTCTAGTGGGTTGCAGCAAGCATACAAGTATGGTTGGCCAATACTACTCACTTAATTAAGTAGGGGTTTCCAAGACTCAATTAAAATTGAGTCCGTTAAATACCTTTACGTCTTTGAAAGTACTTTTTTTTACCGTGGTCTTTTCAAAGTGCATCAAGCATCCAATTAATTATGTATGCAACACTCGAACAACTTGCCAGCCTATTGCTTTAGGATTCCCCGGCGTATTCCACAATCTCTCAGGTCGAGAGCCCGAGTTCTCCCCCTTCCTACACCATTTTGAAATCCAAACGCTTCAAGACAGCAGAACTGTACAGATGAATTTACTTGATCTGCACAAGGAATTTCTTCACTTAGGAAGAAAGAAGTTATTCCTCACAACAAAACGTACACACTGCATCAATTGATTCCTCTCGTGTCTCATCTCCTCAGCGAGCAGCTAAAAGAAAATTGGGGGAGAAGCTAGTCAAAACTGGCAGTCCAATAACAAAGAGTGAGTGTATGACACACAACCCACCATTTGCAGCAGTGTGGGCCGCTTACTGATCAGCGAGGCGTGTCGCATGCAGGCGCGGCGTCTAGCGAACATCTGAACGAGAGGATGAGCAGCGAATGCCTTAACTCCACCCCTCGCGGACACCTCATCAATCTCCATCTCTGCATCATCCGCTGCTGTGGATGATGTTGGTGCATCCTCGTCTTCTGCGTTCCTTTTCGATCGAATCCGTCGCTCCTTCCGCCGCCCTCCTCGTTTCTCCCGTTTTGGACGGCCATTTCGCCGCCCCTCTGAAGCTGGAGGGAAAAGTGGAGAAGTCGGCTAAATTCCACAGGTGGAGGCTGTTTTAAAACAACTAAAGCCTACTTTTGGAGCCCAGTGTGGTTTGTGGATCCAAGTAAGCATCTTCCACTTGCGCGTTTTTCGGTTGAACAGTTTCGAGTTGTTCAAGAAGAGTCTTCTTTGTGGACGAGGACTGAAATGACATCCACCACCTTAAAAACTGCCTCAGGAGTCAAAAAAAGAACCGGACACAAGCACCAAAACAACCAACCGCAGGGGTCTTAATTTCTTCGACCTCTTCCAACTGTTCGGACCAACTAACATCGCTGTCGTAGCTGACAAGGGGTGGTGGCGCAGAAGCGGACATGGATGGAGCTTCCTCGTCTTCATCGATGCCCACTGTTGGCAAGTCTGCTCCCGCTTCAGGTGTGTCTTTCGCACTTTCCACACATGAGGCCTGAAAAGGAGAATCAGGCATTGGTTAAACAGGCTCAATAGAATGGAAAAGCTGCTACTGAGTGATGAGCTTACTGGTCCTTCAATATTATCGCCATTAGTCGCTAACTCGAGCTTATCCGGCGCAGATGAATGATCCAGACGCAATTCTCCATTCACTCCCCGTAGCTAGAAAATAACATCGACTTATCAACAGCCAAACCGAACAAGTTTTTGAAACAGATTAAAAATCGAGGCACTGCTGCTTACCGAAGACGGGGGTCGAGTTGGTTGCTAGAACGAAAAAGGAGAGATGACTTCTCAAGTCACCACGCTGGATTTAAGAGCAAAGCATGGTAAGCAAACCTGTTCTACTGAAGGATGGGTGTCAGTACAATTTACCTCCAGCTTCGGCCTCTTGCTGCTTTCGTCTCGAGGTTTCCGCAATTCCCGGGGCTTTCGTGAGTTCAGAGAACTGAAGGGTTCCAAAAGAGGGCCTTTCAAAAGAGTGGAAAACTAGGAGAAGGCCATTTTATTGTACCTTGTCCAGATAGGTGAAAGCCTATTTGCCGCACCAAAAAGCGTGGTCGCAGAGGAACAACCTGAAGCTTTCATTCCTACCTTTCCGATGAATCGACCCTCAGTTGAGTTTATAAATCAGAGGTCAGGCTATGCGCAATACCATCGAATTCTAAAGTGCTCAAGTTGGAGACCCTTTATTTTGATCAAAATGCATTTTCTACCGGATCACTCCCCCCTTCCCACCTTGTTTAGCTAAAGCGGATCAATCGGAAAACCCAAAACAACTTTTCTGAGGGTAAAATTTACCCATAAAAATTGGATAAATACTCGGTCTGCCACCTCATGCGAGTTGCACACCAAGGTATCACAGTTTCGACAACACCTACCCGAATTTTCGAGTCAGCAGGACCTGCCCGCGGTCAATGCGGTAGCCCACCTCACGAATCTTTGCTTGGACGCGTTCAAATGTGGGATAGTTTCTATCTCACAAATAAAAAAGACCTGATAAAGGAATCCCTGAGAAAACAAAACCAAGCAAAGGGAGGGAAATTTTACCTGCGTCTAGCTTCACGCCACCGTTTAAGAGCAGGATCGCTGTGTTCGGCATCACCGTTGGTATCTGTGGCCGATTTGGCGGTGGCATGCTCCGTCTCCAGGTGAAAGGCGATGGCTGTGGGGTGAATATTACGACCGCAGCTATTGTCCGCCGTCCCGGGCACGCCGGGACAGACGACGTGCTCGGCTGTGTGGCGGTCGAGTTCCTCGGCAGTGAAGAAGTGCTGCTGGCAACACGTTGCTAGGGGATTGGCGAACTCGGGTTCGGCGATGCCGAAAGAGACGCCACAGATGCCGTCGCTATAGTAATTATTGCAGGAGTCGGGATCGCGTCTACGGTACTAGAGAGGAGACAACTGCGTAAAACCAGGCCAATGAATCCCCTCTATCTACTTCCACAGAAAGAACTTCTTCAAGGTTCCCCGTTCAATAATAAATCCCAACTTTTTGCTTCGAAGACTTCAAAAAAAACCTGTGTCAGTGGAAAAAGGAGTTTACACCATGTGATTTCCTTGTTTAAGCATAATGACAGGCACAAATGGCGGGCATCAAGCTTAAACCACCTGTATCCATTTCAAGGATGTATAGAATTTCTGCTACCACCCATCTGAGTGCCAAACACAGTAAAGAATTTTCAGAGCTTACCCTTTTGGACAGAAGTACATGCTACATGCTGGACCTGTAAACATTTTATTCCCACAGCCTGGAATTGAAACTGCCTTTATGAATCTGGTGAGGGACGAAGGATTCAGAGCAAAAACTCGGGATTTCGCAACCCTTACAAAACGCTTTCTGGGTCGCTGAGACTAGGTACCTAATCATATTGGTGCTGACCAGAATAGAAGCAATTTTCGAGGTTTGTGGAGCTATGGCAACTAATGATGCTAAGCAAATGTTCAAATGAAAAACTTTGGATGTTCTTCCTCACCATGTACAGCGACATTTTGCCCTCTTAGTCACCAATAGGTTGAAAAGGAGGACCTGCTTACTGAACCAATTCATGATGCACCGTGAATTGTTATTTTGGAGGCTAGAAAGGTTACATGTGGGGTCCCAGCATACTGCACCGGCGGCTGGATACTTCCAGCGAATGATTGGCAGTACCACAACTGAGGCAGTGTCTTCATAAAATTGGTACTTAAAAGAGACGCAGAATTATGGGAACTCCTCAAACTGTCTTTGCAAAACCATAAGTTAATCAAAAATTCTATCCATTTTAGGGCTCTGGTTTTTATACAGGGACAGAAAAGGCACAGAGACAACTTGGGGCACAACTGGCGTTGCAGATGAGTGAAGTTAATCAACGAACCGGGACAACGAAAAGCTGTGGAGCTCTGATTCAAACCGCATAAGGATATAAGTAGAAGGGTGTTTGGTGAGCTATTACACAGAACAAAGAAGAATTAAGGAACCAAAGTGACAAGGTAAAGAACGCATTTGGACGGTAAGATTCATTCTGTTGCATGTATTATTGAATAGAATTTATTCCTTTAGCCTTTAAAGACTCAATATTAACAAACTATAGCAAAACACCAAAGATATATTAAAGATGGACCCAAAATCCGACATAGTAAACTGAAGAAGATATGATATACTGCAACGGGAACATGTTACCACAAAGGTGAAACGAGTAGCAGGAAAAATATTCGAAAATACTTTAGAGAACTTAATGCAATTTCCCATTCAAGTTGCGGTAATGTGACGCAGCATGAGGTAATTTCATCAAGTCTAACGTCTTTAGCAGTTCGTGGTAACTTCTGTATAACACGTACACAAAAGCGGTCATCAAAAACTGCCGTCTAAAAGCGATGAAGAAAGTTACAAATAGTGGATAAGAACGAGGTGTTCGATCAAAATGTTGAAACATGGCATACCACCACAACACTGGTAGGAAAAATTCCACTGCTAAATCCATAAAATTTGGAGGAATGCTCCTGGATTAGGCTCATATATGTGAATGCATTTGGCTACGATACAAAGCCGACATAAACCATTTGCACTCGCATCAGACTACATGATAGCGAAAGTAGTATTACCAAGTCAAGTAAAAAGGCAATGAGTCACAGCTTACATTTTGTGCATTCCTCTGATTTTGTGCTGAATAATCTTTGAGGAGACTCTCTTGCAACTTTTCTAACGTACTGCTGGCCTCCCAAAGGCTAGAAAAGTCTGGTAGTTCCATCAAATAACTGAAATTGGAGAATCCTTTAGTGCCAGAAAACCAAAAAGTGCATTAGGATGACCAAATCGTGCAAGTACTTAAGGAAACCCCTTACTGAACCGAAGCGAGACCCAAGCTGGCAGACTACACACGCCCAACACGCATCTCCGCAGCGCTCTAACACGCCATGACCTTGAAGAGAGACTTGAATTTCCAAAAAATTTGGCGTTGTTAAAATCTATGCAAATGGTTCAATCAAATAATAAAACACTGTCTATTCTTATTCTGGGTGTACTGAATGGCCTCATTGGGCTCAGCCTGAGGTCTCGACTAAGTAATTTAAAACCATTGATCGCATAAGCAAGTCCACATAATTTAGAGAATTCCTCTAAACCTTCTTGAGAGTGACCTATTAAAGGATGGTTGGTTTTCACCTTCGCACTTAAAGTTCGAGAACGTTCGCCATGGTATGTTGTTTAGTTCTGCACTTTAATGCCATGCATTAACATCCCCCCGGATTGTACTTCCGATTCAAAACCAAGCTAACGCCCTAGTTACTTTCACACTTCGGTAATAAAATATCTACTGCTCAACTGATACTTCTTTATACTTTGGTGAACACATGTGTTTCATCATTTGATTTGCTATTGTAGCATCATGAGCCTGCCTCGACGGCAATAGAAGGCATAATATTAGGGCGGAATGCAATGAATTCATTAAACAGAGAGAACGGAGCTACTGGTATTTCCAAGAGGTCAGCCCACTCGGCTAGGGCAATATGACCACCTAAGTGGCCGAAACTGGAACCCTCGGTCAGAACAAACAAGGCTTTACAGCTATAGCCAATGCATTGCTCATCTCCACACATTAATTTTAACATTTATATAAGGTTGCTGCAATACATTGTTTGTTCGAACTACCGGTTTAGGTCACTTGGGTGGCCATCTTGTTCTAGCCGGTTGGCCGGCCTCCGGGCCGTGCCAACAGCCCCCAAGCCCTCTGTTCCCAGAATATATATATTCTGCCCTAGTACTGCGCCTTCTTTTACCGGAAGGGGAGCCTCGGGACGCTACAATCAAAAACCTACTGTAGCGTCCCGAGGCTCCCTTTCCGGTAAAAGAAGGCGCAGTACTAGGGTAGAATATATATGTTCTGGAAACAGAGGGCTTGGGGGCTGTTGGCACGGCCCGGAGGCCGGCCAACCGGCTAGAACAAGATGGCCACCCAAATCACCTAAACCGGTAGTTCGAACAAACAAAGGATTACACTGATTCCTCTCGATTAATCGTAAAACCTTAATCCAGGGAATACGGCATTACCAGGGCTTCTTGTGCTTCAAACGTTCTTAATTCATAAATAGATCAAAGCAATATTGAGCTGAATCTATGGGAGATAATTAGTGCCGCTAGGGTGTAGAACAGATAGACTGTAAACAAAACTGTTCATAGGATACATTGCAAAGATTGAAACCGCATCACACCGAAAAACTGCACAAAAGCAAAATCCGTATCTGAAACGGGTGGATGTTTTGGTTGACGCACATTTTTGCATTTGTGGGTCAAATAAACTCTTCAAGCAGAACAAATTAAACTGTGTTAAAAGGCCTTTTTCGTATTTGTGAATCAAAAGTTAGCAAGGATGTCAAAGCAAAATGAGGTCTATTTGATGGTAAGTAGGTTGTTAACTCTACTAAATAATTATTTGCCCCCGACAGGCAGTAATTTGGAATCACTATCTCTCATGGTGCCAGATATTTTAGGCCAAGTCTTAGCCGAACTATTGTTGACTTTATTATAATTAAAACATATCTCTAGTACTTCCCACTAGTAAAGTCAGATACATTCATATAATTGTGACCAACTTATGTCTGGCTAGTGTTCACTTTGTGCTGTGGTGTATTATGTTGAAATTTATTCTCACAACCGTACCAGTGATATTTTCTTCTGCAGTGATAAATCAACTAATGAGAAAAGCGCTGAAAATAAATGTGGTACATGTGCTCGTAGCCAATAGTAATTTTTGCAGAAAATAAGTGAACAAACGAATGCTGATTTGTGTATCGTTTATAAATGGATCAGTTTAATGAGTCGTCCTCCCAGTTTTTCATAAGCGGAGAGAACGGGTAATCTTGCTTGCCGCAAAATATTTAACGTGCTTTAGTACTGAATCAGTGGATGTAAATGTATTAAGTGGGTCTAGGGATCCCACTAATTCTGATGTGACGGAGGTACGCAATGTAATCCACATCTAGTTCTTGAGGAACTTACAAAGCTGCGAAGAGACAATTTCAATCTTCTCCTTCTGTGCCACAATTATAGGAAAATTTATGAAAGCGATTCAAAAGGCAATCCTGTCCTTGTAAAGCTCAGTCTATTTCAACTTATTCCTGTAGCGGCTTACAGATCTTGAAAGTGATAATGCTCGTCTTTCGGAGCAGCTACAAGAGAAATCGCATTTGTTAAATTGTGCATCGTAAGTTCACGGTAAATTAATATAGCCTCGTAGTAAAATGCTCGTGTCCTTAAAATCCGAGAACGAAACTCTTCACGCGGATCACGAAGACTTGGTTTCTAAGTTCCAATCTTCAGAACGAGGTAATATTTCTCTTTATTTCCAAGTTACTCCTTGCTAGAGTGGATTCAGCGCTACAATAACCTGACCGAGGAATTGCATGCTCAAAAGACGCTTCAGCTCCGAAATGAAAGCAATCGTGAAATGGCGGAAGATGAGTTCTTGTTGCTTGAGAACGCACAAAACTCGTGAGTTGATATTTGAGGAATTCGAAGGTCCGCTTAAATGAAACACTTACTTAATCCTATATTTTAAAGTGAAATATCCGAGCTTCAAAGGCGTCTTTCTGATGCTCAGTCAAGAATTGCCCTCTTGGAGGCAGAACTTAGTGCTACTTCTTGCAAAGAAGGTGTAACTGTAGGAACAGATACGGATCCTTTTACGGGTGAATCTCAAGAACATGAAGCGAAATCGCATCTTTCACCGACTCCCCCGCCACGAACCAGATCCATTTTGAGCACTGATTCGTCAAAACTTCTTTCAGAATTAGTTACCTCACCAAAGATCAGAGAATATGCTGAACTGTTGCGACGACACAATGCAGCTCGACTCATAATTGAGGATTTAGTGAATAAAAATGTTTCATTGAACAAGGAACTGGCTATCTGTAAGCAGGACCTTACTGGCTATCAGTCAAAGCTGGCTGAGGTGTCAGAGGAGCTGCAAACGGAGAGAGCACTGCATGCTGAGAACTTGGAGGACTACAGGAAAGCGGTGCAGGGCCTTCAAAACCGCATTACTGACCTTCTTGGAGATCGAGATCGATGTGAGACACTGACTGCTGAATTAAACCAACTTAAGGAAAACGAAGCGAGGTTGAAATGTGAACACGCACGCCAGCTACAAAATCTTGATAAGGTAAGTCGGGATTACTCTGTGTTTAATCCTTCTAGATGCTTCAAGAACGCGACAGGGTCGTTTATGATTTGATGACTGGTGGAACTGCGACGCCGGAGGAGATCTATGACAAAGTCAGAACAGAAGAGGTAACTGCCGCCAGTCAGTGCATTCTTCTGTCGCTTAGGTTTATACTCATTCTGATAGGTCTGAACTGATGGAACAGGAAGTGATTGCTTGTAGCATTCCTCCTAGAAAAGCTATTCATTCTCCTCTTGAGCCTCCTGTTTGTGGTACGTCCTTAATCCAGCCTTTTTACCCCTTTTCCAAAGCTACTCTCATAGCTCTTTTTGGCATCTGACGCACAAAGCGTTTAGACTTCTCTAAAAAAATTATGCTTACAAACCGTTTATATTAACAGTGAAGCCAGTTCTTTTTATGACTTCGAAAAAAATTATTGTGACTTTCATATTTTATTCGCCGTTAAGCCGAGGAGACAATTTGTGCAGAAGAACCTGCATCTGAGATCGATGATCCTGTTCAAGATGTCGTCGATCCTCTCCACATTTCCGGGGGCATTCTCGACAAGACCATCCAGGAGTTACAAGCAGCTCTAACGCGCTTACAATCAGAAATCTCAGTGATGGAGGTAAGTCTATCGCAATTCTTTCACTTCCTTGTCGTCTAAATTTAGGCACCAGAGCCCTGTACCATGTCGAGGGGTGACGAGGGTGAGTGTCACACCACAGTTGCCTTTCACTCTGTGGATAGGCTGAAAGAGGTCCGTCTCATCATTCAAAGCCTTCTCAATCACTTTGACAGCATTCGAGCCATCAAGGTATTGTTTTTTTAACTCTTAGTCACTCTGTAGCTATCTCTTGGTAGGACGATTAAAAGAAGTCTCCTAGTGAATGCCTCTGTGGAAGTGGGTTGTGATCTTCGGCGAATCCATTCAGCAGTTCTGCCTCTTCAAGGCAGAGACATGGAGGAGGTTGAAGAGGAGAATGTCCTAACCCTCTCTCACTCCACTGTTGATATGACAACTATTGAGCACTTGAAGGATCGCGGTGATGAGATTATGACGGAGAAGGATGCGGAGGCTACTTTTGACATCTCTCGTGAAGACGTGAAATCTTCAGACGTCTCTGCCATTGAGGCTCGAAATCGAATCTTCTTTGACCGCGTCACGTTGGCGGTAGGTTTGTTGAGGATGCTGGCGTACCGCTTACACTTCCCACTGACCATTTGTAATGGTAGACAAATGGGAAATCTCCTTCTACTCTCAGGTTGCGAAGATTCAAGACGCCGTGGAAGACTTCACATTTAGAGCTGCCACAGAAATGCTCACGGCTTTGGCCTCACAGCCAGTCAAAAATGTCAGGAGAGGTGACGATGGTTACGGTATCGAAGGCGACGACGAGGTGGAACGAACGCAGACGCGGACGGAAACTCGAACCCGGACGCCTTCAGTCTCTGCTGACACGCTGGCAGACATCTCACGACCTCATACGGGATTCTCGGAAATTGCTGAGGAGTACGTCGTCTGTGGGGAATCTTTATAATTAAATCAGTTGTTGTTCATGGCAGGACTTTGTCATCATGACACGTGTTAGCTACATATCAATCGGTGGCGTCCTCTAGTACCTTATGTATCGGACTTTGATTCGTTCGTCTACTGACTTCAGTCTCTTCCCTTTTGCTCTCCCTTTCAGAGCCGTTGAAAAGGATGTGGTATCAAAAAATAGTCATCTTCGTTACCTAGATCCGGCCAAAGCCTTCCACGATGTCAATATCAGCCTTGTTAGCGAGCTCCTCACTCGCTTTGTCGACATGATGGCACGCGTTCAGACTCTAGCGGTGGGTGAGGTCAGCAGCTCTGAAAGAGTTTCTGCCCCTTCACCTTCTCTTGCTTTTGTGATGGAAGATGATAATCATAGCGCTTTTGCGGAGTGTTCAGCCAAAGGTCGTGAGTGGTTTGGGCAATTTATTGCTGCCCTTCAGAATGCCTCAATGCTGCCCATAGTGTGAGCTTCCCATGATTGCTCTTTTGTCCGGTTCTGCTAAAAATAATTTGACTGTTTCATCTTCTGTTCAGACAATCCAATTTAGAAGAGCTAGAACACGAAGTCATCGGCAACTTTCCCCATCTGAAGAAGACACAGAGCGAAACGGAGCCACAGTTTCATGTAGGTGGATAGCTTCATACGGCACTCCCAAGGCATCATGATTCTTTTGTGATTCCTCTTCAACCACGTGCCTCACACCCTTCAAGCATTGGTTGCTTCGACCCCATTATATGCCACATTGAAGCACCACCGTCTCGGCTCTGAAGAATAACTCACTCTCACCTACCTAACCCCGTCGTCTGCCTTGACTTGGAATGCAACGCCTCTTGATCGGATACATCAATAGGCATCAGATCTCACTACCACAACTTAGTACTTTCATCACTACTAAAGTCTGTCCCGATTGAAAGCCCATCACTACGGAAACGGCATCAGCACTTCCACTATCGCCTAATGTTTTTTTTTCCAATTGCTGCCGCTCAGCGACTAATAAAACCCATCTATCCTCCCCTCATTCCAGCAGACTAGGGACACCCTCTATCCACTTCTCTTTCCTCAACTCAATTATGGTTACCACAAGCTGAATATGACGCTTTACCTCTTCCCTCTCACGCTCCGACTGCCTAGGAGAAGGACGCCCAGACCTTACAGCCGAATAACATAATTCCCCAGGAAGATTATGAAGATCTTGCGGCGAAATGCGATCGACTGTCAGCATTGAATGTGGAACTGCAAAACGCGCATGTCCTCTTGTCGGAAGAGTGGGGTACGGCGCGTCGACAATACGAAGCAACCCTTGCCGACCTCCGCACTACCGGTGATGAACTGCGAAGTGAATTGGAGCGCTCCGAGAACACCGCTCGCGATCAAAGCAGTCGGATCGGGGAATTGGAGGTTGGTGCGCATGTTTTTTATCTACCTTGCAATCTATAGAGGTGAAAATATTTTTAGTGTGTTAAGCAGTAGTTGTGAGTGAATCAGTTGGTGTGGAAGTCGGATTTGGTAGTGGCCGATTCGACTACTTTTTGGTTGGAAATTTCTGTATTTCTCGGTCTTTTCACCACCTAAGACGGTTGAATTACGCACCCCTCGAAGCACTGCAGGCATGGTTACTCCAGGACTCTATTTGTCTTTGGCTGGTAGTGCAGTAGTTTGCAGTAGTGTGGAGGCGCAAAGACCACCTACTACTGACCAATATACCTCTTATTGCATTCACCAAGGATCGCCTCACAGAAGCCAGCGCTCACGCCACCAGTTTGTTGGAGGAGTTGAATCAAACCAAGGTGACAATTACGAGCCTTCGAGAGCGCCTAGAGCAGGCGGACAATGAGGCCTCACGTCACCAAAGCGAGTTGGAACAGTTCATGCTCCGGGCGCAAAGCATTGCAAAATTCGATGGCACGACTTCTCCCTCCCTCATCACTGTCTTCGACTGCCTGCTGGCCAGTTTGGAAGGCAGAATCCAGTCCGTGGTGGAGGAGAGGAAGCGGGAAGAAGAGGGAAGAGTTCAAAGTCTCACGAGCTCCTTTGAGGTCAAGGTCAGCGGTTTAGAGGAGGAGATGCAGAAGCAAGTTGAGGTGAGCCTTGCTGGTAGATTTCCTAGATATCAAAGGACCTTTAGAAACATCAAGAGCTTTCAGAACTCCAGGTTTATGAATCACTGTTACGGCATCTGAATTTCTGCATTTTCAGGCCTACGAGAGTAGAATTAAGCACATGAACTCCAGATACTCCGGCCTTCTGGAATCTTCGCAATCAAAATATGCAGTTTGTAAGGAATCTGTCTTCTTTTTGCCCTATTTCTGTGATGGATGGTTATATTCGAAATCCAGATGCCCTAGATGGATGGGAATGCCTTCTCTCCAGATGAGGAACGCTGTGAAACTCTGGCTTTCCGAGGGCAGGAACTCAACGCTGAGTTGGAGACAAAGGAGGTGGAGCTGGAGCACCTTCGCCAAGACTACCAAACGCTTCAAGCTGAGGTGGACATTCTTCGCCGTCGGGCAGTGAATGCAGAACGCGCGATTAGTGAAGAGTTGGCTGAGAAGGCACGTAAGTATCCCGAACTCAAGGCTATCGCCATGGACCTCAAATCTCGACTGTTCAAACGTGCCGAGTAGGTTTAACGGTGATCTTACGTGTTTGGACGACTTTCGATTCTTTTAACTTTTTTCCCCGTAGACTGCTGGAACACTCACTAAACGAGGCGAAGCGTCTGCGTCGAATCATTCAGGAGAATGATGAGCGAGCGAAGGAGTTTTTGGAGGAATTAGAACGACTTCGTGCGCAGATTCTAGCAAAGAACTCGTCGATTCGTCAGCTGGAGAAGCTGGCAGAGCAATGCACTGGTGGAAGGGTGAAGCCTTCTCCCCTTGGAAGGAAATCAAAACCGGAGTAACTCATTTGAAACCGAAAAACCACGAATTCCCTTTTTAACAACTAATCCAGCGTTACTCCACCCTTTTGTATTTCTAGTCCCCCGAAGCCTCCCTCCTCTGAATGCCTTGAACAGTCACCTCGGAAGGCCTCGGTGCAAGTGACAACACCCTCTACAAGTACAAATGTCAGTGGTGGAGAAGAGAAAGTTGATAGCCTCTGTTCGGTCACCCGACGTTCCTTTTTCGTCGACTCCACGCACGAGTCAGCCGACACAGCTAAAACCGCCTCCACTGAAACTCCCAGCGCCATCACCGTTCCAGTGGTGACAGTGGCGAAAGAGGACGAGGTGGCTCGAACTATCTCTTCGGGACTCGTATATTCTGCACCTCAGTGGTGAGTCCTCCTCGTTGTTAGCTGGGTGTAGCATCATCATCATTAATGTTTGCAGAGGAATTACGGAGGACCAGTAAGGATGGAAGTGATGTGGGGCATTCTCTCCTTCCACCTGTTTCACCCTTTCCGTGTAGCATTGGAGCCTCGCGTCCTCTGTTGTTGGAGCCCTGTGGTGTAGAACCACTCCGTCGGCACCCCTCTTTCACGACAGCGGGTGAGACCATTTCCATTGTTGAAGTCGAGAACGACGAGGAGTTAGACGGCTCAGTAGAAGGGGTGACGCAGAGCTTCGCTAGCAAGGAGGAGGCCTCACTTACCATCACCATCTCGCTTCCTTCTTTGACGCATCCTGCCTCTGGAGAAGCAGATGCGGCGACACATGGGGATGACTCTTGAGGTGCGGTGCGGCTTTGCTGCGAATCTCCTCCTTATATCCTATCGGTTGATTAGGTCTTGGGAGCAGTTCCCTGAGAGCCATTTCAAAGCAAACTCTGACAGCTCATTTTCAAGCTATCTCTTAGTCTCTTTTAGTTGATCACGCGTTCCCAAGCTGATGTCTCCTCTGGAAAGTTCAATTCGGTGCGCTTTCAGCTGTGATTCCGCTCGAGTCCTTCGATTGAAAATGTCGATATCGTTCTATTACGCAATATCGACCGCTGTACGTTAAAGGCATCAAAAGCGTTCCACCATTTTGGTTGCTTTTTGGTTGTCCATTTCACTCCTACCTTGTGGCAATATTACCGCACATTTCTGTTTCCCTTTTAGTGAAAAATTCTGTGATTTTGCGCCATCCATCCTGACGAATACCTTGGACTGATTTGCAAACGCTATTGTTTCCTTTCTGATTGTAAATAATGCCGATGCCATGACGGTTGACCGGACTTCGTGATTCTCCTCGCCCAAGGTGGGAGGCAATGCAAGGGCAAGTTATCAAGGTGTGTAAATAAAATACAGTACAGAATTAGTTCTATTAACTAAAAAAACGCTGTAAAGAAATGCATGTCTGTAAGTGAAGCGGTTAGTAGCCGACATTTCCGTCTCCGTTATCTGAGGATGTCGTGGAGACTGTAGGATGCGACCTACACAAGCCTGCCTCTTATCCTGGTAAAATAAGCAGCTTTTGGTTAAAGAATCAATTGTTTTTCTTTGTATTTTGGGTAAGAGAAATATAAAGGGAGGCGTTAGAGCACCTCTATGGGGTCTCAGGACGCTTATCGTTAAAATTGTTTTCCGTGAACGACTAAAATTAATTCCAATTGTGCCAGAAATTATAAGGCCACAGAAGTTTGACATAAAAAGTTATCGGCTATGCTTATTAATGGGACAGATAAAAGCGTTAAGATTTTAGTAAATGATCGTAGTGCATATTTTGGTTAACAAAATAGTCAAACAATATTTATGAGAAAAGGACTTATCTATTTTCTTCCTAAAAATTTTAACACGTTTTAAGAACAGTCGAGTTTTAATGCATGTTTGTTGATGTGTTCATGCGTTTGTCGGCGTGTAAATAATTCAGTGTGCGGAAATTATGCCGCAGATGGCGCTAAGATGAGCATAATTCAGAGTTCTGCAATTCAGTGTGGTCCCGTTTTTCTAAGAGCCGCCGTAGGTTGAAGTTGATATTTGTTGTCCGCTTTCCGCATGGTTGCCTTCGTTGCGATTATCAAACTGCTTTCTACCTAGTTTCATCACTTAATGTCCGTTTGCTTGCTCAGTGCTTACTTGGACAGTTTGTATTCCATGTGTTCGAATAGGTTGTTTTCATGTCAAGTTTATTTTATAGACCCTTTTCAAAGTTAATACTCCATTTTGGGCCATCAAATTACCCCTGTCCATTTTGAATTACTCGGCTGCCTTTTTAGTTGAATGCTTGGACAGTTCCTTAGGACACTTTACCGTCCCTCATAATCTCATACTATGCTTCAGTGTTTCATCAAACAACAAATGGCCTTCTGTGTCTTGGGGTTTAAGGTCATTAAACTTGCAAGTTCTCTAGATGCAATTGCACTGTACCCTTATTTTATTTTCTACAAGCACGAAAATGCGCCAATTTTTTGTTTTCTTGTTATCTTAGTAATTTATAGGCCGTGTATTTAATGTATTTTTGCTGTATTTGCTACTACACTTCAGTTTCTTCTAGTTTAGCTCATTTTCGTGCACCTACTCAGCAGTGTCTACTGCCATGGCAACCGTTTGTGTTCCTTTCCACATAGACTTTTGACATGTTTTTCTCCTGTAATTTCTTTGCCTATGGATAGACTAAGCTTGCCATTTTAAATCCTAGTCTCCCCTGTATTCGTTGCCTTGTTCATTGTTTTCCCCTCTACTTTTTTTCAGGTAGCCTGGGTCTCCGGTGACTTAACCAACACTCAGATCTTCTGTCTTCAATGTCTCGAGGGTCTGCGCTACAATCCTACCTTCCCACATTTGGCCGCCTGTCTCTACTTCGTAAGTCGTTCGCTTTCCTTTTCTCCATTCCCTTCTATCTGTTTTCCTCTAAAATACAGGGTTTGAACTGATCCTTATTGCTAAGGAAGGAACTTATTGTCATGTGTTGTAATGACCCGAAAGGCAGTAAGGTTGGCTTCTCCCAGATGCATTAAATTCACTGAACTCGTTTTCTTTGGAGGTCCCCTCGTTTCTGTCATTTAAGTGTGATTTTATTCTTAAAAATGTACCGAAGATTGAAGGAATGGAGTGACAGTTTTATTTTGATGAGTCGCGTCATCAACTCTGGTTTTTTAAATACGCTATGAACGAAATGTTGCATCAAGGAAAAATCGTTGTAGTTCCCCTGTTTTACATATGATTGTCACGTCTGTGTACTTTGGTGTTTTCGGCGAGTATTCGGATTTTTCGATAGGCTACATCCTTGGAAGAAGCTCACATTTATGTTTGCATGATTGCCGTGGCATCCCGAAATTTGGCTGTAGATCTCATGGTTGTTAACACAGTACAATAGCAGGGATTTCTAATGCCCTCAGCTAAATAAAGTGGGTCGGTCGCTGTGCTTTGTGTTGGGTCCTTTTTCTTTCCCTTGCTTCAATGGGAACCGACAAATGAACTCTTTAAACCAGGTGTTGGAATATGGGCTAGCTCAATACACTTCCAAACTACTTACGTTTCCGAAGTGATGGGTTTTTCTGAACCAATTATCCTCAGATCAAAGAGGTATTACATTTTCGTTCCAGTTTTGAGCCTATTCACCCTATTTTTGATGCGCGTTGGTGCAGCTGTAATGCTCCTGAATCGATAATGTGTACACTGTGTCAATTATTTGTGTCAACTGTGGAAACCGTGTCAAACTCTGTTGCTGGGTGAGCTGCCCATTTTCGTCTGTGCTGCCAAGGCAAGCGCAGAAAAGGTAACAGTTTAATTGGGTTAAGAATCGATTGGCAACGCTGGCTCTGTTCTAGGAATCCCTTTCAGCCTCTTTTCAGTAGATTGAAGTTTTCTTTGCAATCGCATCCAGTAACAATAGAAAAAGTTTGGTATGCCTTTCACTACTTTTGGTGTAGTGAATGGATTCGACGGTACGGAGTTAACTATCGGAATTGACGTGACGGAGTAGAAATTAAGGAAATTTCGGCGGATTCTTAGTCTTGGAGGTTAAACTTGGAATTTCCTTTAGTTCTGTATGCCATTGCCGTTGTTAAAGCATAGAGCTGAATTGCCCATACATTATTCCATCATCCCCTTATTCGTCTCTGTTAATGCCATGATGGCTTGCATTTGGACTCTTTAAAGTACCGCATAAAGTGCATAAATTGCCTTAACCCTCCAATCATACCCCAAAGGCGTAACCAGGCGTTGTTAGCGTGTAGAAGAGCTGGTAGGCTCTGGACATGGTGGTGAGGTAGGACGAAAGTACAAACCACGGAGACTGAAGAGCCCGCGCAGGTAAATGTAGATTCAGACGAGTGTTTGCAGTAATTTTTTTTTTGGCGGGAACGGTGAAGCGGAAGGTGGATTAGTTGCTCCAATCCTTTTTGTTCACAGTTTCTCCTTTTGCTGTTGGAAGGAGAATTATTCATAGGCCATACCTATTTAATTCAACTATTCAATGAGTTCCTCTAAGCGCTATGCTAATGAGCGTGTTGTGGCTTTCTGTTGGAGTAGGAGTAAGAACACATCGTCACTCCTTTTCAGCACGCAATGCTCAGACTCTCACCATCAGAAGCTGTCGAAATTCTAGCGAGTTTCATTCTTCAGCTCCTCCTCACCTTCACATTGCAGAGCATTCTTCACTGCCTTAATTTCACCCATTTCCAGTATCTATGCTGGGTCTCACAAGTCCTTGTTGTTAATTCATTACCTTCACCAGTTTATGGATCGCCTCCATTTTAATCACTTTGATCTTGGGAGTAAATGCCTTCCTTTGACACTGGCAGAATCCACATACCACGATTGGCATTAAAGTATTTATAGGCAGGGTATTCATGCTTTTCGTAGGTGCCCTATGAAAATATGGCTTTGCACGCTTTTAACGGTGCTAATATCACCGACAGGATTTGATTCTGAAACTTGGGAGCGCTTCTACCCGCCTTTTTGTACTTTCACTACCAATGGGACTTGTGGGAGAGCTATTAGTTGCAGTAGTAATTGCTCACTTCTGCGCCTGACGCGAGGCTATCCATCGCACTTATCAAAAAGGGAGGTCATTGTCTTTGTCTAGCGGCATTTGTGTTTCTAATTCCTCAATAGCACTACACTTGAGGTAACCCGTGATGAGTAGAGGTTGTGTTTGTACCTGATTAATGATGCTTGGAATTTCGATGTCCCTTAGACGTGCGACTTAAAGCTGATAGTCTAAAAGGTCTCTAAAGACGATTTGTTCGTGTTTGTTTTCCACTTGTCACCTACTGATAACCCAAGGCAACATGGCTAACGTCAAAGCCAGTTTGTTAAAGCATTTTCCGATGCCATGTAAGAACACGGCCTAAAATATGAAGCTCATTTGTTATTGAATTGGAATTTGGCGCTGACAGTTGGTCGCACCTCGCTGTAAGTGCTTTGTAACCCCCCTGGGGGGCTGTGTTGTTCGCCCGTGAGGTTTGCATGCCCTTCTCCCGGGCAGCCGGAGTGTGAGAGGGAAGAGGTAAAACATTGTGTGCAGTCTTTACCAGCATCAAGCCCTGTCACAAACAGCGTGTTGGAAGGGTGTTCTTGGTCTGCTGGGAGGAGGGGAGGGTAGTCACGTTGTGTTATTTGTTAGGCAGCAGCAATTAAACAGGTCAGTTTGGCGATGGTGAGAGTGTTGATTTCTCGTTCGTGATAATGGGTTCTCCATTGAGATGGATCTTGGTAATGGTGAAGCTACTAATTTGAGGGTGTGTGATTTGACTGTCTGTTGATGGACCAGGCCATCTTAGGAGCGAGGTTGATATCACAGCAACAGGGAGGAAGACAATGATGTTTGGTGATTGGGAGGTGATAATTTTGCACATCGAAGCCGGTGGTGCCCCAAACCGAGGCAAGTGGTGCATGAAGGAATTGAGGCATGTGATTGACCTCTGCCTTGCCTTTGGGAGGGGGGAATCACACAGAGACGATATCAAAACCCTGATGCGTTAAGGGGAGATGCGTGGAGTTATTCGCATATTTGTAAATGTATTTCTGTTTCTTCCTGTATGTTGTTTAAGTGAGGAAAGTTGTCAAATAATTCTGAACAGAAAGGAAAACGATGAAATGGTTTTCACTGCAAATGGGGATAATCTATGAAACAGCAGGGCAGTGGTGGTGCATTTTTTTTTCTTGACACAATCCTTAGCGTGGAACGTGCAAATTTCTTTTCCTCCTAATTTGTGTCAAGTTGACAGGCTGGTTGATGTTAAAGTGGACGAGTCAATGTAGGCTATTTCCTATCTGAGCTTAGCTACACCTTTTCTTAGTCCCAACGTTGATATCCCCATGGAATAACGGTAGATCTGGTATGTGGCAACTGACCTTGCTTTTAAGACAGACCCTGGCAGTGAAAGCGTCGTTTTTCACTTAGCTGCCACTTTTAACCAGCTTTTGAAGAGAGCAAGCAAATGTCATGTTTAAATCCCCTTTTTGTCGTATGCTCCTCTTAATGCCAAAATCAAAGCTGTCACTGGAGCGCCAACTTGTCTTGTAATGGGATTGGCGATGCTGTAATGGGGTGCAGGCCCAAGCTAAAAAATTATAGCTTTGCCGAGGTCCTCGCCAAATTGTAAGCGCTTTCACGTTCCATCGCGCTGGTGTGAAGAAGATTTTCTCTCTTCGATGGAACAACGGAGTCTGGGTTAACCTGCCACCCGTGAACTTGGGTTGACAGTGCTTATCCACTGGTTGTTTTTTCCAGCTACACCACGAAGGTCTTCTTTAGCTCAGAATAGGAAAGCGCAAATTTATTAACAAAAATAAACCTGTTGCCTCGCTAATCTTGTCCTGCTACTGCCACTTTCCAAGTTTTTTTCTATTTTCACCTTTTAGCTGGCCTTCTGCGCCAAGAGTGACAACAGGACAGAGTGTATCCTTTTTTGTGCGCTAGTCCCGAGTTTTAGTGCTTCACATGGGAGGGGATGAAAGTATTGCATTAAAAGTGACAGGAATGATGTTGTGAAGATGAAAACCTCCATCTAACCACCCACTCACCCCTTATTACCGTTCAAGGAGATCTTTTGAACCTACTTTTGAGATTCACTCACCGACCTTGCTAATCACTCGCTTCTTTTCCGCCCGTTGCATTCACGCAAGCTTGAATGATTTATTCAGCTCACTAGTTTGTTTACACTGATCAAACTAGACGTAATCTACCCCATTTCATTGAGCAACTCCGTATTCGCCTATCCGAATCGCAGACTTCAGGTGCTCTAAGGCCCCTTTGTGGGCACCATTCTGTAGGCTCAACTACCCGTGCAAGGAATTTGTGTAGTAGTAAAAAATGGCATGAAATACCGCTTCTAGCCTTGGGGTTTTTGCTGTATTCCTCCTTGACGTCCACTTCGATGGTGCTGTCAGACGCTGACGACGTGATCGATTGTCTGCAGAACAAGTGCAATACCAAAGCCCTGCGCTTCAATCTACCCTGGTCTCTGTTGGAGTCCTTCAATGGCACCTCAAAGAGTAAGTCGAATCAGAATGGATGCTTGTTATTCGTTCTAAATCATCTATTGCCCTATTGGACCCATCCATTCGTTGGTCCACCCGTCTTCAATCCACTTTAACTTGGTCCATTTCACATCTGAGCCGTTGATCCATCACGTCCAGCTATTTTGAGTTCATCCATCTTAAATCTATTCGTGTACTCGAGTCGGACCTTTTAGTAACAGTGTTTAACTGGTATGGTTTGGGTGTTCTGTCCCCTTTTTGAAAATGAGCCAATCGCGCTCCACGAAAGAGGTTTGAGTTGCGGTTGGGGCGGTAGGTACAGTAGTAGGTCCGATGACTCAGCACGCCCTCATGAATTCCGTCGCAAACAAGTGAATGCTTGAATGGAATGGAACTTTCTTTACTCGAGGTTATGGCTCTAGCACACAGCTAATCTGTCACCTTCGAGTTCTCACCTCAAGCCATTTAAAGCTTCACATTGAGGAATTCCTACCCTCTCTACCGCAACCTCATCCACTTTCATTATTTAATAACCAAACGGCGCCACCTCCCATCAAAGTTGTTCTCGGCTTGAGAACTATTAATTGTGAAATTCCCCTAGCGTCTTCAATGCCCACACACAGATCGTTTGGTGTGACTCCCTTGGAAGGCATAGATGTGCACAAAAAAGCATGCTAAATGTCGCCTAGCGCAAGTCAAAGTTGGTTTTGAGGTTTCATCTTCCTCCAACTCCCTCTCCAACCGTTGCTATAGCGATTAAGCATCACATCTCATGCGTCTCTCGTGCCCTTCATGCAGTGCCTTTTCAACCTCAGCATGGTAAACAAAGTAGAGGAAAGGGAATTATGCTTTTTGTTTTGGTGGAGTACCGATTTCTATGGAAATGCAGTTGTGCTTGCTCGGTCTGTGGAAGTACAGTCCTCAGGTTAGATGCTCTCCAAGACTGCCTACGGCCCAAATTGAGCAAGAGGTGATAATGGACTGTCGAGTTTGCAATTAATCAGGCATGCAAAGGAGGTGAAGTGACCCCTTGCTTTCAGCTTGGCGATCTGAAAGTGGGAGATAACGCGCGGTGGAGGTTCCAGGTCATGTCGAAACGTGGGGTTTATCAAAGAAGAGTACATGTTCAATGAATTGTAAACTGCTTCTCTTTTCACCATGACTTGAATTGGTCTTATGGAAGTTAAATTGCATTAAAACTCGGTTTCTATGCGCCTCCTTTAATCTGCGACCGACTTTGTGCTGAACTTTTGCAATTCTCCAAACGAATCCACCTTGAACTTCAATGCGCTTCTGAATCGTCAAATTTGGTGGGGTAATGGAATCCACCCAGTTATCCGTCCACATGGAATGGAAGTCACATCAAACTTTGCTACCGAATTGCTCGAGTGATTGACTGGTTGATAAATGGATACATGAGAAGATAAGGGAATTTACGAAGAGCTGAATTTTTGTGAATGTTTTCGTTTCTTTCTGCCGCCTGTCTTGCTGTTCACAGGTTAGGGCTCCATATGGCGCCAGACTCATTCGCAACTGTTGTTTACTCAAAAGATGTCTGCTTTTTGACGTTGCTAACATCTGTCTGTGTTGTATCGCATGATTTAGTTTATTTGGATGGCTAGGCCAGGGCATTATTGCTTCATTGACTTCGTAGGCGCTCCTTTATATCGGAGGTATTGGCGACGATCACAATTTGAGGGTGGAGGAGGGTTGAGTGAGTGTTCACTCCTTGATCGACGAGTGGCACGCACCTTTGTAGGGAGGCGCTGGCTAATAGGGCTTGTCGTCTACCAAAGGCAGAGGTAATTTTCAGGGCTGCCGATTTCTCTTGTCGGGTTGAAGTAGTTGCCTCCACTAAATCTTGTTTCAACTGCCTCCAATGTAGGCATTGTCATTTTCAGGAGAAGAGACTCCTCTACCAATCTCTTGTTCCTCATTCTTCCCTCTATCACCATGACAGGTTTCTTTGAACTGGCCAACAGTGACAGCGTCAACGCTATGTGCAATGGTGACGTCAACGGGGATAGCGAAGTGGATGGAGGGGGGGATGGGGAGTACTTCATAGCTCCACCCGCCTGGTATCATCACTCCTGCAACTACCTCACGCCTGAAAATTACGAATCTCTCGCTCTCTTCTGTCTCGAAATGGGCCTGTAAGTTTGTTATAACCTGGTCTTTATTTCCATGCGCAAACGGACGCATCATCGAGGTCTCAGCCAATGTAGTCAGGGAGAGTGGGGTCTGTAGTGCTGACAACCGTGTAGGCCTTCTCAGACTGGAGTGCTGGTCATTATTTGGGTTAATGTCTTCAAGTGCTTTGTGCTTTTCGAGGTTGATTGATGCCCTCTGTTGAGTGTCTTCTACGTGTCACGAAACACGACCTGCCCAGTGACCACACTCTGGCTTCCCTCATATTTTAAAGTCTACGACTTCTCTCGTCTTCCCATTCAGCCGTGAACTCGGTGTGGCCTTCGCAGTACGGGCCCATCAGGAGTCGAAGCGTCGCGAGTCACCCGATCTCTGTGTCAATGACAGTGATGCCAACTCTACCGTCGCCACCCCCTCCTCCTCTTACCTTCGGATCCCCAGTCTCAGCCTTCCTCTTCTGCGTCATCTCGATCTCCCGCTGCCTCTACGACCGGACGAAGAAGGTTGGTTGGGGTGCCTTTTTACAGCTGATAGGATTCTCCTGCTCTCTGCTTTTTCCCTTTGTGGAAAGGTGGCTGGAGCAGTGTTGCTTCAAGATCGACTAAATCTGGTGCTACCTAATTATTTCCAAATTTTATTGAACGAGGTATTCTCTGAAGGTCTCGCAAAGCATGGAAATCTGGAAGGGTCCTGGGGGCATTGCGGCATAGAAGTGGCAAGCAGCTCTATTATATTCACAAGCCAGTAATTTTGAAGATCTTGAGGTAGGGATTGCTGTTAGAGATCGGTGGTATAGACCTAGTAGCTTCCACTGATGCAAAACCTGTAGAATTCCCCTCCTATAGGCGTGGTAGAGCATCCAATCTTTGCAGTAACAGTCGAAGAAGCGAAGTGGGAATCATCCTCCTGTTCTTCCATCTCACAGGCTTACTCACAGACGACTTGGAGGTTGTCTTCCCCTCAGTAGCAATCAGCCAACCACCTCAGAAGCATCAGCCTGAAGAGAGCGCTGTGCGAAGGCGGGTGCGTGGATCCATTCTCAAGAGTCCCTCCTGCAGCAATGATTGTGATAGACTTGTCCACTCGGACGCTACCGGTGATGATTGTAGTGGTAAGTCTTGCCTTCTTCTTTATCAGCTTGCATTTGATTCTATTTCCCATGACTTCCGGGTGCCCGTCTCCCATGCTTCCTACGCTGGGGTCCACGTATGTCCGCCAAGCAATGAAGTACATCCACATTAATCGTGTCTTAGTGTTACCGTCGATCATTCTTCATCAAGTTTGTTTCCTGAAACCGATACATGAGTCGCGCAACCCCACCAACCATAGCCTCCCTTGACTGTTGAAGGGTCACTCGGTTGATCTCTATTGAACGACAGTTACTGTCCTCCAACTTCCCTCCAGTGCTAGCCAAAAAAAACTAGCGTTCTATTATCCACAAAAGCAGTTGACGATGACTGTCTCTACCATTTGTGTATTCTGATGGGCTGTGAACCCTTCTGTCGCCTTCAGTTTACTACGACAGTCCACGGGTGGAGAAGCGTGTCCGTTTCTCCCTCTCTGCTTCTCACCCTCCTCCCGACATTGAGGCCGAGTTTGGTGGACGCAGCAACAGCCAGCGTCTCCAAGATATGGCGCGTCGTCGTGGCTACCTCTATCCCACTGACGACGTGGTCAGTGCTGGCGATGGCAACGATGACAGTGACGACTCAGGTAGTGGCGCATTCGATCGTCTGGTGGGAGTCTTTTGGCCTGACGGAGGTGGAAGTAGCGGCCAGCGTCGATTGAGATGGCGAGGACGGCGGCGCTATCATCACCATCATTTGGGCAGGTGTCTGCTGGATGCCAGCGCTTTCCTCACCTGCCTCCTCGCCCTTCTCGTCTTCTCCCTCCTCTTCCTCTCTCTTGTGGTGTGCATCCCATTGGCCTGGTTCACCACCTCCACCGGTGATGGCAGTGTATTGACCGGAACTTGCATCCGACTACTGAATGCATTCGGTCTGCATGCACTCCTGGCAAGATGATACTATTTCTCGTTCCTCTGATTCCCTGTGGTTCAACTCTATGTCGCTATTGCTTGTAGAAAGAGAACGGAGAGAAGATAAAGAACCCGTTTTTCTTCGTGTCGTCTGTCTGTATCTGGAGAGCTGGAGTAGTTCCGGGGTACTTCATGGAAAGTTGGCGATCAGTAGATTTGAGAGGTGGCATTCCTTCATCCACCTTTGGCTAGCAATTCAACAGTATCTGTGATGCATTTGTTTATCCACCAGGCCGTCCACTAATCTGTGATCAGTCCATTCAACTGCCAGTTCGTCGTCCGCTCATTTCGGTTGTGGTAGAAGTCTACCTCTGTGACATCCGGACGTTCGTGTGGAGTCCTTCCACTCAGAAGTCGAATATTCCAATCCGTTATGGAATTTGCTTTGGCGTTAAAGTACGATTGAGCTCCGAGTTGACTGAAAATCGACCAATCCACCAATGGTTGGCAGCCAGCAGTGTGGACTACTGTTCCCGGTTGAATCGAACTGTTTCGACACTGGGCATTATGCGGGTCTCCTCGAGATTGGGGAGGAGTGGCTAATAGAAGCCTACCGTCTGTCCACTAGGCCACTATCCTTTCGGTGACTGCTGAGAGTTGGAAGAGCAGAGGCACTCGGGTTGTACCACCAGCTGCCTTCGGCATGGTTCCACCATCACTTCCTCTTCGACAAGAGAGAAAAGCCGTGGGTTCGCTTACAAGCTACTTCGTCCATTACCAATACGCTCTTCCGCAAACTCAGTTCCCACCACTGTTGTCTGGACTAACAATGTCTGGGATGGATAATGCCACCTGTTCGTGTTTTTTTTTTGCAAAATGGAACACATTTGTTGTCGTGTTTACTCGGGGCGCGATAACATGTATTCTAGTGGCCTCCGGTTGTTGTGACCTCGTGTTTATGCGCGTGGGGGTTGAATCGTGACAAGGTCTCAACTGGACAGCGTCAGGACGGACATCGTCATTTGTTGATGTGTTTATGAGGGGGGAGGTAAATGAGGTCGCTCACCTCTCTCGTGTCCAACGCGCCTGATGGGCTTCGATCGCATCGTGCAGGCCGGGTTATTTGTAATCCATCTGCACGCAATGTTGACCAATCAGGAGGGAGTGGGCAATAATACCATGCCACCGCCCATGGAAAAGGAAAGGGTTAGAGGATTGAAACACCAAATTTGCGGGCAGGCAAGTCGTTTTCACGTGACGATGCCTGTGCGGCCGTCAATCTTGTACGCAAATTATGGAAGGTGTGAGAGTGACAGGAAATGAAATTAACCTTCTCAACGAGGTATCCATGGCTTGAAAGCGACTTTCTGGGTGTGATTGACATTGAACACTAGACGCTTCGTCTGTTGTAGTCCTGAAGGTGAGAAATGAAGAGGTTAGATGTCTAACTAATTTGCGCAGTTACGTCGATGTTGCATTTCATATCGCCTTTAAGCTCCATGAAATACACATGTCATGATTTTCTTAACAACAAGTAGTATACTACGACAAATCCTAGTCTTTTGTCTTTCAATTCCCCCTCCTGAAGGCGGTGCTTTATATCCACATCGCGAAGGGCTACGCCAGTCCAGAAATGAATGTCTCAAACTACAGGGGAAATGTCAAAATCCGATACCCTTAAGGTGACAATTTAACACCTGGATTGTTTAAGAATGACTAGCCTATCATCGAGGGGCGTGTTGACTTCAGTTAATTTCATCACACCCTGGGTGGCCTGTGTCGATTGTGTCAATTGCCACAGTTAATAGGGTGCACTCGCACCTCGCACCACATTATAGGCGTCCACCGCTCCCCTTCCCGCTCACTCTCGATTCCTCTACATTGTCAACATGACAACGGACGTGACGGTAATACGTTGTGATAGACAGCCAACCGCAGTTCAAGCGTCCTCGGTGGCCTGACTGTTCATTACCAGCCCATGGGACTATCGATTTCCAATAGGCGCGCTCGCACGCGTCCTCAAACCACGTCACACGGCCTGCGATTGGTGTATCACATTTCACGCGCTGCGGAGTTGAGGGCGGAGACGCTTGTTTCACGCCTTTTAAATAAGTTGTAAGTTGTCGGGGTGGCGTGAGACTCGGAAGAGGCGTGTAAGTGCGTTTGTGCTCGATTGCATTCTATTATACCATTTTCTTCGCCTGATTGGAGCTCCTCCATTATCGCATAAATCATCCTCACTTGGGATTAAAGTCGGCCCGACTGATATTAATAATGGTGAGCATTATTTTTTTTTCCTAAGAATGTTTCGTTTTAGCAAAATGTGGACTTGATGAGACTTATTACATTCAAAGCCTAGTCAAAAGGTGGTTCTATTTTTTATCATATCTTAGTCCGTAGGAATACTGTCTACTAATATTGTATAAGTAACAATTCCGAAAATTTCTAATTTAATGCTGACAAACCAGTTAGTGACATTACTTTGGAAGACACGAATTTTCACTGTTTTCAGCATTACCGTTTTCTTAATTGCCCTAATTGCATGTATAGCGGAGTGATGCAGGAATTTTGATCTTCGTACGGTAATTAAGGGCCAAAAAGGAGTCCACCCACACATTTATAATAAATCCGACCAATAGAGGGTCAGCTGTCCTTTTTCTGTTCCGTAAAGTGTAAACAATAACTAATTACTCCACCAGTAGATGCTTTTTTTATCCATCCAAAAGTTGGCGTTAGCAAAACGAGGTGGTGCCAACGTTCAACGGGTAAAGCAATCGTAGAGGCTGAACCCCGTTTCCTCCTCTCCCCTCCCTCTGGCCACCCTCCAACGTTAGTGCAGCTAACGTGTATCGATTTTTTCCTCCGGCAGCGGTAACGATTTTATGGTAATTGAGGCATCACATGAGTCATTGCCAGTCTATTAATGACGTGATGCCAATGTCTATTGCACTGAGACACAAAACCTAAAAATCATTCAAGCATGTTAGAAGTAGACGCTTGTAGATGCCTTAGTAGGTCAGACTAGCTGTATACCTAGGCACAATCCCATCTGATTTTTTTCGCACCAAAGGACTTGTGTGGAACGTGTACTACTTAAACGGATTTAAGGCCATATGACAAATGTAGTTCTGTTAATGCGCATGCATGATCATGACTGCATCTACTACCACCTGTCTTGGTTACTTACATCATGTTTCTGAAGGCTCAAACTGTTCCCTTCGCTGGAACGGGAAAATATGTGACAGTCTTGACAGGAGTGACTGGTTTATCATCCCACGCTTGGGAGGTAAGTCTCGGTAACAAAACAGCCCTCTTCCAGGTACTATCACTTTTTTAGAACCAACGGCAAAAGAATTTGGGTCTTTTTCTCTCCTCACTGGGGTTATAGAGTCTTTTCTTGTTGGGTGAAATCCGTTTGGAGGCTGGTGGGCGGCAAAATGACAGCACAGGCTTATGCACACTCTGCACGATGGCAACGTGTGTCACGTCATCAAGATGAATCAAATTTTCTTAACCGCCAATTCCTTTCTGGGAGGAAGTGGTCCATTAGGATTAATTACACCTAGGCTAACACGCTTTCACGGAAGGTGGTAAGGCTACTCATCTGTTAGATACGCCAATGCTTTGGATGTTCTAAAATTTTTCTACGATTTACCCTTCTACACCTCTCTCCGACACTGGGATTTCTTCCCTGACTCAGCCGTCTAGCCTTATCACCATTGAGTACCCGTGCTTACTCATCACTACTGTTTGATGTCAACCACAACTGCTGCACGGAAGAAGGTGCTCGACTGATACACATTGTCTACATCCCTTTGTCTGTCGCATTTGGATGCTAGCCACTTGAACGTATGCGTAGTTGCCGAAAGGCAAATAAATGTCGACTTGGCAGGAGGCACTTTTTCCATTTTTACGCCGTTAGCAGCATCAGCATTGCGTGATTGCCCTTCACCGTCAATTCTGATCGTCCTCCTCTAACATCAAAGGAAGCCTCATTTTGTGACCTTCATTATCCCACATTCCTGAGGAAATCTCCGCTTTGACGACACCCCACTAAGACGTCAATGCAGATGTTAGCCCACTGGGAGGAGACTTTGCTTTCTTTAGTCACGTAATGCTTATGGTATCCGATTTCTGGTACGTGAAACCTCTTTTTTCGTCTTTTAAAATGCTGAGGATTTAACAGTCTGTGGATGCGAGAATAACAGGGGCATCCTTGCCCAAAATTCCTTCTTCCAAAAAGAAGGACGCCGATTCTTGGCTTCAAAGATCATCCTGTTTTGATTCTTGGTAATACCATTCCCATTTTTGATAAACAAAGTCAGGTCAAGAATCTGGGCGGAGTTAGATACCATCTTCTTCTCGCCTATTTCAAGTGACCTTTAGCGTCAGCCAATCACTTTCGCACTCCCACATGGTGGTGATGGTGGTGGCTAAGTAATACACACACCTATATTTACCCATACACAAAACACATTGTGGTGGCATTTTATGGTGTTCCTCTTGTTGGAGTCTACGTGATGTTTGTTGACATACGTCAGCAGTGGGTACGGATGGGCTGCCATTCAGGCTAATTGCCTTATTCGGATTCCTGAGCTCCGTTTCGACATGACAAACTGCGGTTAAGGGGACCATTTTCAGTCCCACTTGACTTGGTCCTCACCTTGACAGCGGAGAGCTCTGTGCCACTACCGCCTCACCCTTTTTATGTATGTCGGTTGTAGAGCTAATTATGGAGTCGTAGGCTACCACATTAGTGGCAGTGGTTGTAAACTAACTTTAAAATGACCAAAAAAAAACCCACTTTCACTAGCTAGCTAAAATGTCAATAAGGCTGGGGCTGAAAGAGGGTTGCCAGAAGCGTATCTACTTGTGGAAGACCTTCTCGGTCTACCACTGAGACACCAACTACTGCTGATATGCGGTTTAATTTGAATCCACCAAACAAAAACATCCTACAAGGATAAAATTATGAGTCAATATGACAGTTCGGCAAGATCTGAAGTCTCCATTGGCCTCACTTTCTCATGGAAAAGACAGTGTACTTGCAATTACCTGTCTCGTAAAGGTAAACCGTTTACATGGTAGAACAGGTATTCCAGTCGTAAGCGGCATTTATGTAAACCAGATAGAGTGTGGTGTTTGGATGTCACTGGGTGTAATGCGAGTTGGAAGAACGTGAGAAAATGACAACATTACAATGGCGTCGTTGTCTCAGGAGTGCACACCTGAGGTGAGCCAATTTCACCGTCCATTTACTGCTGTGGTAGTCCACTGAAAAGTGAAGGATAAAAGTAGAATAGGGACCTCTTCCTCCTCCCCTTCTTCCTTCATCCAGTGCTTCTTTTGTGCATGCTACCCGCATTGACAATTCCCAGTCTCCTTTAATGTTACTTTTAAAAAAGCGAGACAAAAAACTTGGTTATGTCTTAAGAAATAAATGGGACTGTAGCGGAAGTGGATTGCAACGGTAAAAGTTAACGCTCTGGGCTGTAGTTTTTGGGCATAACTTCCATCCGGAGTAGCCGGAGACATTACAAAAAATGAAATCCCATCAAAAAAATTGACACCGGAGGTAAGTTCCGACGGTTTGTGTTTGCTCAACTCTTGACTATCTGTCACCCCTGTTCAAGGCGGTGACCCATCCACCGTGATTGTGAAGTCACTCGGACTTGCATCCATGCTAGCCTCACAAAACAAAGTGAAGTGCTTTTGGGTTAAACAGAATCCTTCTCCCTCTCACCCATCGTGTATTCATGCATTCATCATCCAACCACCCTCGTGCTCTCAACCTCAAAAACAGTGGATGAGACCCACAACTACGTGAAGTCTGCTCTTTCATCATACCGCAAGTTTATTGCGCAAACGGTGAGGCAGCCTGCCTTAGTATGCCCACTTACTCAGTATGACTAGCCTCCATTACACCTTGAGGGGTGTGTGTGTGTGTGTGTGTGTTTTCGTTCATCCAGTTCTGTCAACTGCGTATGTGACGAGAAATTGAATGCTTCAACATCATCAAATAAAGTCTCTATTGTGCTAAATGACACTGGAAGGAGAGGAAGGGTATGTACAGGGATTGGAAGGAGCAGCTGAATGCATTACTTTGTAGTTGCGTTTCCTGTGCCTACTTCTGTAGTGCTTCCAGCCCAGAGGATTCGGCTCGCTGCAAAAAAATTAACGGTGGAAGGTGACACTTAAATGTACCGTAATTAGTTGACATGGCGTCGGCAGATGACAAATGTCTTGGTAAAGCTGCTTTAAAAAAAAATTTGCGCTTCCATGGTAAAAACAGATATTAAAGCATGGCTCCCAGTTGTCAGGAGCAACGTGCCACTCAAATACCCTCTTTTAGTTTCTCACCGACGCACAAATTCCTCTCCCAGGGCGACATCGCAATCACATGTCACAACTTGACAGGTAAACCAAGGTCCACTGAATCGTGTTGGAACATTCTCACTAAGCGTCCTCCTCTAGCGTTTGCACCACCTCAGATCTTGACTGCGATCTATGCATCTGGGTCAAAAATGCAGAAAGAAGCATGCCAATGGACAGATCTATGCAGCTCCTTCCAGCCGGACAATGTGCATCCTCACAACAAATCTCCTCCCTAAGTACAGTTTACCATATCCATGTGGGATGCACTGAGGCCCTTCCTCACTCTCCCACGAGTCCAGCATCTGTCAAAGCTACACTTCCAGGAAATGTGGCTTTGACGTTATTCGGTTCTTAAATATCCGCCTATAGAGTAGCTGTAACAAGATGTTCACGTCTTCTTGATCGCTAGCTCTCCCACTCGGAGGCTTCCACAACGGCTAGCCCGGGTAGACTGACTTACTTGAAATTGGCTTCAAATTGAGAGAGGAGGTCGGCCATCCACCTTGGGACATACTGGTTGATACTATCCCTACCTTAAACACTGACAAAATTGATGCCGCCTCCACTTCACGGCCCACCCCTCCAATTGCTTCGAATCGACCCTCTTAAATCCACCCGAAGCTTTGGAATTCTCCATTCGTGTTCAATCCCCGACAGCATAGCAGGCACTCTTTATCGACCACAAAGCCACGAACATTGCAGGCAACGTTGACAGATCGAAAATTGTCTGCCTCTTGACACTCAAGCCACGCAAAGCTTTGTCTGTATTTACACAGACATAATCCACTTCGGTACAACAGGGCGCATCCTGGTCTGATCCACTCCTTGCTACCACCTACGTCCCGTAGACTGCCTTGGCTGCGCCAGTCTTGCATGCACCATCGACAATGCTAAAAAGGTGGGCAAAAGTGCCTGGGGGGTGTGGAAGGGACACGCTCACGATGTCCTCACGATTAATGTGCACTTTTTACACCCTCATTTTCCTTCTTCGCTTTGAATGACGCCAACAGTCAGCAACTTGGTACAGAAGCATCCTCACCTTTTAACATCATCACTTACCCCTGTTTAGTAGAACCCTTCGGAGTGTCACCGTCGTCCAAGTGCGTGCCTCCTACCGAAGACATAGAATTCAGCAAACTACTACACAATTTATCAATGTCTAAACCATAGCGTCTGAAGTCTCTGCTGACTTTGAAATAAGTTATGAAAGGGTGGTGAAGGAGTTGTGATTTGTCTACCGAGTAGCCGGAAGGCTATAAGTGGAAGTGTCTGACGAGTCCTTGCACTTAAGCCCCAAGTTCAGCAAAATACCAAGTCACTCCAAGCCTCCACTCATGAGATAATAATTTCTACTTTTAAACATAATAAATAGTTTCTTTTCATTTATGTAATCATAATTGTGATCAATGCTTCAATAGATCAATATGTTGTTAGCATCGTTGACCTTGAACTAGTAACGTGATTGGTTATTTGTCAGTATTTTGATTGCCCACCTAACCCGTGCATATGCTACTATTTCTTATCCATCTTGTCTGATGAAAAGGACGGGAAGAGTATTAACAACTACGTGAAAGCCTGTTTGTGTGTATGTGTGTGGCGGAGGAGGAGACACGTGTAGGTAGCAGGTTGCAACCAGTTGTGTAGCCAGTCATTAATCTTCTCCTTTGCTTTTGAAGTTGCCGTCGCGTCTTTTTTAGTGTAAGTTCTTTTCACACCTTGGGAATCTGGATTCCTTCTCTCTCTCTCCCTCTCTCCCTCTATCAGCATTTAGTTGGAGAAAGTAAAATAGGAATATAATGCGGCCGAAAAATGCACAATGATAATGCCTACTGAGTAATGATACAAATTTGGCTTGCTTTTTTATTCTCCACTCCTTTTCCTACTCTATGTTTCAATTTCACAATTCAAAAAGCACTTTTGCCTAAAAGTGCACTTTTATGTATTGTCTGTTAAAAGTGCTGCATCATGATCTGTAAGGCTAGGGGCAATTACCCGTCTCATGTTTACTTATAGAAGGCAAAACATCACGTGGAGATGATTATCACCTTAAAGGGCGGAGAATTGTATCCTCTAGTCGACTCTTTAGTAAGCAGTGATTATTCTTATTATTATAGCTGTTGCAACCTTTGGATGACTCAGTGGTTTGGTGGAAAATCGATATAGTAAGCTGTGAGATGTGAGGATTTGGAGTTTTTTGGTTGGACAAGAGGAGTAATCAATACTCGCTTTCTATTCGTTGAAATGGATCGTGTGTATGGTGCTTATTGGTCACAGTAAGCCAATAAAACAGCCTCTTGCAAGAAATTCTAATGGATAACCAATTATTTACTTATAAAATCGATAACCTGGGTGCGTATTTGAGCCTTTTATGCTTAGAGCCGTGAAATGCAATGTTGTGGTGCGGAAAAGCGGTGATTTTCTGTGAATCAAGGCTATAACGAGGTCGATGATGGCAGTAATATACCCACGCAAGTACGAATTTGCTCTCACCCTCGCCCCACCCTTAGGGCAATGCATGTGACTGTTAATGAAAAAATTCAGTCCCACGATTTGCATTGCGTCGATGTGGTAATTTAAAATTGACAGATGAATGCTGATAGATGGCTATACTAATAGCCCTCTCTATACGTTGCAATCAGATGTCAGCAGTCCTTCGTATTGGGTCCTCATCGAGGTGAATGCGAAATTCTACCATTAACTCGGAATTAAGGTATGCGACAATGAAAATGGGGAGCTATGGTGGAATCAGGTATGCCTCAAACTATTGGCAATTTCATGCACTACATTTCCTACTACTATTCTGTTTGAAATGTATGAAAAAGCTAGAGGAGGAGTTGTGCTACTGTATGAGCTAGGGTTACTTTCAAGAGTATGGAAACAAGAATGCCTGGTCATCACAGTTACAACGTGCATTTCCCTTGCAGTTTCTTTCAGCTATTACGCTACTTAAAGTGATCATAACGACCAAAGTTCTAAGATAGTAGCACTTCAAAATAGACTGGCTATTGTAAAGTACTTTGTTGTGTTGTGTTTTGTTGTCAGGTGTGTGTGTGTGTGTGTGTGTAGCTACTTACCTAGAAGTGGATCTCGTGATCTCAAGTAGGTTTCTTGATTTATTGCCACGTGCCGCTATGAAGTTGCGGATGTGCGTGTGTCTACGTGTTTGTGCGTGTGGGTAACACACTCTGGTCGGCACGACACTCAAATCTACTTTGACTTGAGAGAGCGACTTTCTTCAGGTAAGAAGTGAGTTGTATCACTGTTAAATCATCCGATTTTGGAGGGTCTAACTGATGGGAGTGAATAACTTTTATGACATTCCCAGCACCTTTTTAATCCAACGGGGAAATCAACACCACCTCCCTTGAGATTTGATGAAAACTTCCTAATTATTTCTTTACTTCAAAAATTGTTCCATAGGCTCTCTATTCATGGTTACTTTTGTGTTGGGTATAATACTACGCATCTTTTGCATTAGAATGCCAAAGATCATTCCTCGTACCAATACATTTAAGATGGGAAGGCTCTGGAAGTTGGTTTTTGCTAAAGCTCTTGTCTTTACCCACTACACACTTTATTTCTAAAAGAAACATTTCTTTTAAATGCCTTATTTCTTTTTTCTGCATAATTGTCGAGATACTTCCAACCAGCGTCACGTATACGTGACACCTCAAAATTTTTTATCATCTGAGGAGTTGCGATGACCTGCTTTTTAAGGCATGCTATAACCATTGATATTTTTTAAATTGACTGCCTTCGTTGAGATCTCCGCCTTCCTTGGCCACGTCGTTCTAAAGATGCCTATGACGATGGGTTTGGTTCGTTTATTCTGACGCCTTTTATCATGATAACGACTCACCAGTCCACAATGTTCGATAAGATGTCTGAACAGGAAAAAAGAGGCTGTTTCACACCCGAATTAAAAATAAAATGCTAAAAATTAACTACCAACTTTTTTATGTATCCATCGTTTACGCGAGCCATCCTCGGTGGCCTTTTGATCGGACCAGCAACTTCAAAGAGTAAGTTGTTGTTAATTTTTTTCTACCCAAAAATAGTGTACGCCTACAAACTCTATATACCTTATAACTTTGCGAATTTTGCAGCATTGTTGTGTTCGGCACTTTTTTAAAAAAAAATGTAGTTTTGCTTTTACATACCAACGTGTTTACAACAACCTACAGTCATCCAATAGGGATTATGCGCTTCTAATAATTTTTATCAATGTTGAAAGGAAACTTTGTTAGAATAAAGCTGCTTCGTGAGATTTACACCATCCCTATAGGCTTAGTACTTTAAAATCCTCGATAAGGGTAGTAAAACCATTCGATGAGGTAATTGGGATACAGTGGGTAGCCAAAGACAGACCCAATTCAAACAGACAGGTTAACCGCAAATTCTACATGGCAGTGACGCGAGCGTCACTCACAATGGCAGAGAAATGGAGCGGAAAGGCATTGAAACCACCCAACAGGCAACAGTAATATCTGGACACAGTGGTAATACTACTAATGCGTGCACATCTACAGATTGATATTTCGAAACAGCAACCGATTTCCTGAATTTCCCAATTCTTCTACAAGCGGAGCTGACAATATCTACATGGATCGTTTTGGACTACACAAAAAAAAAGAACGATAAAATAGTTGGTTGTTTTGTAATTTCGATGAGGACATTTGACTTCACTGTATCATGCATCGCAGACTTGACTAACCAGATGGTGGCTCATTTTCGAGCATTTAGTGCCTAGAGCGTTAAGAAGTGACAGAGTGGAAATGAGTCAATTGTCTACAAAAGTGAGCAGAATTAGAGACTGTGTATTTAGGCATGTGTCTCAGTCTCTCGAATGTGAACGCGCACAGGTAAGCATGGATGACAGAAGGCGGTGAAGGCGACGAGAGGGGAGGTAGGCAGAGGGCGGAAAGGTGGGGTGGAGAGGAGGGAGAGCAATTTAAAAATCAATAGCCTGTGTGTCTGATGGCCGTTCTCGTCCAGTCCCTTGCCTGCCTGCCTGCCCGCCCGCTTGACTACCTGCCCGACTGCCTGCCTGCCTGCCTGCCTGCTGACGTCTAGGCGCTGCCCATCCCGGTGAGGGTGAGAGAAAGGTAGGTAGGTAGGTAGGTAGGTAGGTAGGTAGGTAGGTAGGTAGGTAGGACTAGACTAGACCAGGCGTTTTGTAAAAGTGCTAGAGAGCTATGTCACTAACTCTGTTTTTTTTTTTTACTCAAAAACAATACCAATCTACGTAAGTCTTGAGTCTTATCAGGTTATCTGAGTAGGTGTGTGGAGACTCATGACTCACTGCGTCTTAATTACTAAGGCGCCTCAGGGTATTGGCGGGAATTACTTAATTGTAGAGACGCATATTCAAAATTTAGGATTTTGATAGACTCGCTTTATCTCAAAGCATGATATAAATGAACATTACTACCCAATTCCACGCCAATTACACTGACAGTCATGGGCAAGTTGTGTATGGCTTTTGCTATAGGCGCCATAATTTGATAGAGAAATTTGATGGTCAAAGTAGTTTAATTAGCATTGGAATTCCATGTGCAAAATGCCACTTTAAATGTCTAAAAATTGAGTTAAAATAACCAAAGCTAATAGTACATGTCAAGGCATTCTTGTGGATTATGCTAGAGTGTGTTAGAGGTACTTGTGGGCACTTGTAACGTACGTGCTACAGTTTACGTGCTCGTGTCAGGGTTGTCAATGCGTAGGCAAACTGGCTTAGCTCAGAGGCATGGAATACCTCCTTCTCGAGCTCCAAACCATTCATGCTCTCTGCACTCCTTTACTCCTACCTTGAATTCATCGTTCGACGCCTGTTGGATTGACTTGATGAATGCGATTCCTCATATTTGGTGTTTGTCTTGTGGAAAAGGCGTGTCACAGAGCAGCGGAAGAACCCATTGTGGAGATTTGTCATCATTAGATAAGAAAGTGAGATACGAATATGTCAAGGGTGGAGGTAACAACTAATTTATACCTGCATCAGCTAGGAGGGGCAAAAGCTAAGCTACAGTGGAAGCTAAGTAAGCAGGCGCCGCCCACACGCCATGCTTTGACGGATGGCAGACACAGTGCTTCCATTGGGTTGTGCAATACAAACTGAGTGACTGATTCACCGACTGACCTGTGATTGGAATTTGTGCTTGTACTGCCGAGTGTTATTGTAGATGCTCCGCCAACCCACTGCCACTTCTAAGGCCCAAGACAGACACCTTGTCACATCCAAAACACTTTGTGCTGCAGTGTGTGTGCACGTTTGGTCGTGTTGGCGGTGGCGAAATGTGGGCACAATTGTTTACTGTGAATTTCCTGCTTATTGAAAACCAATTAGAGGTTTATATTCACTCACTTCACGGAACTCGATGCAAATCAAAGGTGTCAGAAAGTCGCCTTCTTCTTCTCCTCTCCCTGGATTCCCTTGCTGTCAAGTGAGTGCAAAGACCTTCCACCCCACCGCCCTATGGGATGGGAGAAAGGAGTCTTTTGCATCTCGTCTTCCATAATTGAGTACCACTTTTATACAGAAAAGAGATAGACAGATAAATGTGGGAAATAGGCAGTGAATGGGTCTAAAAGTCGATAGCTTGTATCAACCTCTCAACAAGGCCAGTGAGCTTTTTGAGTTTACATACCTGACACGCTATTAATATAAACCTTCAACATGCGATTTGATTAGCTCCATACATCCGTCCAGCCCTTCATCCATCGACACTGCAAAGTCTGTGTGTGTGTGTGTGTGTGTGTGTGTATCGGTCCCTGGCAAGAAGATTATTAGTATCATCAAACCTTTGCTTTATTGCCGTTTAATGACTCGCGACTTACAGGTTGCTTTATCTCCAATACAGCTATAAATACACTCGCGGAGGAACACTCAATAATACCAAATCCGTGAAAGGGACAATTCAATGAAGACGTGTGATAAAATAAAATGACAAATTGGAGAAGTTCTTAAGTACCAAGGGATCTCTATGGTTTGTCAGTGGGTTGAGCACACTCTTCCGGAATCGTTTAACATCGTGAACTGCAATACAACTGAAAAAAGTTTCGTGGATTGACCATCATCACAATGGGTTGTCCCTATTTCTTTCCCAAAGTGACATCACCTAGCTGCCGGGTTCACAATTATATAAAACGTTCCGGTCTTAAGAGGGCTAAAAGAACTTAACTCACAAACCAAGTCCCATGTTTATCTGCCCATCTCAAGCTCCGATAAATGGTAGAGCTCGCTTTTCGGGAGGATGGGATGAAATAAAGATCCTTGTTACACCCTTTGGGGTAAGGTGGTGTGGGGTGGAAGGTATCCTTACCAGTAAGATCAGATTTGAGATATGGTTTACATAGGATAAGTGTTGCGATGTGATGTATCGCAGGAACAGGAAGAGGGTTTCATCCCATCCAATCAGTCGCTTTCTGCAAGGCCGTAGTTTAGAAGATGAAGGAAAATAGATAGATGAGGAAGAAGGAGATCAAGAAGATGAGGAAATGATGCATCTCAACAATGGCTATTTGGCTATTACAAGCAGGTTCATCATCATCATTTCTACTTACATTTTCTGACCTCTGGATGCGCCAAATGACATGCCCCAACAATTAATACTTTGGCATTCCTAGCTTCCACCAAAGCACTGCCTCACAACTGAACTATTGCTCCTCAATGTACTATGTAGAGGGTAAACGCATCATTTGGCATCACAAAGCTTCCCTTTGTTCTTACTGGGTTATCACTTGTACCTCCACTGTGCTCCTACCTGACACCTCTTGCTAACGTCTGCATAAACTGCACGCATGTGGACTTTTCCTTGCCAATTGAAGTGGATTAGGTGTCACCACTGTCACTGTCGTTTGCAGTTTGAGAGTGTCGCTTTCGCCGCTTCCAATTGCCTGCCCTGCTGTGTTTACCAGAAACGAGCGCATATTTCGACCAACGTGAAGGGGAATTTGGCAGTCCTCACCATTGAGTCAAGGGCAATAAATTATTATGCAATTTGGATTTCTCAAACANACTGAAGTGGATTAGGTGTCACCACTGTCACTGTCGTTTGCAGTTTGAGAGTGTCGCTTTCGCCGCTTCCAATTGCCTGCCCTGCTGTGTTTACCAGAAACGAGCGCATATTTCGACCAACGTGAAGGGGAATTTGGCAGTCCTCACCATTGAGTCAAGGGCAATAAATTATTATGCAATTTGGATTTCTCAAACATACTACTTAAATGGAGGATTGTCGGTAATTATTGGTCGAAGGAGAGCATTTTATTGAATGAGAAGAGAGCCAAAAGTCTGCATTTAGACGCTTCGGCAGCCTTGCCACTATTCGAGAAGTCACCTCTGGTGATCGCGGAGTTGCAGTCAAAGCACGAGGAGGCAAGCGACGATGGAAAGTGGAGGTGCCAATCTAGAGTCAGTCAACCACTCAACCAGTCAACCAGTCAACCAGTCAGCAAACAACCCACAATGCACCTCAAGGTCCTTTCCAGAAGGCAGACGAGAGAGACGCAAACCACTTAGTCATCTCAGGAGCACTTTGGATGTCATCTGTCAACGCGAAAAAACGCCAATTCTGAATGAGAAGTAGTAGCAGTAGTAGTAGTAGTAGTAGTAGTAGTAGTAGTAGTTGTTGTTGTTGTTGTTGTTGTAGTGGCAGTAGTAGCAGTATCTGTGGCCTTGAAGGNCCAGGTGCAAACCACTTGTCACCACCTGCCTTAACCACGTTAAGCACTCTTCACACAACAGGCCCCCACTCGCTTGCCTTGCACCGACACGTTCATCTTCATTACGAGGGGGAGGCACAAAGGCTTCGCCTTCCAAACGTCATGCTTCTCCTCTCGAGTGATTTGTTTTTCGTCACCAGAGTCTCGAAGCTAGTCTCCACGGTGTGTTATCCTGTTGCTGACGTGCCACACACCTCAACGCAAAAAACGCCAATTCTGAATGAGAAGTAGTAGCAGTTGTTGTTGTAGTGGCAGTATTAGCAGTATCTGTGGCCTTGAAGTTGACTTCGACTCATTTTACTAAACGCGCTCATCTCGAATGCTATCCATGGGGTTAATGTATCAGTCGCTGGATGAAATGCTATGAGAGTGGGTTCAAAGCAGGAAGGAAAGAGTAAGTGGTAAGTAGAACACAAGAGAGGGAGGCTCCCATGACAATAGACTGGCGCATTTCATCTACACCTTAACAACGCTACTTCAAGCGCATAAGCAGTGGCAGGCACATTTGGCAGGTCCTACAAGGTCGCACCATTTAAATTGGGGCAGATACGAAATTTAAAATTGTGTAACCAATCCCTTCTGTAGAGCTGTGCAAATGCGATTTTCACTGCCGCGAGCTGGAGTCGTTTAAGCAGCAGGAATGAGGTAAGAGGGGGGGGGAGGGAGGCGTTGGGCGCTCCTCTTGATTTGCCATCTTTTGCCTTCTTTGAGTAAAGGAAATAGTAAACGGAGTGAGTGTTTGTATGTTTGAGTGAAGACGTGTGGAATTTAATAATTGTTTTGGAAGGGAAGCCGAACTGACTTACATCTGGACACTTCTTTGCAATGACTAGTGTTCCCACTGTTCTCGTCTAGGACCAAAAAACGCGAAGTTGGAATGCAGAACACGCCCAAAAGCCTTAAAGACGGCTACAAGCAGTCTTCATGTGGTTTTAAAAATCAATAATTGGAAATCGATTATTCGTGCTGAGTGCATTCAAACGTGTTCGTGATCTTGACTTGACCGATCCGGAAGTAAATTAAGTTGGAACTCGTGTTGTCAGTTTTTTCTTTTCCCCTCATTATTAGGTAAAATTTAATTAAAAGTCAATTAGGATTGTTTAAATCATCCCACGAAAAGTGGGTAGATCAAATGAAACCACAACTGGGTTGCTAGGCCACAAAGTTTTTACTAGTAATTAAGAGAGTTCGATGCATGCAGGCGCATTGTTGGCGTTTTCCCTTCCATTGCAATATGCCACTGCTTCTGGGGCTCAGACACGCAGAGGTTGGGGAAAAAAACTGGTCAAGGCACACACATACAGGCACACAAGCACAACAAGTGAAGAGCGCGAAAATTCCCCACAGAGGCAGCAGCCACTTAAACAAAAAATCCCCAACCACGAGCAGCAGCCACAGCAGCAACGACAACACAATAATAATAATATTAATGTTCCTATCCCCTGCCTCCCCCTCCGCACCCTCACATGCACGCACACACACATGCGCACACCCACGACCCTCGTGCCTAATAATTAGTATGTCTGGTATGCATGCCTGTGCGCACACACACACACACACACACAAATGTATGTATTCACCTAAGCGTGCATGCCTGCACGCACGTGCGCACGACCTTGGGCACTTCTGATTGGGCAGCCGCCGTAAACAATAGCCGAAATTAGACTCCCGTGTGTGTGTGTGTGTGTGTGTGTTCACGCTCAATAAAGTTTCGGCTTTGGGCTAGGCGAAGCCCTGTCTCTCCCTCTCCTCTCTCCCTACTTCCCTCCCTACATTTCTTCTTATTCTATCTACCCACCAATTTAAGGGGCGAGTGAGAGGAGGGCACTGCCCAGGGCAGCAAAGTACTTAAGGCGGAGGAGGGGAGAGACATCTTTGTGTGTGTTTGTGCGTGTGTGTATATATCTTATCGGCGTCGTGATGTCGGCATTTGGCCGCGTTTGTACGATTAATGGGGAAGGACACTGTCTGACTTTTGTGAGTGCGGCAATGGCTAGTGGGATGGTGGTGGCAGCGGTGTTATCGTCACCGAGCTTTCATGTTAGTTACAAGCCACGTGGTTGTTGAAGTAAATCATTCAAAGATTTTTCTTTTTATAAAAGATGGTGCTAAAGTTATAAAGAGAAATTGACAATCCTCAAGTACGCTTTATTTTAGGCAAACATTCCCAAGAATATGATGATTGGAGTGTAAAATACGCACGAGATCACCACCACACTCACAGCTTCGGTGGAGGTCGAATCGCAATAAATTAAAGGTTCATGTAACAATTTAACGTAAATACGCTACACAACGCCTCCATCTCGGTTTGTGCATCCTTCAAGTAATCAACTTAAAAATGCCAGTCAACAGAAAACGTCTCCATGTCATAAGTAATGGAGAAATATGTCAAGTCTCCCAACTTAAAAAAGTAAAGTAAAGGAATTGGGTGTGTCGTAATCCCTTACCAAGCAGCCGTAGGGTATCAGTTCTTCAGGGCCAACTTGATAGACAATTAAGCATTTAAGTAGATTGAATAACCAAAAATTCACAGGCAAATTAATTGAATTGAGTAATGGGATGTAGAAAGCGGTACTACAATGGCTATTAAGCACCAGACAAAGGATTGACAGGGTGAATAAAATCAAAGCAATCAATAATCGCGGCTGAAGTTGGAGCGTAAAAAATGAACAGGCATGGACGCAACCATGCCTACACGCATGCACGCACACACGCACGCACCAGAAGCGCCGGCCTTTCACAGAAGTACAAGCGTGTAAATCAGTCCACCCTACACTGGGCCGCCCTGCACGCACGCACCGCGTTTTATCGCCCCACGACGAACCGGCATTGTTGTGGTCGCCCTCACGTTCGCTCGCTAGCCTGTTCGCCTGGCCGCCAACGACGTGAGGGCGCCGAGACACGCACTGCGCACCACCATCGAGCTTATGCATGTGTGGAATCATAAGGTATTAGTGATGGTTCATTTGTACTTCGGAATGTCTCGCCTGGAAGTCAAATTTAGGGGCTCCAGATTTACGCGGTGGTGAGTAGCAGAAACTGACTATCGTCCGTGTCGAGACTTCAAATTTCTAATTTTGAATGGGTGACTTTAGAGAAGCTAATAAAAATGCAACAAAAGTTTACTCTCTTGGGGCTTACTTAAACAGTAGATCTAAGGCCTTCGGGGCTACTACGTGCCTTACTCTGTGGCGACTGAACGGGAACAGAAACTGTGTTGGTGAGTAAAAGTAGAGTTTATGGGAGGCTTGATTAAAATTTAGGACTAGATTTTAACGATGCCCGCCGCATGATTTATGACAGACCATAATTGTCACAAGAGAGGATTGGGAGCTGGATAAACAATCCGCATACACACAAGCACACACACACACAACATCGAAGCCTGAGGCACCTGAAGAGATAAAGTTCCACTTTTTTACCATTCAAGCTAATCCATCGAAAACATCTGTCCTGTGTGCACACTGTCAGGTGACTAGAAAAAAAAAAGGTTTATGGGGGTATCCTGCAACAGCACGTCACCTGTTTTAGTTTTGTGGGGACTTGAAAGTGCCAGCCGCTGTTTATGCTCATGAATTAGTATTGACAAGACATAGGTGAAATACGTCAAGCCATTGCCACAGGATTCTTGTTCTCGTGCTCTACACTCTTCACGAAGTTCACACGCTCCACAAGCCTCCTGTCCTGCCTTGAATTCACCTCCATAGCATTTCATCCAGCGACTGATACAATAACCCCATGGATAGCATTCGACATGAGCGCGTTTAATAAAATGAGTCGAAGTCGACTTCAAGGCCACAGATACTGCTACTACTGCCACTACAACAACAACAACAACAACAACTACTACTACTACTACTACTACTACTACTACTACTGCTACTACTTCTCATTCAGAATTGGCGTTTTTTCGCGTTGACAGATGACATCCAAAGTGCTCCTGAGATGACTAAGTGGTTTGCGTCTCTCTCGTCTGCCTTCTGGAAAGGACCTTGAGGTGCATTGTGGGTTGTTTGCTGACTGGTTGACTGGTTGACTGGTTGAGTGGTTGACTGACTCTAGATTGGCACCTCCACTTTCCATCGTCGCTTGCCTCCTCGTGCTTTGACTGCAACTCCGCGATCACCAGAGGTGACTTCTCGAATAGTGGCAAGGCTGCCGAAGCGTCTAAATGCAGACTTTTGGCTCTCTTCTCATTCAATAAAATGCTCTCCTTCGACCAATAATTACCGACAATCCTCCATTTAAGTAGTATGTTTGAGAAATCCAAATTGCATAATAATTTATCGCCCTTAACTCGATGGTGAGGACTGCCAAATTCCCCTTCACGTTGGTCGAAATATGCGCTCGTTTCTGGTAAACACAGCAGGGCAGGCAATTGGAAGCGGTGAAAGCGACACCCTCAAACTGCAAATGACAGTGACAGTGGTGACACCTAATCCACTTCAATTGGCAAGGAAAAGTCCACATGCGTGCAGTTTATGCAGACGTTAGCAAGAGGTGTCAGGTAGGAGCACAGTGGAGGTACAAGTGATAACCCAGTAAGAACAAAGGGAAGCTTTGTGATGCCAAATGATGCGTTTACCCTCTACATAGTACATTGAGGAGCAATAGTTCAGTTGTGAGGCAGTGCTTTGGTGGAAGCTAGGAATGCCAAAGTATTAATTGTTGGGGCATGTCATTTGGCGCATCCAGAGGTCAGAAAATGTAGGCAGAGGTGCTGGTAATACTGGGATCTGGGGTACTCGCACAACCGGCGTCGCGATCACAGCGTCAACTTCCGTCCCACCTCGTTCATTCCAGGCAAGTGAATCGAGACTTAGCAAGACTTATGTCCCATGGGCGAGTTAAGGCCTTAAAAATCACTTGGATGGCTCGAACCCAGACCTTAATGGTTCTTGAGGGGGAAGGGGGTTTAAGCGGAGGGGAGAGTGGGCACTTTCGCCTCAGCCTCTACAAGGATGTTCACAACAAATCGACACATCCTAAGTCACACCAGTGGAAATGGAGCTGGACGAAATTCAACCGATTCTTCACCATCTCTTGGAGGCAGTAGAGAGCCTGATTTAAATGCTTCTCTTCCAGCTCGGACGAAGCGGAACAATTAACTGAGGTTGTAATTTAAAATACCATGTCACTTTGCCTAATCTTAGTTACAGCAGCGGCGCCGGTGTCTGAATGAGTTAATGTGTCTGCGCGTCTAATGTGAATGCCGCCGCGGCTGACATTATTCTTGTTAGTCTGGACGTCCACATCCACGTGACGTCAATTTGTGCACGCCAAACGGCGGCTTCGAGTAGCCTTCACCTTTGCCTGTTCAGACTTGCGTACATGCAGACACGCATTCCAAAGCCTAATAGTCTGTCTACGTCCTGCACTTGGTCTTCCAAATAAATTAAGGAGCTGAATTACTTGAAGGTCTTTAAAAGGAAAAACCGCTCTCCCTAACCACTTTACTGCCCTGTGATTGGCCAGATCTGGGGAGGTAGTTTCAGTTCTGAAACCGTAGGAAAAGGACAAATTTGCCCTGGATTAAGTTATTTCTACCCACAGGGAGAGGATAGGGGAGGAGCGGATAATAGGCATGTGGCTATGCGTGACTCCGTCTATTTGTTGTAGTCGCTCGACCATAACACTCGGACCGGTACTGTAAAAGCTGATTCATTCCACTGCCTCGGCCACACCACTGGGTTACCACTGACGCAATTTTTCGTCAAACAAAAGGCAAAACATTTTCAGTCACATCGTGGGTGTGAGTTGTTAAGCCTCGTAGACAATAAAATGCGAACTTTTGAGGTCGTTTGAGAGTAAATCCAACACCGAAGATGGGAGTTTTTTCCCATTTAGGGAAAGGGGCTAAAAGAGTTTGTTACAAGGCACAAAAAAATAAAATAATTCATTTCAAACTGGGAGGAAGGGGATGGGAGCTGTCATTTATTCTTAACCGCCTCACAACTGCTCCAACATCTACATTCCATTAAAAAGTGGAACTTTTCAGATTAAGAACGTAAGTTCATTTATTTCCAAGTGCTATTGACTTCACTTTTTGAAGTAGTTTGCAGTCTCCTGCTCCGCTACCAACCTCAGTGGTTGGACATCCGTCTCGCCAGGATGGTCATTTTCACTGAACCTACTCGATGGAACGGCATCCCTACATTGATGAGCTTGCACTTTATCTTCAAGTTGCAATCACTTTTGACAAAGTCTTTGAAAAACATCAATGAAGACGGATCCACGACACAACCCAAGCCAGTAACACAGGTGTGCCATTGAGGTACACTCCGACGAGAGCGCTTCCAGCGCCACTCTGAGGATCAGTCAACAATACTGCCTCTCGATCCTCACACTTACCCCGCCATAAACCCGTCTTATCACATGCCATTACAATAGATGAGGAGTCATTAAGCCTTATTTGTTTATTTATTTATGGCATTACATTCCGTGGCACATATCTGGGTCACGTCAAGGCACCTCACTCGGACATTGAGTCGTCTGGCCACTACTCACCCCTTCTTCTTGCAACTCACGCAATCCCACACCAATCGTTTCACTATCCACTACTTCGACTGGTAAGTGAAGTGCGGGTCGCAATCGCTGCACCGATTGTGCCCTCCACCTACGGTCAAGTGATGCGTGGAGGACATGCGCATCGGGGCTGAAAGGCGTCTGCATTCACTTCGCCTCGACGACACACCAACTGACCACTTCCATTCCCTTCTCCCCCCTTTACAACCCACCGCATGGGGCTGCTGAGGAAGTGGAAGTTGGTAGGACAGTGGGTGTGGATGTGGCAGTGGTGCCGTGAGGATTGCGGTGTCTCATCCACCTCTTCTCACCTCAACAGTATGCACGTCTGCCCCCATGAGACACTCATTTCCCTGCTCCACCTGATGCTGACTAACATTACCGCGAACCACGATACCACGAGCAGACGAGATCCCTCCTCAACCTAGTCACCACTCCAAAACACACACACACACACAAACAGGCAGGCAGACAGGCAGACAGACGGAAGGACGGAAAGACAGAAGCATGTAGACGCAGACACCGGTACCGACAACCACAGTGTCAGCCAGAGACACACGCACAGACAGGCAAACAAAGGAACTAGTCAACACACACACACACACAGACACACACACATGGGTGTGTCAACAGACCGTAAACTTTGGTCTGTGGAAAGTATGGAAGGTACACTACGAGTGGCCTTGAGATGCACCGACTTGCAAGGTGACACAGGTGAAAGAGAGAGAACGATGTCAGCGACAACATTCACACCACGTATGGCAAGTGGAGGGGATAAAGTGACTCTGTGTGTGTGTGTATGTGGCTGCGTCCGTCCGTCCGTCCGTCCGTCCGTCCGTCCATCCATCCATCCATCCATCCATCCATCCATCCATCCACCCATCAATCCATTCAGTGCCGATTTCCCACGTTCCACCCACAAATACCTCCCTAATCAAAGCTTATCCACACCCTCCGCCTCGTCAATTAACTCTTCACTCCTCNTATGTGGCTGCGTCCGTCCGTCCGTCCGTCCGTCCGTCCGTCCATCCATCCATCCATCCATCCATCCATCCATCCATCCACCCATCAATCCATTCAGTGCCGATTTCCCACGTTCCACCCACAAATACCTCCCTAATCAAAGCTTATCCACACCCTCCGCCTCGTCAATTAACTCTTCACTCCTCCTCCCACAATACCGGTCACATTCCTGCCTTTATGAGTGTGAGTTGAATTGCCTCTTTCTTCGCGCCCAGCAAGTGCGTGTGGATGTCTGAGGGGGCTGTACAACGCCAAGGGCGCTACCGTCGTTGTCATCATCACCGCCATCACTGCCTCCCTCATAACCTTTTACATTCACCAGTGGTGGTGTTGGTGGTGTTGGTGGTGGTGGTGGCGGCGGCGATGAAGTGTTATTGCCACATTGCAGTCCATACCACGTATGTTGTACTTTAAAATTCCTCCACTTAATGGCACGGAAGAGGAGACTCGGAAAGTGTCTGGGAGGTTGTGGCTCTCCTCCCGTCTCTCGCCATCTTTTCTGCCGCAGCAACCAATAAGAAGTGTCGAGGGTGAGGGGGAGGGGGAGGGGTGGTCAAAGTTGGCAACAATTTATTGTATAGACAGTCTCCTTCCATTCAGGCAGCTAAATAGGAGTGTTTTGAAAAGTGCAAATTGTTAACATTTTACACTGGACTATCGGGAGCTAGAAAGGGATGCACTTCAGAGGATGAAAACTAATTTTTGCCCATGCCAAACTGATTCCCTGTCATATCCGGTTATTCTTGACCACTGCGGACGGCGACAGAGGTCAGGGAGTAAATAATTGAAGTGATGGCAGTACCTCTCATGGTGCTTTTATTGGCATCAAAAGATAGACACAATACAGAGCTTGATTTGGGGGAGACTGAGGGTTGGCGACAAGGTCAGGAGTCGGCTACCAGCATAGACGGCACACAACCAATATACTAATTAAAATAGTACCTACACCTAGAACAAAGTGACACAGTTGTCAGTGATCATCTCAGAATTGCTGATGCTGGTTTTTACGAATGGCAGCGATTAATCTCCTACAAAATTGTCGTCCGCTGCTTGCAATACAGCGGAACAGAATGTGTAACGGCTTTCATGGCTGATGCATGACTTCTTGTGGGAACCATTGGGAAGACGCGCACCTCACATCCAACGATAGTCATTGAAGTTGAGTGACCTCTGACACTTCCAATTAGATCGGTAGGATATACATACAGATACAGAAAGAGGTAGGGGCACGGATTGCACAGCACGGTCCCATCCAGTAAGGGAGGCCACAGCGACAAAATGGGCTGGGATGTGGACTTTGTCACAGGTTGTCGCATTGCTTTTGGCACAGGGTGTGCACACCGAAAATTATGAAACACAAGAAGCTCTGGAAATCATGCTATTCTATTAGTCTGCTCCTCCAACGGCTGGGTCGTTAAGTTACCCGTCAACACCTTTCCCTTTTGCATATGCAGAAATCAGATTTCCAACTTCCACCGCCCTTAAACACTTCCAGCATCCACCTTCACTATGGTCAAGGAATTCCACTTCTCACTCCGCAAAAGTAATGAAGACCGTACTACGCTTCCGAATGTCCCAAGATTGGCACACCTTAAAGGTGTCGATCGAGATCAGCTCCGCGATGTTTACGCCTGGAAACCGCAATGAATAGGATCGTTTGCTAAGTAGTGCCTAAGAACTTCTGCGAAACCCTACAGACTGGAAATTTTGTGAGTATCCTCGCCTCAAAAAAATGCGCTTCATAAAACAACTTATGTATGGTTACTGCCGAAATTCGACCCAGACTTGACAGTGCCTCTGGAGGACCAGCCATCCAGCCATTTTCGATTGCTAACCAACTGACTCAGGTAGATGTGAGTCTTCTTTGAAGTACTAACGTAAGTAGCGAAGAAGGTGAGACCGGTAGATGTCGCCAACATTGAACCAAATGTAATCTCCTAAGACCTTGTAAGATATCGAACAAACAAGGCAATACTTTAAACTTTTTACATAGACGAAGAGTCCCGTTATCAAATTACAAGCGAAAACGAATGTGTCTCCTCGTTATGCGTTTAAATAGTTTGTTCTAGCAGATCAAAGGCGGAGCGCAAGGAAAGTGAAACTCATTAATATCAATTTTAAGCAAATATTCTTGAGACAATACTAATGGAGTTGAAAGGCTTCTCACAGCGACGCAAATTCGCCCTACTACCTCCACTTCTGTCTCATGTGTGGTTTCCACCGCCAGAACTGTAACAACTAAGAGTCGAGGATGACGTTCAAATCAAGACGGAGGCTATGTATCGTGTTTATGTTTGTTTTAGGCGTATAAATTGTTACATACACCGGTTTTGTGAGGCTGTCGTGTCAAAATGTCGTCAAAAGCAGCTCAAGCTCTGCAGTCATAAAAAAATACTGCTTTAGAAAGGCTGGCTCAGTTTGGAACAAATCAGAAAAGGCAAAACACGAACAAATTATGTTCAGAAACCACAGTTGCCATTGCCTAGAACGCCAAAGTCAAAAATGAAGTAATAAATTAACTTTTAAACCAAGAAAACGCAATTTATCACACTCACACAATGGGAAATTCTTAAGGCAACAGCAGGATTTAACACACTCGTGTTTTAGCCGCCACCACCACCACCACCATCACCAGCGCGCTGGTGAGCTTGTTATGCATGCAGCACCAACTGAACCAATCCATTTTCGACCTTCAACAAAAAAAAATTAACAGCGCCAAAGTACATCGCGCCAGTAGTTGTCACAATCACGCCCACAGTCATACAAAACCTCTCTCTGCCTGCCTACCTGCTTGCCTGCCTGATGCAGTAGTGTTATTAGCCGCCTTCTCTCTTCCTCGCCTCCATCCATTCAACAGCAATTTTTATCACTAAAGCTCCCCTCACAGCGCAGAACAAACCTCCACTCGATTATCGATCGGGCGATTAGCGCTCAGGCTAACTACTTTGCCACAAATCTACGTGGTAATATCGATTTTATTTCCCACCTCATTTACGGACCAATCGATTTTGCTTTGCCTACGGTGGAGGCTGAGTCATCGCCAGCGAGTGGCGATATGCAGATGCCTGTGAGGCGATGTAAGCTATGGTATGAAGGCATCAGTTCTGCTAGTAATGATAATGATGATGCCTAATCATGTAAATGAGCGCTGGCACAAGTGTTCGAAATGGATTAGCATGACAAAAGTGTTTGGTGAAGCATTGGAAGTTATTGCTTTTATAGATTCACAAAAGGCGTTGTACTAGAACCGCACGTACTTGGTGCAGAATCTCTCCAACAATGTTGACAAAATGGAGTTCAGACTTTAGTTTGCATTGGCACTTAAAGGTGTAGATATTACTAAAGGTAAATTAGTGGAAAAGATAAGAAAAGCAATCAAGGTAACTGTTTCGTCTGCTGTCGACTGCTCCCTCGCTCTTCACCAGTGGGGCTAGAGCGTTTTCAGTGGAATAATGGATGACTTATCTGCACTTTAATCTCGCCACATTACATGGCCTAGAGCTTTAAGTCTCAGTCATTCTGAGTGATTATATCAGCCGCTTACGCCGTACTAGTTGGCAACTGCCGCACATTGAATGTCTACCCCAATGTCGGTGCCAGAATTTCTCTCTTTCTCGCCGTGAGGTCATGTCGTCTCTTCTAATTGGATGTGATCTTTTATGATTGACATGACAATCAGGTCAAAAGGTAAATCAGTAGTATGGCTCATGAATTCACCCATTCTTGGAGGCGTCGGTGTTGGAGTCTGTGAGAGATAAGGTAAAAGTGTCTCACTTCAAAGTCCTTTGTGTTAAAGTAGTTCACTAGAGGTAAACACTTCTAGGCGGCTCACTTGGGTGGGAAAAACACTTACTCACTAAACAGAAAGCACAGGTGACAGTGCAACCACTCATCTGCTAGGCACGTCAAAGTTATGGAGGTTTAAGAATGCCTGATCGCCTTTTTATGGCGTCTCTGACAGTAACCTTGACGCGACAGCGCAGAAATAAAATTTTCCATTGTTACACCTTTATCTGCCTTCTTCGTCTTGGAACCTTCAAACAGGCCTCCTAAAGGTTTCTATTTTTTCAACCTTCGTAAAGTGACCTTCAAGAGGGATACTTGAGACCAGGAGAGACCAGTTCGTCTCAAAGTAATTTCTTCATCGAAGCCCCCAAATGTAAACAGGCTGGGAAGGTTATGCATGGTTTGGGTTTGCCGACCACATGGATGCCGGTTTGGGATGTAGGGATTTTATGCCTTCTGATAATTCACTAAAACATCTTTTCTTTTTATTTGAAAACAGGTAATCTGTTGCAGTTTGCTATGGTGAACCTAGCATTCATGTCATTGTAGAAACGCATTATCGGTGATTATGATCCGGTGCTGAAATCAATTCAGTAGTAAACCCCACCTATACAGAAATATGGTTTTGGTTCACCGTAGAAACGGTACATGAAAGTTTAATCGACCTACGCCAAAAGCAACCTAAGCTCACTGAAAAGTTGCCGATTCTGAACCTTTTGGACTATAAATATGGAGGGGTCCTCGGGAGTCTAGCTTTTGAACCAATACTCGGGTTCTTGGATCACTATGTCGCAAAGATTGAACGGCGATGCCGGAGTTATTGGCCCCCTTTACTGTGTTCAGAAATATGGAAATTTCTTTCGTGATGTTTTTTTTTTGCACCACCTGAGACCCACGAGTCCTTGCATAAACGGTGCTGCCACAATTGCTTCACAAAACCGGATCCGGAGGGTTGTGACGCAATAGGCTGACTGTTTGCTTAATGCCAACTACACCGAAAACAAACACAAAAGGTGAAATAACGAGAACGTGGTACAGATGTTGAAAATGAGTAGGTAAATTTGCTTCATATTTAGTTTTAGTAAAAAAAAAAAATGCAATTGGCACTTTGAGATCGGTGGAAAACTGCCTCAAGCAAATTATCCCTACGACGGTTTGAAGGCAACCCACAGCTTGACTGACGCCTGACCTCCTCCCCCAAATGATCAGTCCAAAATAATGCATGCAACTATGACAATTTTTCCCAGCTCACTTCCACATCGGGTGTTGTTGAAAGAGTGTTCGTCAACCCCTGAGAAGTTCTGGTCAAATGCGTCATGCACATTGTCAAATGTCGCCTGTGTGAATGTAAGTGTACTAAAGCCTATAATCTCTGCCCCCAACTCCGAAACCTCAATTAAGTAAGTTTTTCCTCCTCCTCCTCCTCCTCCTCCTCCTTCTTCTTCTTCTTCTTTTTCTACTCAAACTTTGTTTCTTTTCCCTCTTTCTCACAATAAAGCAAAACTACCGGTTCATAACTTGACAATTGTCTCCAATGTGATTCTAAAGACAGTAGATAAATAGTGGTGGAAAAATGGTAATGACAGCTTTGACATTTCTAACAATATCTGGCTGCCAACTGATCGCGTTTTACTTTCCACACTAGCCACAATGCTTAAGGCGACTGGAGTTTCGTAACCACCAGTCTTATCAGCGAGGACGTTGGCACCTCAAAGGTGGTAGATGGCCCATTGTAGAGGTAATCGTGATAGAGCAACACAAATGGAGTGTTTCAAAGGACTCGCATCATGGGTACCACTCTTAAACGATGCGACAATAGCTCCGGATAATTAGATTGCACCCAATTTATTGGCAGAGGTGAGAGTAATTAATAGGATTATTCATTTTATAAATAATTTTTAACCTGTGCCAAATGTGTCATCTAATCGCATTGGCATAGCTTGCTCGCCTTTGTAGTGGCCCAATTCACGGCGAAATCAGTAGGTCCTGATAGCACAGATTTACTGACATGAAGGCTACAAATCATTCACTTTAGAAGGTGTTGGAAATTATAGCAGTCTGAGAGTGGTTTTATTATAAGCAGGATGGAGGACACTGAAGTGAGTGCTGCAGGAATGGCAAAAGGAGGCTTCCACCTCACCTGCTGCTCTCTCAGCCTTCCAGAAGGGCGCGCCATGCTGCAAAGTGGAAGCGTAACTTACAGAGACCAAAGGACACGTTTAGTCACAGCATAATCCATCCCTTCTTTTGTGAATTTTTCCAGGCTTCTTCTTCCCTTGGTCAAGCTACCACGTCGGTCACCACGTCGTAGACGGTGGCTTAAGAATCACCGGTTGATGAAGACCGTCAATTTTTGAAATTTATTATATGTGCGAGTTTATTTGTTCCCACCTTCATCTCTATATACCAAATTTGCCCTATTTGGAGGAGGGGTGGTTCACCGGTTCCTTACTGTTAAAGGCCGGACCACTAGCTACAACGAGGTCAAGCCGTCCACCAATCCCTTGTCCCAATAGATTTTGTCCAAAAGCAGGAGCACTTGGTAAAAAGAAGCATTTTGCATAGTTTCAGGGTACTAATACTGTGTATCTACTCCGCCTCACTTCAGCTCTACCATCTATCCCGCATCCACCCATCCATATCCCCTATTCCATATCCATCTGTCCATCTGGAGCACTACCAGCTAGTGGAGACATGGAGGAAGTGTCTCTTGTTCAAACAATTAACACCTTCACTTCGACACTGGATACAGCTCCACGATGGATAGGCCTGCTACCACTTTACTTGTCCATGGCCCTCCTGGGGCACACCGAACTGGAACAGATGTCATGCCTCAACCCTCTTTACAAACAATCCCATCCTCGGTTAATGTGCCTCCCTCTCTCTTCTCTTCTATTCCAGATTTTGTCCCTTTGGATCTGTTTTGCTTTTCACTGCCACCGAAGTGTAGTAGGATAAGTATTTTAGAAGAGTTGAGGGGCTTATAGCTTGCAGAAACTAGAGTGCCCAATTTGGACCCAGTGAAACAAAATGCCATCATGAATACCTATTCATTTAAGGAGATCAGGAATAAGACCTTTCTGTCACATTTTAAATATCGCCAATGATGATACCTTGAATGGATCAGTTCAAAAGTTATGATCTATCCACACGAAACATCACAAATATGGACTCTTCAAGACGTGGGAATCAGAGGCTTAACTCCAACACTCCACTTGGTATTCCAGAACAAGTTAAAAGTTGCCTACCAAAACTAAGAAGTGTCTGTAGGTCACACATTTGAGAGGAAGATTTTGCGGCTTCTGCTACCCAAACAATTTATCCTCTTCTTTCACAACAACAGGTACACCACCTCACCTTCAAATCAACAACCTAAATAGAAGGAGACTGTCTATACAATAAATTGTTGCCAACTTTGACCACTCCTCCCCCTCCCCCTCACCCTCGACACTTCTTATTGGTTGCTGCGGCAGAAAAGATGGCGAGAGACGGGAGGAGAGCCACAACCTCCCAGACACTTTCCGAGTCTCCACTTCCGTGCCATTAAGTGGAGGAATTTTAAAGTACAACATACGTGGTATGGACTGCAATGTGGCAATAACACTTCATCGCCGCCACCACCACCACCACCAACACCAACACCACCACTGGTGAATGTAAAAGGTTATGAGGGAGGCAGTGATGGCGGTGATGATGACAACGACGGTAGCGCCCTTGGCGTTGTACAGCCCCCTCAGACATCCACACGCACTTGCTGGGCGCGAAGAAAGAGGCAATTCAACTCACACTCATAAAGGCAGGAATGTGACCGGTATTGTGGGAGGAGGAGTGAAGAGTTAATTGACGAGGCGGAGGGTGTGGATAAGCTTTGATTAGGGAGGTATTTGTGGGTGGAACGTGGGAAATCGGCACTGAATGGATTGATGGATGGATGGATGGACGGACGGACGGACGCAGCCACACACACACACACACACAGAGTCACTTTATCCCCTCCACTTGCCATACGTGGTGTGAATGTTGTCGCTGACATCGTTCTCCCTCTTTCACCTGTGTCACCTTGCAAGTCGGTGCATCTCAAGGCCACTCGTAGTGTACCTTCCATACTTTCCACAGACCAAAGTTTACGGTCTGTTGACACACCCATGTGTGTGTGTCTGTGTGTGTGTCTGTGTGTGTGTGTGTGTGTTGACTAGTTCCTTTGTTTGCCTGTCTGTGCGTGTGTCTCTGGCTGACACTGTGGTTGTCGGTACCGGTGTCTGCGTCTACATGCTTCTGTCTTTCCGTCCTTCCGTCTCTCTATCTATCCGCCTGTCTGTCTGTCCGTCTGTCTGTCTGTCTGTCTGTCTGTCTGTCTGTCTGCCTGCCAGCCTGCCTGTTTGTGTGTGTGTGTGTGTGTTTTGGAGTGGTGACTAGGTTGAGGAGAGATCTCGTCGGCTCGTGGTATCGTGGTTCGCGGTAATGTTAGTCAGCATCAGGTGGAGCAGGGAAATGAGTGTCTCATGGGGGCAGACGTGCATACTGTTGAGGTGAGAAGAGGTGGATGAGACACCGCAATCCTCACGGCACCACTACCACATCCACACCCACTGTCCTACCAACTTCCACTTCCTCAGCAGCCCCATGCGGTGGGTTGTAAAGGGGGGAGAAGGGAATGGAAGTGGTCAGTTGGTGTGTCGTCGAGGCGAAGTGAATGCAGACGCCTTTCAGCCCCGATGCGCATGTCCTCCACGCATCACTTGACCGTAGGTGGAGGGCACAATCGGTGCAGCGATTGCGACCCGCACATCACTTACCAGTCGAAGTAGTGGATAGTGAAACGATTGGTGTGGGATTGCGTGAGTTGCAAGAAGAAGGGGTGAGTAGTGGCCAGACGACTCAATGTCCGAGTGAGGTGCCCTGACGTGACCCAGATATGTGCCACGGAGTGTAATACCATAAATAAATAAGGGGTAATGGCTCCTCCCTTAATGGAATGGCAGACAATAGGACAGGTATATGGCATGATGGGGTGAGGCCTGGGGGAAAGGACTAATAACTGCTCTTCTGTCTGCGTTTCGTCTCGTGGTCATGGGAACGGCATCAACAAGTTGTACTTTAGCTAAAAATCGGATCACTTTGCATCTGGCCCATGTTGAGCCTTATTAGATCCCTGTGTGAATAAGATCAACCGTGAAAATTAAGTAGTCCATGTGATCATTCATATCTGCCAACAGTGTTGCACTATTGCCATGTGTCAGGGTTGCACTGCTGTTGTTTGTGTCCTTTACCGGGGTCACCCCTCTCCCACCCTCTCTTTCCCTCTCACTCTCTCCTATTCACTTTGCCTTGCTTGAGTCACGAGATCCTAAAAGTGCATCATCATGAGGGAGAACTGGAAAAAGCAGCAAAATGGGCCACTCAGTACCCTCCTAGTTATTATTACCTTTCAGGGTGTTGTCGAGGTAGACGCTCCTTTGGCGGGAGCATTTCATTGGCCAGTTGGGAAAATTGCCTTCTGTGTTAAATTTAGCAGTCAGGGTCGACTCCTCCGCTACGTAAATGCCATTTCTGTGTCTTTAAAATGGAGGAATTTGAAAGTACATAGGTTGGTTTACTGTGTGCGTGTCTGACTGTAAAAAGGTTTTGATGGAGGCAGCGATGATGATGATAATGACGGCGTTTACAGTGCTGTACAGCCCTTTCAGACAGAGGGCGAACGGTGAGGCAATTTAAGCCACTATCGTAAAAAGCGGGAATTTCACCGGTTTTTATGGGGAAACGAATAAAAACTTAATTAACAGGATGAAGGGCGTAGCGAAGTGGTGGGTTAGATTTCAACCACCAATTTGTTAGAACATACTTTTTAACACCCTTTACATCGAGGCTCATCCACTGACTTTACTGACTTACAACGCAAACCTTAATTCTACTACTCCATTTCCTTGAATTGCTAACAGCATTAAATCCTCTTTCTGTGTGAATTTTGTCTTTTTTTCCTCCTCCTTTTTGTTTTTGCTGTTTAAAACTACTGCTGCTGCTAAAATAGGATTCACAGCTTCGCAGTTACTCCACCTCTGCCTTTATGTACTTTTCCACCAATACAATGAATGCATTTCCCTGTCTGATTCCGAGCTCTGCCCTGGTCGAGCGTTCAAGTTGGTGAAACGAAGTTACCACCTTCAACCATACCCACCCAATGGCTGAACTACAAATTTAAATGTCATATGATGGTAAGGGCATGAGAGAGGGAGGTACGCCACACCATTCTCACAGAATCCACTTTTGTGGCACATTTAAAAACAAATAGAAATGAATCTTCACAGTTCTACGCACGTGTACGTGCGGAGGGGAGCGCAGGTATCGATTTTTTTTTTCGGTAAGACGGCGCTGGTTGTCTAGGCCCTTTTCTTTATACGTTAGGTGGATGAATATCGGGGGAAGGATTGAAAAAAATGGTGATGTGGGAAAATAGCACTGTTGACTGTCCATGAATTGGGTCCATCGGCCACGTGACTAATGGCTAAAAAAGTGGTCTGAAGGCACAGATTGGAAGAACGGGAGTTGCGATGATCCCCCTCCTCCCTGATTCAGCAGCACAAGATTTGCCCTTTATACGACAACTGGTAGGAGGGAGGAAGTGACTTTCCATATTCCCTAAAATCCACGAAACATGATTCCTGAACCAAGTTTTCGCCTTTTCTACCAACACATACACGCATACGCGCGGGGGGCAGACAAGCTGGCAGGCGAACGTAAAAAAAAAACGGGCAGGCCAGAAATGCAGAGGTAGGGATGACTCATCAGACTGGTCGTAGCGAGAGTTTCATGCCACATGTGTGGGGTGTTAAATAGCCTTATACACCACCAACACCGAGGCGTGGCTTACCCGTAAAACTACTTTTATTTGTACTTTATTCGACTCACCTAGCCTTAAATGTTACCTGAATTAAATATACATCATAGCATATCAGTGCTTAGGACATGTTCTAACCTTGGAATGACTAAAGTACGCGTTAAAATAACATCCGATCAGATCGGGTACAGCGGAGTAAGCATACGTAGAGCGAATTATCGATTTTTTTGCAACAACCAATCAAAACATTCATTTTAGTCGGTGGTAGTGGTGGAGTGTCGAGTTATGGCAGACTGGTGTTCAAAGGCGTTGTAAACCAGACTGTGAAGGTGCTAGACGCCTTACACTGGTAACACACACCCACGCTGAACTTTCTCTCTAATCAAAAAACATAATAACGGCCTTGTGGCGTACTTTAAGGTCCGTATTTACAGGGTGTGTTGGGCGTATGTTGACTCTCTGTCTAGTCGACTGAATACCTTGATTACCTTAAAGGTGGTTGCAGTCAAAGCACCATCAAAAGTTTGAGCAAAGTAATCTCTGTGGGCTTTACAGGTGATCAGTTACCTGTGCTGACCATGATGCTAATTGTACTAGTGTTTTGTCAAGGCCCTTAAGGGTCATCAATTTGTTTGGTTCATAGTTGAGTACACTGCACTTTACTGACTTATGTACTTTATCATCCAAGGTTAAATTAAAGTAGATTAATATCAAATGAATTTAGGCGATATGCCACAATAGTTTGTTACTGGCTTTCTTGTTCAGAAGGCCTTTATTTAAGCCTCTAAATTTTTGAGACAGAAATCAGGGTCACAAGGCGTCATGATGACAAAAACAATTCGAGGTCGGTTTGATCGACGTGTCGGGAGGCTGACTGTCCTAAATTGAAGGCGATGGGTGACTCGTCCACCTCCTAGCTCCACGTGCTAACATGCTGATACCGGTTACAGCGCGCATGTGGAGATTTGAAGCCCAGGGGTAGAAAATTTGGTTTGATTGTTGTTAAGCTATCCAAAAAGAGGACGTTTCATATCTGTCTTTGTCTGGCTTGACTGCTTTTTTTTTTTGAGGAAAACACTGGTCTTCCATTGCCTAGACAGAACCAGACGACCTAGATATCTGAACTCGGAGAAGTGCGCGGACTAATCAGATTTTTGTTGATTGTTTTGGCCTCCTGGTGGCTGAGATTTTGACTGAATTCATTTAGCAAAGTTCCCGTTGATTTTCCTTCCGAAAATAAAGCAAATATTATTCCTTTGTTGGTTCTTAGCATGCCTACCGCATATGCCATCCTCACCACCAACATAGTACAACCAATAAAGAGCCTTCGCGGCTATTCCTCAACTGAGAGAGGGAGAGAGAGAAAAGACTCTATCCTTTGTTCCATCGGATACTTTAGAAGGCGGTTGCCTTGTATTTGACGCAATCAGAAGGTTATTTACGCAAATTTGCCAAGAGCGTTTCTTGGCTAGCCTAATGGAGACAATGAGGACTTCGTTTTTACCTACACGCCCACCACCTACTCTAAAAGGGATACACAACGGCCGTGCTGGAGGGTGTCCAAAATTTAGGCGCCCCCTTCCTTGCAGAAGGCATGTGGGGTGTGCGGGTGTGTCATTTAACTAGACCTGTAGCCACCGCCTCACTTCACTCCGATGCGTCTAGACACACACACACACACACACGCACACACACACATACACATACACTTGTTCGAGTTTCCGCCTTGAGGCACAGATACAAGCCACCATCTAGGTAACGAAGTAACCAATTCCTCACTTCTCGTGCTTTTGTGATCTCTGGTTGTGATAGCACCGTCCCCTAAAGTGCATTTCGTCACTTTGGTTGAGAGAGAGAGAGAGAGAGAGCTAGCGAGAGCCAGGGCTGTAATCACGATTTACCAACTAGGTGTGGTTGCGCGGTGCGGTAGCAAGGAAAATCGATACGCGATCTTCACCACCGCACACCACCGAGGCGGCGACCGAACTGCCGAGTTCACACATCAAGACGCGCCTTAGCTGTGATAGGGGACGGTGGGAGGAGGGGGGAGAGGGAGGCCGAAAAAGTGCAGGCAATTAGCATAAAAGGAGGAGGAGGGGGTGCTCTGCAAATGCAGCTGTAAATAGGGCCATTTAATGCATAATAATTTGCCGTATTGGCGCTAGTTACTCTCTCCTCCTCTTCTTAATTGCACACAGACCTTGAGCGAAAAGAGCATACACACTTGGTGCACAAAAACAACCATAAAATCAATCGAAGGGGGGGGGGAAGTGAGAAGTAAGCTGCTTCACTTCACTTGTCTTCGTAAACGTTTCTTACCTTCAGCCTAACCTAGAAGCCAAAACAATGAGATAATGCTGGCAGATTTGGTAATTAGGTGAGTTTTGGACAGGTCTATAAGAGAAGCAGTGATTTCACACTTCCACAAATTTAACTGTTAAAATAAAAACACGCCAAGATGGCAAGCTCAATCGATTTTAAATCACGATTATTACAAGTAACAAGTAAAATAATTGTAAAATAAAAAGTAAAATGAAATAAATTCAGCATGACAAGATTGGTGCAATTATTCCCAATAATCAAGATACCAGCAAATGATGGAAAATCGATAAAGGGCATTGATTAGCCTCTGAATCAGCTGACTGGATGCAAAAAATCGATAGGAAAGCTGTGATTGGTCGATAGGGTGGGTGTGAACAGTTTTCATTGGTTAAATCGCAAAAGCAAAGGAAAATGTTTTAAAAGCAGTTTTTTTTTAAACTTTCTGCAACAAGTCTCCCAAATTTCTAGCAAGAGCGGCTTCAAGTGTAAGGTTGGATTGGGTGAAAACACTTAGGCAGTCTCAACGACTACTTTCTCGGTAAGACTGTTCAACAATTCAGGAGGCTGCTACATGGTGCGAGTCTAGAAAAAGGAGTATGCAATTTGTGAGCATAATAATGAGGTGATTAGAGAAGCAAATTCCTGGCTTTTTGCCTGTGCCAACGACCCCTACGCGTTATTTTTGTTCTAAGGTCATCTGATAGGGTAGGACAAGCAATACCTCCTATTGTCCTGCAAAGGTAAAATACTAGCTCGTACACTTTTGCACAATGGCTTATCGTAACTGATATAAACCTGTAAAATGGCATTGTTTACATCCAAGCATTAAAAAACGCGGATGCTGAACCCTCGTAGGGTGCCTACTGAATCTGTTTTACGTGAAAGCCTCTCGATATTTGATGGTGCTGGAGGCAACCAGTCTACACTTACAGCATTAACTGAGAGAGAGGAGAAGTTGAGTTGCAGTGGAGGCCAAATAGAAGGGTGCCATCCACATACCATGCATTGACAGTTGGCAGGGTGCTTCTGAGATGTCAAATTTGTTTTTCACATCTTCCAAACTGCCTTATAAAAAATCGTGGTGCCTTGTAGACTGACTGATTGATTGACCTGTGATGAGAAGTAGGCTTTGTACTACGAACACACCACTGATTAGACTCAAGCCCTCCACTACCACTTCTACCATCTAAGACAGATGCCTCGTCACTTGGTTGACAGTGATGGTGGTGATGAATTGCGGACACAGTTATCCACTGTTAACTTCCTTCTCATCCACTCCACCAAACTCGATAAAACTCGTCAATCTGGAGGAAAAGCCTCTTTACCCCCTTCTTCAAAATATTCCATTCTTAGCCTTGCACAACGCCAACACCTTGTGACATCGTAGAACCTATCCATGAGAAGAGGGAATGTGCCACCACCACCTCCTCCTCATCATCTCGTATTTTCCTGCTATTTCTTGGGCCACAGACCTTCAAGAAGAAAACAGACGGTGGATAGATGTAAGTGCAATAGAAAGGTTGATAGGTCTAGACATTGTCAAGACTGTAATGCCGTATCTCCTATGTAGAAAAGCAGAACGGAAATTTTGGCATTGATTGTTGTAAACAGCAAGGCGGTTTGTCCTTCTCTACTTACTTGGCTACCTACTCGATAGCATTGGGTCTTAAAAATGGGAGGTGGAGCGATTCCGGGGCAAGTGAATTCTCTTAGAAGAAGTACGACCTCGGAGTGGTAATATTAAGGGAACCAGTAGTGTTATTGAGTTATTCTACTGACCGACTTGACAAGAAATCGATATGGCCAGAAAGGTGATAAGTTCGATTGAACTGCTAGCAGACCAAATCAAGGGGTAGAGCATGACCCGAGGCACTTGGACATCACCTGGAGGTCTTGATGAGGGTGAATTCAACTTGATAAGCCAGACGGACTAAGACTGCTGAAATACTTCGTCTGCTGACTTATGTTGACGAAGGCGTGGCACTCAACGTTTCGATCAAGCTTTTGAACATGTCGGGAGCCCTTTTTTAAGAAAAGACGTTTCTGATCCCAAACTTGAACAGTATGAGGAACTCATCATCTACATCCGTACACGTTCCTGGCTTGCATTTGGGTCTACCAACCACCAAAGTATCACTGTTTTGGTACAAAGGTAAAAGAGAACCACGGAATCCAGGAAGTTGAGACTCCACCTCGCAAAACTGGTCGACTGGGTCATGGAGAAGAGGTCGACAACAAAGACGACAGTCTAACAGGCCTCTTTTAGTTACTCAACCGAGTCAGTCGCAGGTTTAGTCGACGTGGATGCAAGCCTTTGCAGTCTAGCTCTTCAGCTTTCAGATTCAACGCTAGCACTTCCAATCAAACGACCCAAAAAATCTGAAACGCATCAGACCAAAGACAACACAACTCCCGACTCACCAGTTCTTCGAGATGCAGATGACCAAGAGCGCAGACAAAGACGGATTGCCTTTTGCAGCATCATTTAAAATATTGTATAATATGTAGTAGTTGGTTAAATAGATAGGTATTATACATGGGAGAGAGTGAATGAGTGAAATTGAGAGTGACAGACGGAGAGAGAGGAGGGGAGAGAATACGAAGACAATAGCAGCAGCAGCGGCATTCTCATTAAATTCGTGGCGCTTTTTCGACAAATGGTAGGATAGACAGAGACAGACAAGGGCCAAGGGGGCAACAGATCGAAGGTTGAATTCGGCACAAATGCATTTGGTGGTGGGGTAGGGTCGGCAAGAGACGAAGGGGTGGGGTACTAACCGGGATGTGGCGACAGAGGAGGAGGAGGAGGAAAAGGAGGGACCCTCGCTTCAAGACGCCGAGGAGGCGGAGGAGGGAGGATCCGAGGCTGGCACAAACAGGCCCGAGAGCCGATCGATGGAGAAGAGGCAGTGCAGACCCTCAGGATTGATCGACTGCATCTCATTCATAAGGAGAACCACGTTATTGAAGAGTGAGACGTCGCCGGAGCAACGGTGGCAGCACTGGCGCAACTCATCAATCGCGGTGGCATAGGACACAGGGTAGTAGTCCGGAAAGGCGTCTAGGAGACAAAAAAGGCATGCCTTTCTGACTGATCGATGGAAGGTGTTAAAGTCAGTCGTGTCAAAAAACGACCGGTGAAGTGGGAAAAACGAGGTCCCGGTCTGTCGACGACAATGCGAAGAGGTACGCTAGATGGGAATGGAGATCCGACTAGAAACAGTCAAAAACGTTCCCTGCTATCCTCGTCACCACTCGACACTAGTCTGTTAATTGAATAGACAGAGGCAACCAGCCGTTGAGCAGATCCGAGAGCACGACATGGAACTCAGGAACCAGTGAATGCCTCGAACCAACCTTCAAGAGGCTTCCCAACAGGATATACCGAAACGTAATCTCCACGAGGAGATAATTTAAAAGGACTGCTGCCAGGGCCCTCCATAATTCCTTCTCTGACCGGTTGGTTCTAGTGAACACCCGGCCAACAAAGCATCACCCGACCAGGTCAACAAGATCAGTGGCAAAAAGCGTTTACCACTATGGAAGCTTCTACGAACTTCATTATTTTTCAAATCCTTGCTCATTCAAACCGAGTGGAGACCATCCAAACTGATCCAGTATGAAGGAAAAACGGAGAGACTATTCGCCCCCTTCCGTTGTTGCCTCTACACTTCATCTTTCAACACTTCAAACACTGATGCCTCGGGTTCATTCAAAGATGGATGAGACAATTTAATTCCGGGATAATCTATTCAGATTCCCGTGACAACTGTAAGTAAGGAGGGCCAGAGAGAAATATCTTGAAGGCAAGTAGTTGATTGATTCCACATTTGACGACCTGAGACAGGCTTCGAAGCTGCTGAAATTTCCGCAAAGATACTGTACAACGAGTTGCATCACTGTTATTGAATCAAATTCAAGATCTTTACGACTGAATAACAACGAACAATCCAAGTAGAGAGATTCTGCGCAGAGATCCACAACTCGGATCCGCCTTTCGGTCACCTTATCAGTGGAAAAACCATGAATGCATCGACTGTCTGGAACTCTGAATAACACAAGTCCCTTTCACAGCTTTGCATAATGAATTCCCGTCAAGCTTCCTCTCAAAGAGGAGTCAGTTTTCAAATATTGGAAGGAGGAGGAGAATTCTGTTGGTACTGTGCAATTATTTTCACTTCCACTTCGAAACAATCAAACGATTTCAAAGAGACATTTGGAAGAATATTGAATGGAAGTTATTCAACAGAGGTGGTCGGGTCTGCATAGTGCAGCTGCTGGAAAAAATCCCTCCAAGTCGTTTCCATGGTGAAGTGGCAGTGCATTATCGCCTCAGTGGTGGACAAATCCAGAAGTGGTCCAGGAACACAATAAGCCCAACGGCAGATAGAAGTCCCAGTGAATACCGAGTGGGAAAGAACCGACGCGTGCGTACGTGTTGATGTAAAACCCACCCAGGGCGCTACCAAAGTCCTGGTCGGTCGAACGGAAAAGAATGTGATGCATAAGAAAGTGCTACGCCTTTGCGATCCACATTCGTACCATGACAACAATGAAGGATAGGTGCTGGCTCGTATAATTCGAGCGGAAGCCCAGCCTGCTCAGCTGGATTGTCTTGGAGATTCACATGACAGAATGGAGCTTTTAAATGAGTCAGCACCCATGCCAAACTCTGCGTACTTCGAGATGGGAGAATTAGTACCCGATAGACAGAAGCAGGGTGAGAAAGTAAGATCTGTGAGGAATTGACAGATGAACGGACCTACTTGTTTCTACAGAAGCTCTAGTCGCCTCCGGGACAAAACATATGAACCAGAGAACAGCAAAATCGAGCCATTTGAGTGAAAAGGAGTCTCGAAAAGGCGATGGTAGCGAAAACGGCCTTCCCTATGCATACGTGCGTGCACACACACACACACAAAAGCATAAAAACAGAGGCACATAAGGGACCTTCCTATCCACCTACAATAACTTCACGCGAGCTAAAAAGTACACCATTGTATACGAGTGGGTGCATGCACACACACTCCCAGTAAACACACACGCAAAAACCGCAAATGACAGCCGCACTATTGATCGCATCTCAAAGGTGCCTCAATCACCGACTAGCCGAATCCCTCCTCCTCTTGCTCCACCATTCAATCCACCATCTACTCACTCACTACCCCTTCAGGTGCTCACACGTTTAGTGCCTCACTCCTCTTCTTGACTTCTTTTTTTTGCCTTCAATCCCCGATCTCACGTCTTCCCAGCCTGGACTCACCGCTGAACTTAATGTACGCAAGGTCTGATGAGCGATATCACGTGAAACAGCCGGTAAAGGGCCGTCATCGCCATCACCCATGCCTGTGTGTGTAGGCAAAGCCAGCCAACACCTGATCAGAAAGCGAATTGTTGTTGTGGCGATGATAAAGGACCTTTCACGTTATTAATTGCTCAACTTAATGACGACAAAAAGAGCTCCTTGAAACTATCAAGAAATTGAGGAGGTTCTTCATTTCATCCGCGGGGAGATTCAAGAATGATGACATGGCTGAGACTCATGTAGCTACCACTTAAATCGCTTGAAAAGGTCCTTTTCTGACCAACCCGAGGCCCATGGTGCATTCCAGAGGTTTACAGTTGATGGAAAAACCTGATAATAAAATAGAACCTTGTCTCCACACTTCTACTCAAATTGGAGTCGGAGAAAGGCCTCAAATCTTCCGCCAAAACGTTGCTCCGGAGCCAAGGGCAATTCCACTGTGAAGAGGGCGCCTGACAGGGGAAACTACTCAAACTTGAATCTGCTAGTTCGAAGGCAAACAGCGGTTACATGATACAACATAGAGCAGGACGCGTGTACTTTCAACGCCCTCCAAACAGATTCCTCCATTCTCCTCGTCCAAATCGACGACGGAACTCACTTCACGCCTAAGGGTGTAAATGGTTTGGCATTGAAATGGGTCGATTTGTTGTCATCAAAGTCAGCCTGCATTCCCGCGTGGAGGCACTCTTAAGGAGATAACAATACCTTGGCTATTTAATTAGATTCCAAAATCCCAATCCTCCACTACGGTAAAACGCACCGCACTGCAGTCTCACCTTCCAACTCGCATCCAATGCCTTTTGGACTGGGGAAGGACGTTGGACTCCTCTTTCGTTAAAGTTGAAAACCGACTCAAGGGTGAAAAACGGATTCAAATTATCCCGACTTTCCTATTCCTCTTGAGGAGGCTGACTCGGGTTCACTTAGAAGTCGACAACAATTAGGTGAGGCAATTCAACAGGATTCTTCAACTTGATTCCGAATTCGAAGAGAGACCTCCATCGAGATTCTTTAGAGCGAGTGACAACAGTCTGCCTGGCTTTACATGGACGAGGGAAAATGGAGCTAACTCTGGGACGACGGGCTGCGTACATCGCTAGGGATTAAGCGAAGCATCAACCTTGGTAAACATCCTTTGTATGGATAAAGCCTATCTGTTTCTTGGCCTTCAAAGTATGAACCCGAAGAAATTCCACAGTCCTTCCGCAAACAACTCTTTCTTGAAGTCAGAGATGGTAAACTAGGTCAGGGAAATAGCTTTCAATCCCCATTTAAACTAATCCTGATTTGGATGCTTCGAGGAATTGCCTTCGTGGAGGTAGAACCGGCGCGTAAGGCAGGCCGCCTGGTCCTGCTTACCTTTCTCCAGACGGCCAAGAAGGGTTACCACGACAATCAATCTTATTCCCAGCATCATGAGGAAATCATCCAGAAAACCCAGGGAACATTGCAACCTTCACCTTCCACACCAAAATGTCGTCTCCATTCCTCCAACTTCACTTGATGTAGGATTCCTATTTTAGAAAAAGCTTGAAACAATAGAACCACTGGAACCGGAAGCAAAACTCCGAGAAACGCCCCATTTCATGGCTAAAGACACTCCATAGCAGAATCCTACTAGCCAAACACAGGAGTAGACCGCGTCAATGCCAAAGAGGACCTCTTGTAAGCGAATCACACCCATTCAAATGGGTCAAGGGGGACTGCGAAGAGCACGTCTACTCCTGGACTAAAAAAACTGGATCAGAATGTTCACGTCCCCAAAAACACCAGTTCCATGATCTGCAAGCCATTCAAGGAATCTAGTCCACAACTATACTGTTATTTCTCTCTCCTACTCCGATGACGTCGAGAAAAAAAGATTATTTCTATGAAGGTACTGATCGAAGTCACCATGGTCCTACTGTCGGAGCAATCAATGAAGATAAAGATGATTTTCCTCTCCCCTACAAATTTTTTTGATGTACTTCACCACTTACCGGAAATCTACCCTAGAAAACGGTAATCAAAAGGCAACAGGAGCCGTTTTTAATCGCATCTGCCTTCGCTTCGATTCAAATCGTGGAAGGGCGTCAAAGAAAAGCGTGGAGACCACTCAAACCAGCAAAAAAGCTAATCAAGACTCACGCTGGGCGAAGATACACTTCCTTACACACTCAAAGACCTGTGTGTCGAGGAAGAGCTGATTCCCTGCCTTGATGAGGTTCTTCAGCGAATCGGCAGTTCCCGCCTTAGCGATATTTAACTCCGTGCTTCCGCCACCTCCACCCTCCCGTACACCGGCGCCCCCGATCAGAGCGCTCAATTCCGTTGTAGGAATGGGCGTGGTAGAAAACGAAAAGTTCTCCCTGATCATGGAAGCCAACAGGAGCTGAGGCCATATACGGTGGAGAACGGCTTTCAAGCCCATCCCCACTCTTGGCATCTCCAGCCGCATGTCGATATGATGAGCCATGTTTAGCTCCGCCTCAGAGCACCGACAATAGCGGTATGTCGCAGCCGTCGCCAACAACGAATTCTCGGGCATAATCGGCGCCGGACACATTTGCATTGCCCAAGTGTTCGCGACAAGCATCCACTCGGCCACCCGACGACACAAGAGGAGTCGGTTAACATGAGCCAGACGGATTGGCACCTTAGCTTCTTGACTGACTGATGGACGAGATATTGATTGAACCACGGCGCTAGTAGCATCGGGGAGGCGAAATAGTTGCTGCAATGCAGCCATTTGATTGGGTGACCACTGGAGGATGTCGTCGCTGGTGAGGGAGAGTGAAATTGGGGGTGGGATGGGTGGTGGTGGCGGTGGCGGCGGTGGTGGTGGAGGAAGTTGTCTAGCGACTTCCTTCCGGCTGAAATTTAACATCTGCTCATCCCGAATGCCCTGGAAGAACTGGGAGGAGTTCAGAGCTGTCGCAGCAAGAATCGAGGCCACGGAATCCGAGGAGACAGTGACGGGAGTCTTGGTCAAATTGAGCATCTCCAGGTCCGGGTGATGACGGTGGGGAGGATGTTGTAAATGGTGATGTTTAGGTCCATTTCCAGGGAAGGGTAGGCTTATACGAGCCACGGAAGAGGGATTTGCAGATACACCACCCTTCAGGGTTGTGGCATATGACCAAGGGAAAACGGAAGTGGTGGTATTGGCTCGCGGATGGATGGTATTTGTCCCACCACTGTAGGGTGGAGTAGATTCAAGGAGCTGGCTTAGGGGAGATGTTATATCGGAGGACTTATCACCGGGTTCCCCGCGTCTCAGGTCGCCACTTTTCAGGGCGGTGGATGTTTTCCCCGCCTTGAGACCACCACTAAGGGAGTCGAGAGAGTCCAACCGAAATCGGTTTAGATGGTACTTCCCTTCCGTAAACATCCGAATGACATTATCCAACTCTGAAGTTGTTCTCGCCCGCGGACGCATCGGAAAAACTTCGGTTGGATCTGCATGCGAAGTGCTGGCAACAGCAGGAGGACTCAGGCTATGTGAAGGGGATTGACGAACTGGACTCTTCAACCGCCAGCGCTTCGACGGCTTGCCTGGAAACTTAGAAATCGACCTTTCGGTTATATCAAAGGTCGTGTCAATAACGTTATTACCGGGATTGCTGTTGCCGTTGGTGACGTCAGACGAGGAAGAGGCAGGGGTAGCAAAGGACGGATGATCTTCAGGATCACGAGATTCAACCTTGATCGGGACCGGAGGAGAATTGTTCCCGCTCTTGTCTCCATCAACTCCAGGCTCCCTTAGGCGCTTGCAAGGGCGCTGTTCCTCCTCCTCATGGTCAGAAGTCCGTCGAGGCAGAGTAAGGTGACTGAACATAGTGGAACGTCGTCGACGCTTGTCGTCGGAATTGGGGTCCGGAGTGCAGGACCTGTAACGCGAGGAAGCAGTGGACATGGAGGAAGTTCTGCGTAGCGAGAAATTACTATCCACCAAGACGCTGTGGTTGCGAACACTGGCCAGATCTGCACCGGCGAGAATTTTCCGCAAGAGAGTGTTGTCCGCGTTCGGGAGAGTTCCTGTTGCACTGGTCGACGATGTAGTGGTGGTAGCTGGGTCAGGATCAATTAGGGCGCTATTGCTTTCAGTCTCTCGCATCGTCACCAGTGCCACAGACCCCGATGTCAGCACAGGAGATGAGGTGACAGCCACTGCGGATGTGGAGGGACACTCACCGTCTCTGCGTCTTTTTCGACGACTGGGGGGAAAAATGGTGGCTTGAAGGAGGGAACGCGAGACAGCGGAGGCTGAGGAGGCAGCAGGGGAGGAGACGGACGAAGAAATGGCGGGCGACGACGAGACAACCGCTAGATCCTTCGGCACTGTGCACATGCGACTATTCTGATGAATGAATGACTGAATGAATGAATGGCGAAGGCGGCGTGCATGCGCGCGTGCGCACGCGTCATGCATGCACGCCTATGAAATATAAAGGCTCCCACGTTAGCGCAAGTGCGCACGTACGTGTGCACGCACGTACGCACGTGCGTACGCACAGCCATTAGACATGCACACACGCCAGTTTGAAGGTCACCCCACGGCCTTGACAAGCATAGGGCCAGAGAACTTGTCCTATTCGTCGGTGCGGCATGCGGTGCGCACGTGCGCGTGTGCGTACGTGCACAGACACGCAAATGCGGGAGACAGCCGTGATGATGACGTTCCAAGGTCGCAGCGTGATGATTGGTAGGGCTGGTAGCATCGAGCAAGTGCCGTCGTCCCCTTGTCTCCTGATTGCTCCTCATGCCCATCTTCGGTTGCCCATCTTGTCGGCTTTTTTTCCTTTTTTTGGGAAAGAATCTGGGCAGGCTTCTCTCAGTCAAGATTATTTTTAAGCAGGATTGAAAAGTTCAAGCTGCCCATGTCTTCTCCATCGTCACTAATGTTGGTTTTTTCCCACTAAAGCCTTTTAAAAACAACCGTGATTTATGGTTAAGATAATTAAAAGTTGAGAAGACACTTCCAGTAGAGAATGACTTAAAAAAAGGTAATGAGTACATACCTGCATTCTTAAAAACACCTAAACATGCTGACCACGTGATGCGTGTGTTCCCGTAGGCAACGCTTTTCGCAAATGCGCTTTGCACTTCAAGGGCACGACATTTGACCTCCCGGCTAACCAGTCACACGCACATGTCCATCCCAAAGTCCAAACAGGTGATTTGGATGGACCAATAACCTTCGACCTTACCGTCCCAACATCAAAATTTTGGTGTACAAACCTGCTCGGATGCTCACTCCCAATATCACTTTTCTATTACTGAATGCAGTGGTGTGGTGAACTTTTCCACCCAATTAGCTGGTAGAACAGCATCCTTGAAAGCTGTTTCACCAACCCATAGTCACTGTTTGTATCACACCCCGAACACTAGTTATCTTCAACCAATCACAGGCAGAGCTCTGCTCTGTTGTCATCGATTTTTCGTTAGCCAACGACACTAGGCTATTGATCTATCAGCTGTGAGTGCATAAATGAGCTGTGACGACACCTGTTGGCCTAGATGAGGCGGGCGGACGGAGCCATAGAAATGCAGTTGCTTGGAGAGAAGGTGGACTGCGTTTGTTGGTGGGGTGTTGTTTGCCAAAAGTCCAACTATTTGGCCGCGTTGAGATCACCCTCATTGGCCTGGTAACTGCCTTCATGAAATCTACTTATTTTGAAGTGGAATTACACTCAAGTCGAAGGCTAAAAAGTCGGTATGAATCGAAAATATCCCTTTTTGCAGATGGGAAAATTAAGATTTTGTTTCCGTACTGCACATCAACTTGATTATTTCTAGGCCTTTGGTTTTGATGACGATGGTTTTTATTTTGTCAGTATCTGCTTCACTAGTGTTTTTTTCGAGAATTCGTCTCATTGTTTATTTCATTTTCAATCTATGCAGCAATTTAAGCACAAGTCAGCCACCCTGGAGACATAGCGATGATCCGAAGGCAACGTTCATGCAGGCAAAGGGTACGTTCAAGCATTCCCCCATCCACCCAGCCTTTCCAAGTCTGTTCATCCATCTCAAACAATGCGTAAAACAACAGAGGTAAGAGATAATGTAGTTATTGCTCCACTAATGTAGACCATAGCTATAGTACAGCCCTGAGGACTTCGCTTACGTCAAAGATTGACATATTTTGAATGAATTTAATAGCTAAATTACGCATTCCTCTGAATGAGCCATTTATTTACCCCACTCGGTTCAGTATTTTATAAGAATTGAAAGATTAAGGAGATTCTTAACCATAAAATTATGCAGAAAACCTTAATTTTAAAGTGCAGCAACTGATTTTTAAATGTACAATTGATTCGAGGTGTTAGATAGGTGGAATTGAAAATTCACCAATCGTAAACAAAGCACAGACGGTGGTGCGAAATTCACAAGTGCGCGACAGGGTCTGGCTTCAGTTTCGTGAAAAAAAGATATCCACCAAACGCGCACGAAAACAGTGGCGCACACGCTAGCTAGCGGAACTCGAGGTAGAGCGGGTGCGAGTGAGGGAGAGAGAGAGATAATTAAAAGTTCACGATTCACTGGCTGTACACAATCACGGAGGCAGCCTTCTGCTCCATCAGGAACACAAAAATTGTAGCTTTTTTTTAGTAGGGGGAAAAAGTAAGGACAATAGGCAGAAGCGGTCTAGTCTGCCGCCTGCTCAATTGACTAATCAAGGAGCCAACTTAAGGTCCTTTTCGATAGTTGGACACTTGTAGAAGCCGTCTGGTCATAAATGGGCCATGTTAGGACTCAGACGAGCTTAGATTGCTTCTACAATAAGGTCTGTGTTTCATTGAAGGTAGCTAGTCATTCTCAATTTCATGGTTTGAGGGGATCAAAAACTGGGGAAAGTGATATTTTTGATTAATTCGTAGAAAGCCATCATGGATGGGTCCCAGTCAGAGACACTGAATCTCGGGTACCAGTTAATCGAGGTTATATGCTGTGGATTCCCAAATTTCCACTTCAATTAGCTGAACAGCCTTCTCCTCTCTCCTCTTCCTCCATCGTAGCATTGATAACTAAACGGCTTTGATGATATCTCAATGAAATATTGTTTAGTTTTGGACGCACCTTAAAACCAAGTCGCTTTTGAGAAAGGCCGGGAAACGAAGCAGTATTCCTGGTGAGATGCTATCGTCAGGTTTCATACATGATTCGTGGGTTTATTGCATCCAATCATCTAAAGGGTTGGAATGTACTTTTAAATTTCCCCTAACTTTGTTTGAAGTAAACATCAAAGCATCTACCACCGAGGGTCAGAATGAAAACTCGAGGGAGGAAACAATTACTTTTTATTGCAGCAGCCCCTATCTTTGTTCCACCAGCACGTTTCGAGGTTAACACACCAGGGTGGTAATCAGGCCTGCCTCTGACGTCTCCCCACTTGTGAGAGGCACTGTTTCAGCTCACCAAGGGCATTCATTTCTCGTCACTCTGAGGGAAGACAACACACGCACGCACAGCTGACAGGACTGGAGGAATGAAAACAATAAACACATACACACACACACACACACACACACGCATACGCACACCTCAAGGCTATTCCAACCTGGCTTCTCTGCCTACTACGTAGGTGTCGCGAGGCTAGCCATCCTGATTAGGTGGGGATCCTAAGGCAGGCTATTTCACCGTTTGCGTAACAAACTTGCAGTATGATGAAAGAGCAGACTTCACGTAGTTGTGGGCCTCACCCACTGTTTTTGACATTGCTAGTAGAGCAAACAGGGTAGAAGGGTAAGTGGCTGTTTGGATGAAAATCTGACTTCTCTGAATTTTTTAGATCAATTTACAATTCAAAATTGACTATCACATAGTTGTTTTAAGGTATTAACAAGGCTTTTGTTACAGCAGTGCTGAAACTAGGACCACCTGAGCTTCAAGTTTGGTCGGAAATTGAACTTTTCAAGGTAATGTACAGTAATCCGAAATTGAGCGGTAAAAAATACATGGCCTTAGTTATTTAGGAGGAAAAAAAATCTGTTTTTTGTGTTAACATTTGTTTTAAGTGTAAAGTGCTTCCTGGCATGCTTAGGCCGATCTGTGAGGCTGCGGCTGGTACTGTGTGTGGCATTAACGGTACACAGCAATCCTTTCCGTCCATCGCTGGAGTTCCACGTTGATGGCAGTAAGCGCCAAGTCGCTCTGCACTTTCAAGTATCGTTCGAGTCAGATCGAGATACCCGTAAGCATTTCCACCCACCATCAAGGACTGTGCATCCATGGCTGCACCACAGACAGTGGTAAGTGTCACCTATGTTATGCTGTTAATGCGTTTACATGCCGAACCGAACTGTACCGTACTACGAATCAGTTCAATCTAGGCACCCCTAATTAGGGTGCCAGGCTACGGTGCGTGCTAGTAAATTCCACGTTCATCCATCGTAACCAGCTGGAACCTGTAATTACTTGTAAAGTAAGTAGACCCCAAGCACACTTAGCTGCGGTGATGGATGGATCTGTCGGGTGATCAGTTGTGCCCAAACACTCAGACTGCGACACATTTGATGGGGAGAGATCACCGGCTATACAGCAGTTAGTGACACTTAGCGAGGGAGTGAAACGCACACTCTTGAACTATCCACAAATTGCGCAGGAATCTTGAACAGTCTGTTTCAACCTGGTGCAGCTTTTCAAGAAGGAACCGTATCGAGGAGCTAATGGTGTCTTAAGAGGCGGTTGTGCCGAATTTTTCAGTCTTTTTTAGTGCTGTTCCTACCACTCCATGTCTACTGGTGCCCCACTTCCTCCCACGCCATACCACATTGGCATCAGGAAGTGGATCAGGCGCTACAGAGGGACAAATGGGACAACGTTGGCTGTTCATTGAGTCACGCGGTCCCACGTCCAGTCCTGTTGACCGCGCATCCATTGTCAATCTTCGATTTTGTGGAAGTGTGGATGGGTCGATGGTTTGCTTCAATGCAGTCCAGCATGTGTGCGCTTCCTTTGATCAGTGATAAAGGTAGTGAGGGGCACCGCAGGATTTATGTTCCAACATGTACCTCTAATGGATCCGCACAGATACCCGTGCACCCGCCCACACACTCATGAACGCAAACGGTTCGAGAGTGTTCTGTTCCAGAGAAGGCGTACTAATTAAGCCAAACTCTGCGTCCGCTACCTTGACCAAGAATACTAGGCGGTTTGAAAAGGCCATAGTGGTTACGTGAGTTTGCACCTGAGGCAAACCAATAACCGCTTCCGGTGGCGGAAAAATCGATAAAAGCGGGAAGGGATCATCGAGACAAAGTTCACAAGAATGACTAATAAGTCGCCTTGGCTTATTTGATCAAAATGTCTCATGGAGTTTTACCTTGATTCCAGGCATTCCTCATGCGAAATATTGAATCACCAGGCGGTCAAGAATTGGTGGAACCGAAACGACTACTTTTATATGCTCCAATTCAAACGAATGATAGATAATCAAGAAAAAAAAGAGGTGGAGAACAAAAGGAACTTGTAATGACAGCCCAAGGATATGCCGCTCACTGCTTGCTTCTCTGATTGGTGGTCTAGTAACCAGTAAAATTGCGCTCAGGCGAGACATAAAATCACCAGATTGACAAGCCTTTTTTCTGATCGATCCTTATCCCAGCATTATAGCTTTAGATTTGGCACATTTTACGTCTCCAGTCGAGACGATGATTTACTGGCCTTAGTCACCCGACATTGTGTCGACACGGCTAAACACACCATTGTATGCATTATTTTGGCCCCTCTTCTCTTGGCCAGACACCAGGCGCACGCACATTCATAGCAAAAACGCACGTGATGAGCTAAAAACGTCCAGTCAGTAGACATACCAACGCCACCCTTGCCCCATCCCTCTCCGCCATAGAGGGCATGCCTATAAATCAGCGTTCTCGCTTAAATCGACCATAGGTGCGTGTGTGCGTGTTGGCTGGTGGTGAAAGATGTCTAGGCACATCATTCATCCCCAGAAGGTGGTCCCTTGCCCACATTAGTCAACAATTCTGCACACACACACACACACACACACGCACAAAAACCAAGCACATGAGAAATAACTGTTCGCTTCCACACCTCTAAATCACCCACTCTCGATAGGAAGTCATTTCCAGCTACGAATACTTTGAAGTTCTTCCTTCTGTCAAATATGCGCAGACCATCGTGTTTTTCACACCGTAATCAAGTCGAAGGCCTGTCTAAAAGAGAGAAGCAGGATCGAATTTTCCTATCATTTGAATCAACAGTTGCTGGCTTAGGGCTTCACATGGCATCACGTGACATCGCTTCAGCCGGCTGAATGGGCGATCCGCCTAGCTCCATTATCTTCCAGCTCTTTCCTCCCCCTCCCCCCCCCCACTACCCGATTGGGCAGAATGTGTGTTGAGGCTTTCTTAAACACCTTGCAGGACTGCCTGCTCTCTCTTCCTCCTGTTTTATTGCCCCAGTTTGATCGTACAAATAGGCAGGATGGTGGAGGTTGAAGTGATTTGAGACAAAAAGGATTTTTACTTTTGGACGAGAAAATGGCGGCACTGACCGGCTTCGGTGCGGTCTCCGCTCTGAATGAGGGCTGCAGTCAGCTTGCTCAACGTCAATGCAAATCGCTTGCCCTCGGTACCACCGATTGGGAGCAGCCATCGATTTGCAGCCGCTGCCTACCGCCTGTGGTAAGGGGTCCAATTCGTAGGCAGCAAATGAATACATGCAGTCATGGCACCTCTTTGTGATTTCAGAAAAAGCAAAGCTTGAAGTGGAGACGAAGAAAGCACATCTGGCAACCTTTTGGATCGTCCGTAGTAAGGCGGCCGTGAGCGAGAAAAAGCGACTAACTGGTGGAGCGGAGTGGAATAGAGGACTGGAGACGGAGCCAATAGAACTGCACCCCGGAGGGTTATTTTTAACCGGCAATTATCCACGTCCCAGTCTGCTTAATGCTACTAGTGGCGCTAGCTAGCAGCCGTCTGTTACTTGCAGACCTGTCTGTTCTATAAAAGCTTACAGATCTGGAGAAAGGAAAACTCCTAGCACCTCTTTTATGGGTGTATCTCAGGAATCAGGTAGGTTTGGGAGGCCCTCCCCGTCTTTTGTAAAGCTGACGCCGAAATTGAGGTGGAGTGGGATTGTGGGGGGTGTGGAGCGATCCACTAAGACCCAATTTCGCCACCTTACAATCTTGCACCAAGGTCTGCATTTCTGTGCCTATTTGGGGTTCCAAGTTTTGCATCTTGCCCAATTCTGGTCCCAAATCAGAGGCGATCATGCATTGGAACCATTTATCAATCACACTTTGATGGGTGTGATTCATCCACATCGAACTGAGGAGATAAGGGGAGTGCATTGCCACAGTGGTACAGGTGAATCACAGTGGTGGGGCGAGGGTTCTTTCCTCACCCAAAGCCATAACTCCTGTCTTCTTCTTCTTCTTCTTCTTCTGGGAGGCATCATAACAACAGCACAAGTGTGTTGGCTAGCAAGCTGACGAGCGTAACGACGTTGTTTGTGTGTCCAGAATTTATGGTAGCCTGCGTCAATCCTACCTGCCTTGCCTTGCCTCCCTCCTCACCTCCACAACATTGAGTGTGCTGTTGACGCACTACCGGGTCCGTGTTGTTTATCCACCGGCGTCAGGTTCTGCTTCCCCAGTAAGCGGTTGCCTACTATGTGGATCGAAAGTAATAGAAATGCGGAGGGCAGTGCCTTCCAACCACTAAGACCTCTTCTTGTGCCTGTCGAAACTGGAAATGACCTCACTTTTGGACTTCCTGATGTTTACGAAACCGCATTTCTTTTGCCATCAAGCTGTTATGATGATGCAGTGGAAGACTACTAGTTTTTGCTGCGAAAATTGTTAAATTACTTCTCCAAGTACTTAAGAAATCGTGTTTTGCTCAAGATTACGGGATCCTTCAAGGAATCAAGCTGTTCTAGTCCTTCTCACTTCAACATGCTATCATTTAGAGTCGCAATTTGTGATGGCCAATGGCTTTAGAATTTCCAAGAGAAGAGAGTGGGCCATTTACCAGGTGGAATGTGTAAAGTAAGACCAAAGAGGATGTCATTTGGAGTAACAAAGTTCGGCCAACTTGGCCATCCCGTATCCGTCGGTCCATCCGTCCGTCCGTCCATCCGTCCGTCCATCCATCCATCCATCCATCCATCCATCCATCCATCCATCCATCCATCCATCCATCCATCCATCCATCCATCCATCCATCCATCCATCCATCCATCCATCCATCCATCCATCCATCCATCCATCCATCCATCCATCCATCCATCCATCCATCCATCCATCCATCCATCCATCCATCCATCCATCCATCCATCCATCCATCCATCCATCCATCCATCCATCCATCCATCCATCCATCCATCCATCCATCCATCCATCCATCCATCCATCCATCCATCCATCCATCCATCCATCCATCCATCCATCCATCCATCCATCCATCCATCCATCCATCCATCCATCCATCCATCCATCCATCCATCCATCCATCCATCCATCCATCCATCCATCCATCCATCCATCCATCCATCCATCCATCCATCCATCCATCCATCCATCCATCCATCCATCCATCCATCCATCCATCCATCCATCCATCCATCCATCCATCCATCCATCCATCCATCCATCCATCCATCCATCCATCCATCCATCCATCCATCCATCCATCCATCCATCCATCCATCCATCCATCCATCCATCCATCCATCCATCCATCCATCCATCCATCCATCCATCCATCCACCGTCACGCCAGTCGATAGAATCTACCAATGCGTAGACTTTAATGCGGAGAGGAGGAGCGCTGCTCCAATGTCCCAAATTATCCGCAGACATAATGCGTGGCCTCTGTTTGCCCCTTGTTCACCACCAAATACACTATGTACGATTACAGTACAATACCCGCGTAGGAGCACTCCTTTATAACTGTGGCTTCAAAAATACACTTAGGACAATGCTAATCAGGTGACGTAGAATTGGTAAGTTTTATAGCAAAATTCTGTTTGTGTGAACTGAGAACTGTCAGTCATGACACACGAAAAAGTGTGTGTGTGTGGTGTGTGAGTACGTGTGTACTTTCCTTTCGTTCATAAACTCATCACGGTAGGCAAATAAGCAGCTCTAAGTCACTGATTTGAAGGCCTCGATGTAGGTAAAGGGTATTTTATTGCGAACCTCCCATGCTTGGTTTGTTTGAACGTATAATCAACCAAGTGAGGTCTCCAGTCGCCGGGGTATTTACTGCCATCCTAGTCACGGTTACGAGCTCACAGCCCTTCTAGTGTGACAAATTGCTGCCTCGGGAGAGACTTGGGGAGGACTACACGCAATTTATAAGGTAACTTATTTTAAATCAAAATTTACCCGCTTGTCTGAATTTATTAATGCGGCTTAGATCAGAGAAAGAGTAGCCATAATTTGACAATGAGCAGATACCCGAGTGAGCACTCGTGAACATGAAAGCTACCGTCGAATTGGCCACATTCTTGCCTGCTAAGACTATCCGCGGATACCTTTCACGCTTGTAACATTTTTAGCGTGCGGTTGAGTCCCTGGAAAAGTTGACACGGGAGTTAGGTTGCTTATGCAATGCTAAGTGAGGAACGTGCTGGCTAAATGAAACGGTATTTATCTCAAGTAATACATATTATTACCTTCCAGAAGAGTACCACCCAACGGGGGAGAATGCATTATTCACAACAGGAAGTACCGACCATTAAAGTAGAAAGTGTGCGACAATTGCTGTCAGATTGATGAAAGTATTTTTGGAAGCAAAGTTAAGTGGAGCAAAGACCTCGTTCGCAGCGCACAATTCCGTATTCAGCTGGTAACCGCCCACCACGACAAGATGTGACCCTACAAAGATGCTCTACCGGTCGGTTAAGAAGGTGAAGTCTGCGCCCCTGTAAAAGAAAGGAAACCACTCCACGGCATAGTTAAAAGCAACCAACGGTGGTAGCACCGAGGACGGCGCTCAAAAGACAAGGGGGTTGCGTAATACTTATGCTCTCTAAAATTCACCTTTTTAGGCAATAGACGAGGGGACGACTTGAATCTCATTTTCGGGGGACGGGTTAATTCGCCCGACGCAAGCTGTAACAATTGTGTTGTTTAAATGCGCTTTGTAAGTCAGAGGCGGGAAGACAATTTTCAACCTCGTCGAGGACGAACGCAATTCCTAGCAGGAGTGAGAGATACTGTTGCCATAGACATACACTTACCACGCTTTTGCGACTGAGTCATATTAAAGGTGTTCCGTGGCACTCTGATTTATAATAGCAGGGTGGGAAGAAGGCAAGACTCCTCTATATCGACGGCGCCATCCAAAAACCCTCTTTTAATGTGCTATCAATTCACTGTCTCGTTTGAGACAGTAAGGATGCCTAAGAACACTCAACCTTCTCAAATTAGCCGTAGTCACAGCAAAAAAGTGAATTCTGCAACTCCAGCTTAATGAAAACCAAAGTCATTTTGATTGAAATTCGTTAGAAATTTTAGTAAGTAAATCGTGAAACAGGTGTTGATTACCAGATGTCATACGCTTTTAGTGCACGTTTGGGTCTCGGTTTCAGTTACGGACACTTGTGTCGCCGTATGGACTCTGCCAAGTAGGCTGGCCTCTAGGCCATGCCAGCAGACACAATTTCCTTCTGCCCGCTGACTACATGTATTCTACTTAAGTGTCATGTCGTCTTTTGTCTTCAAGGATGTCTCGGGGCGCTACACCAACAGTTGCAATTAATATGTTGCTGTTGTGGATAGTAATAATACAAAAAGCAACCTATCATAGTCAAATTATTAAAATAAATCTGAAATTATTTTGCAAAACACAGTGAATTTGAAAATTGGTTGATTCACCTCACCATTTTGCAACCCAGCTTGTTTCAGTTCATTGTAAGAAGCCGCCTTGCATAAAGATTAGTGTGCGTATTACCCATTTGAGGTTTTGAGTCTTTTGCACAATTTTTACTATTTAGTACTACTATTACCCTTTTTGCCTTTCAAGAGCTTATGTCTTTGCCAATAAAAACAGAGGTCACCCATGGACCATCCCAATTTGTCGCTTTTACTTAAATTTGCCTACTCCCACAATGTTGGCTTACTATACTCTCCGATTTTACCTACCTCCTATTAAGTGATTTGTTCTGACTAACCCGCATTTATGTTTAGACTTCCATGAATTCTGCATTGCGGTTGTTGCTGCCTCCCTCGAAAAGGTGTATTTTTACTTCCGCCCATTTACTCAAAAAAGAAAGTGAGCATTTCTTTGTGCGCAACTCACCTATAATTCCATGCAAGGTGTTCCACCATTGAATTTTTCTAATTTCAGTTAAGCGGACGGAAGAGGGCAATGTCATTACGGTAAGTTGCATTTATAAGTCGTTTTCATCAGCATTCATTCTTCCAGTATGAGGGCGTCCCTTGCAAATCGGAACGTTCAGGTCACCTCCTTGACGTGACCGGTCTTGGTGACCCACGGATAACAGACCCCATTATTCGATTGGGCCTTAAGCTACGTCACACCGACGTGCTCATCTTGAGCCAATTCCTGCGTCCCGATGGAACCATTCTACCTCGCGAGGTTTCTGGTTTGACTAAGGGCTCCCAGTTTCATATTGAAATGCTCATCGAACGCGCTCAGAATGCAGGTGTGTGTGAAGTGGATAAATTACTTGCTGCTTAAACAAAGCTGGTGGGTTTCTGTATCGCCATCTTTCATACCCACTTGCCTATCAGGTCTCCTCCCAATATCGATCGATGCCAACGGGAAACACAGGTACAAGGAGAGAGGACCGCATGTCAAGAACGTTTACTATGACAGTAACATAATCGGCCTGCCAAAGTTCTCCAAAATCATCCCCAGGTACAAACCGCCGGCGTAAAACAAGCCTTCTTTGTTCTTGTGGCATTTGTAAATAAATAGGTGATATGGGATTTGCTGCTTCATTCTTGATTTACGTTTTGCTCCTATTTCTTCAGTCTGGTTTATGGTTCAGTTCAGTCGGATGCAATTGGTTTGTGCGTGCAGCGTTGTTGCGGATGGGAGGTGAGGTATGTGGTGGTATTTATTAGCTAGGGCAAAACAAATGAACAAAACTGTTGTTCTGTTACATTTGCTTTATCTCCATCTCGTCCATATGGTTTGCTTATAACGATGTTGCAAAATCAGGTGGCGCGATGCAGATGGGTACAACTTTGTGCTGTTTACATTTGGGCGAAGAGTGATTAGCGGTAGGCAAACTGGCGATACGTGCTTCCGATGCGTTTGGTACTCATTTTGAAATGAAAGAGCTTTATGTATCGGTGTAGCCTTTTCCCTTCTCGGCGTGGGGTTACTTTCACCTCCAGAACAGTCAGTCCACGGTCAATTAGCTGGCACGAGTCATGTCAGCTGATTGACTGCAGACAAATTGATTCAAGCTGCCTCTTTCCTCATTCGAAATATCGATATTTTCCCCGTGCATTGTTCAGCTGACAAGAGCATTTTGACGAAGGATGTCTCAGGTAAGGCCTCCAATAACGAGCTTGAGCTTTTTGGGACGTTTTCAACACATTTTACCCATATTCACAAGAAACGTCTGATTTGGCTGCTTTTAAGAGTGATGACAAACCCGGAGGTACTACACAGACCTCAGATCCTGCCCCTTCTCCAAATAATCCTCTTCAAAGTTTAAGCGCCGAAAAGCGTCAACTTTTGACCCATTTGTTGCTCCTTCTGACTGCCCAACATCGTCAACAGAAACTGGCCAATCGGCAGATTGAAAAGACTTCCAGCAGTCAACAGTAAGTGCTCTATTGACGGAGAGTTCTAAGACTTGTTTCCAGATACCCGCCAGTTAGGTCCCCGCCAGTTAGATCCGAGTTCGATTGTCGACCCTTCAAGGGCCCAAAAACACCGCCCACCCCAATCCAACCGCCGTTGCCACCTTCGCCACCATCGCCGCCATCGCCATCACGACGGAACTATTCATCACACCCAGCTCCCGTGTTCAGAAGGCGTCCAGAACAGAACCGTCGATTCTATCGAGCATTTGCATCCCCTCGAAGGCAGCGTAGTTTTAGGGAACCACTGGAATCAAGGCGCAGACCACCGAAACCTCAAATTAGACGGGACTTCTCCAACGACCCTGTCATGTCTCGACTCCAAATGCGATCGGTTGTGAATGTGGTTGTTGACAGACGTGGGGAACCGCAACGTCAGTGGTCGTCCTCAACAGCCAGATCTTCGTGCAGTTGTACAGACTGTGAAGAGAAGAAGAAACGACGAGAGAGGGAGGACGAGGAGGAGGAGGAGGAGGAGGAGGAGGAGGAGGACAGTTGTGCTCGAACTCGACCCTACCGAGGAAAGGTCAACGACAGAGATCCTGTCGTTACTGAACGACGTGTCAAGGAGATGGACTCATGGCAGCTGGAGCGTAAGCGGAGAAGGGAGTGGATACCACAAGAGACCTATCAGCGGCAGCTGCCATGGCAGCGAAGACGCCAGGGCAGTGTGTCAGGTCAGATGTGGGGCTTTGGAAGGCATGGAAGGTTTGTATATGGAAGGCGTGGCAGGCAGGATGGATGGACGAGGGAGAGAGGCTGGGATAGGGGGAGGAGGTATGGGGCAGGGTGGGGAGATGATTTTTACTAACGCTTTGTGTACAACTTTATCCACAAATACACACACGGAAATGAGCTGACTTAATGAGGCCACAGAAGTACCCATAAAGTGATTTATTGGTAGAACTTTTGAATGACAAAAGTGGGAGGAGCAGAAAGGAAATGGAATGGATCCTCTTAAGCGTTATGGGAGGGGGGGGGTTTCTGGTGCTCTTTTTTCTTCTTCAGAAGTGGGGAGTCTATTTATTCAATTGACGCTTTGTACATCCATTGGGCTGTTCTGAAAACGTTCACTCGTGATTTATTCATTTATCTATTCTTAGATCCATTCATACTCGATCCATCCACTCATCCATGCATCCATTTCGTATCCGTCCATCTCTTATGCATCCATCGTTCAGTCACATGTCTCACAGCTGAGTGTTCCATCCGTCACCGCAACGAGCTGGCCCCAGGGTCTTCTTTCCAAGCAAATATAGGTATCCGTCGTTGCAAGTTCCAAGCCTTCCTTCAAAGAAGATCTGTTGGATTCACGTCCAGTCACTGGCACAGAATGTGGTCCAGCATCTTGGTTGAGTTTGCCTAGATGAAACTGCTCCACGGCACGGTATGGGTACGGCATGTGGACGCGTTGCCAAGGTCCTATCAGGAGTGGTAGCAGTAGATCATAGGTGACACTTGGTGCCCCCTAAGGTACCACGTTGGATTTGACTTGGGGTTGCCAATGCCCTAGACTGCTGTTCATTCAACCATCTACAGGATGGATTGGCGGCAGAAGGAGACATATTTCTTTGTCCACCAAGTCGAGGGCTCATAACTCCTTCTGTCCGAGTTACTGCACAGGACTGAAGGCGGCTTTCAAGGTCATGCACTCTACCAACCAATGAGGGAGAGGGCAGTTCGTCGAGCGTCTCCTATGGGCAAGCGTTGATTACATTCTTCCTCAAAGAGCCTTCTTTAACTCTATTGAAGGGTTTAGGGGTGTGGCGTTGATGACCAAGCCCTCTAGATGTCCAACCACAAGGAATGTGAATTTTGGTAACCTTAAACTGACCGCCAAAAACAGTGGAATAGCAGCTGAAGAACTTCAGAACCCGACCATGGTGAAAAAGGCATTTTTTTCGCTTATTCAGAAGTACATGATCCTAAAAATACAGTGTGTATCTTATTCTGCTATGCTAGCATCAAAAGCCTTACAAGGTCAGACGTCCTCCCGACTGGTTAAGATGTTGAAAAGGGGTTGACAGCGCAGGTCACATTGATTGGAGCAATAGCGTGCTTACTTTTCACCTGATGAACACGATGAATTGTCAATATTCTCACCAGAAGTACTTTTATAGTTATAAGTACAGAAAGTAGATTACTGAACTGCTACTGATCACTTAGAGAGTAGTATGTTCGTCTGGCTTTTTAGAAAAAATCTGAAAAGGCAAGTAAATAATGAGCCGTTTTGTGATTGACTCCGTCATTGACTAAGCAAAGGAATTAAGTGAAAAAGAAAAGGAGAAGGAGGAAAATCAGTTCTAAAAAAGTGCCTTTTGGGCTCCGTTCTAGTGCACGAATCCCCTCCTGGAGGTGCGATCAAGTGATTACGTGACTGGCAAGAGAGGGGGAAAAGAGAGAAGGAAGGTAGGCAAAAGTGAAGAAGGGACTGAAAGAACTTTGAACGACTAGTGGTAAAAGTGGGTATTGATGCTGTTCCTGCTTTAGCTACTGGCTCTCCTTTAGGCAGGAATAAATGCGTCCCATCCAATACTTGTTGTTAGTGGTTGTCACACATGACAGACCCAATGTTGGTGGGTCGTAGTAAATTACGAGAGACAAAAGCATGCGTACAAAATGTTCTACAATGGGTGAACTTCGACCCTCAGTCGTTTTGGCTTCCAACAAGTTGGATGAGGAGCGTTGTATCCTTGTAAGGCGAATCTTGGTTTGGAGCAGTTGCTCACATTTGCCTCGATTTCGACATTCAGCTCATCCACAGCTGGGGATCACCTCTTGACGAATAAGCTGTGCACCGAATTCGAGATTGGAATTCTTCACCACTCTCTTCTCCTGTGCAGCAGTTGGATTGTCCGATCTGTAGAGGATGAGGAAGGCTCAGATGGTCAGGTCCGTAAACGCATAGCGCGCTGGTACACATAAGAGATACCTACTCAACTCACCTTCTACCGGTTCCAAGATGTCTCCCATACCCGGTTAAGAGATAGCCAAGAGAAAACAAGTTTTGGGTCATTATAAGTGTTCAACGAAGGTAAAACGAGGGATAAAAGTTTACCAACTCGTAAAAGTCCTGCTAAACATGTGACTTTCACCTCGCAAAGCAATTTGGCCAGATTATGCAAGTAGGCAGTCGCCTGGGCCAAATCCGCTGCTCGTAAGTACTGCAACCGGGTGACAAGGTCGCATTAAGCAAGTACACGAGGCGGTTATTCTTAGCGCCTTCCCCGTAATTACAGTGGTGGTGTGTGTAATTCAGGTGTTAGAAAATGTCATTGGAACTCGACCCAACGCCACGTACAACTGATTGCTTACACCTGGCAAGGGATCACCATCCTTCCAAATGTCATAACTATGGGAGTCTACCCAATCTAAATAAATCCCATATTTTGTCTGCAAATTAGTTCATTTTTTATTAGTAAAATTGAGGAGTCAAATTACGATGCTACAGTCCATCTGTGTGTCGAGTGCTGCACGTACCCGTGTTTGGACCAATCAAAATGCTGCCTGGGCGGCAAGGTGAAGATGGCAGCAGCTACACACTCGCAACGGAACCAATCACTATGGGGCATCGATTTCTCTAATCAAGTGTCTTTTGCACCAATCTGCACCACTCATTACTGGTGGTGTCCTCGGCTGTGACACTTTGCCCTCTCTGCAGAGGGGTATACATATAGGCAGAGGTGACGCCCTTTGGCAGGGATTCGGTTAACCTACACAACGACCAGTTTCATAATTCCTACCTAAAAATTGAAACCTCATGTTAAGGGGGTTGTACCATGCTGTCTGTCGAGGACAATGATTAATTTGGCTGACCAATCACAACGCCCGTCTGTCCATTTAAACATGACGCGGCCATTTCTTCATTTCTAATTGGTTAAGTTACATGGTATTTGAAAACATCGCTATTTAAAAGCAAGACTTGACCATTCAAATTCAGCAAAATTAAGTATTGCTACATTTTTTGCTTTAAGCTTATTTTCTGGTTTGGGTGCACAGGAAGATGGTACAATTAAAGAACAACTATTCATGAAACAGATGTTATTTAAATGATCGTAGCACCCTTCGTCTTCTCTGACGCTGTAGGACGTCACAATAAATGCCAAAAGATCTATTATTAACCTGCTAAAAGGGTTGGGTCATGGCACAGCCGGCGGAGACTTAAGAGGCCTCCTGAGATGTCTAACGTAGCGCTGAAGATGGATTAATATATGGGAGTTAAATTAACTTGGTACACACAACAAGCTACAACGAGACCTAGAAACCACCAAAAATAGCGTTGACAGTGACATCGTTCGCGCGTTGCGATTGAGGTTTTAAGGAAGTGGTGATGGGTGAGAACCATGAAGAAGGTGAATAAAAAAGAAGATAAATTAAATACCAGAGGACAGGCTTTGCCTTAAGCCACCTTTTATGAACAAGCTTAATAAGCAGAGAAGGCCGCCTTTTGAGAATTGTTACATCGCTGACATAGAATAAGTAGCCAAGTGTAGTTATTGCTCTTTTCCGACAAAAAACTACTGGCTGAGTTCGCCTAGCATACTATAAATCACACATTGAGCCTGAAGTGTTTCTAATTACCTATGAATCCATTACTAGACGCGGTGGCTGTTCTGTAGGACGCTTTCAATGCCCTCACGACAAAGTCCAAGTACAACCACAACACCAACTATTCATCTCTGACTACTCAAATTCACGTTCAAAGCATCCAACGTTTAGCTGTTAGCTTATCACTTGTATCACCGTAAGGGAGGAGAAAACACCCACTCCCACCTTGCGGAACAGCGAACGTGTGCAAGCTGGCACAGGCGCCTTCCCATTGGCCAGTGTCAGTGAGCCAATCAGAGGCGGCAGTGAAGTTGCAGTGACAGGCTGTTAATGTAGGCGCCCAAGGCGCATTTCCACACAGAGGAGTTTCAACAACAGCATGCCGTTCCAGCCCGTGAGTTGGCTATCTCTTTTATTTATCCCCTTTTCTCCCAAAATAATCACCTCAAGTAGCTGACTAGTCAAATGGCGATGCCCTCAGGTGATAATTGTGCTTCGAGTAGCAATGTCATTTAGTAGGTGAAATGAGATTAACGCCAGCTACTTCCGTCGCCTTAAAAGCCCATTTCTTATCAAAACTGCTGTTCTTTTGTTTTAAAGCGTCAGTATTTTGCTCCACGAGGTTTTTATCAACACTTCAAACAAACTGAATAGTTTTTCTGCTATGCTGTGGTAACTACGGTTTTGCAGGAGATGAACTCTCATGCTAGTGATTCACCACCCAACTTCGCTATTCATACGGCCTTGCATGTTGCGTAGTTTTCAAGCAATCCTCTTCTCATATATTTGACGAATGACTCATCTCGCTTGCGCCTCAGTGTCAAGGTCACCATTTTGCGGAGTTAACTTCACCGGATATGACATCCTTAACCTGTATTCTAGAGCAGGGGTCGCATAAAATTCCCGCACGAATCCTGCTTTTCTACGACTTAAACCAGAGCTGCGGTGGAGATGAGTTTGTGTGAGAAAGTTTAAGAAATTTTCAAATGAGTGATGGAAAAAAAGCCCTGTTGTGAGTTAAGCGGCTGAAAAATGGAGTGAGTCACTCGACTTAAAGGAAGTGACGTCATTTAAACAATGGAACAAAGCTCCAGCAGTCATGCTACTAACAGTCTATTTGAGTAGCGACGGGTTTCTTCCTAGAATAGCTTCTGACTTACTCTATTGGACTAGTGCTTTCTGATCGTTCCTTTGTAGAGTTTTCCTACGGGAAACAGGCAAATGAATTTGTAGCTGTGCCTTGCGCCGCGTCCTGTGTATCTCGTTGGAGAGAAGTGTGGTTATTTGTGGCCTGACACTACCTGTCTCATTAGAATTAACTGCGAACTGTAAAATAGTCACAAAACCAGCCACACACAGTGCACATAACTAATTAGCCCTGGCAGTGGGGATTCGTTTTATGTGATTCCTGGGGCTTTCGGGTTTCCAAGTGATTCAGGACAGTCAACTTGGCCCTGCCTAACAGACTAGCAGTTGACTAAAAGTGTCTTTCTGCCCATAATTGGGATTTACATGAATCGGACCAGATTCTGATGCGCTTAAGGCGATTGTGCTTACTCACTCTACGTTTTTGTGCTCCACAAAGGTCATTAGGATGCGTCAGTCATGCCAAAAATTCTTATTCAAAGCCCTTCTGGAAAGCAAACTATTTTTGTGTTCTTTTTTCTCTGTCATCGAGATGTTTCATTTCTTTCCTTTTTGGACAGCCCAAGCTTGAGAAATGCGTTCGTTGCGGCAAGACAGTGTACGCTGTGGAACGAGTTGAGGCCGGCGGCCAGATCTGGCACAAGGGCTGCTTCCGCTGTGGCCAGTGCGATGTAGTCCTTAAGTGAGGACGCCTTCTTACCCACTTGCTTATTAATAATCAAGTTACTATAGCCTTTCATAATTTACCTGTTAAAACTTGTTTCTTCTAGCCTTAACAGCTACAAACAGGCCGATCAGCAGCTCTACTGTGGCAAACACTACCAAGCGATGATTTTGGCGAAGAATACACAGACGCCTGCTATGTAATACCTACGCGACGTAGCCTTGCATGTCTAATGACCTAAAAAACTAGCCGTTCATCGTTCGCATTGTCTTTAACCTATCTGTATTACTTTATTGATGTAAGGAAATACAAGTTGCTAGTGGGTGGTGTAATCACATGAACCGTTCACGGGGGCGGACTCTTCTAGTTAGCTTTCCACTTTCTTGGTGAGATAATTGGGGGCAAGAGGGGCAGAAACTACACCCATTAAGTGAGTCAGAAGTTTCTGGCCTTAACGGATGAGTGCGTTGGAAGATAGATAATTTTATCTGGAAGTCAAATAAAGCTGAAAATTGCCAAGGAATCAATAGCAGAGCGATTGCAGCAGTGAGTAGCAAATGGGCTGTGCCATTATAATAGCATAGTGACCCCGTTGGTAAGCTGGCCATCCATAGATTATATAACTAGTGCATTCGGAGGGATTGATACAAGAAAGTATCTTGGCAAACAACCGGGACGTAAGTGACTTTTTAAAATATACGAGCAATTCATCGAAGCAATCAGGGATTTTTGAGGGTAGTTAAAATAAATATATGCAATTAAATGAACTTTAAGCCATATACATGCTTTGTTTGCCTCCAGTACCCATTTAAAATCGGCACTTGGCACGGCATCACATAGCGGTCCCACAATTTCCCCCTCACCCTAATTGTAAGACCTGAATCTGTCTAATTAAATATAAAATCTGCGTTATTAATGCTAGTTTGCTTGAACCAGGTCGATAAGAGATAAATTTAAGTTTGTCGTTATCCAGGAGCCTTGAAGTCTTGTGCACCTTTAAAGAACCCAATCAGCATCAAAAATTCTTTGTAAGCGTGTTACGCACATTTTTAAACACTAGGTGGAGTGTTATTTTGTGTGTTAGTTGATGGCGTCACTGTATAGTAACAGATACTACCTTCTTGGTACCACATTTGCGATCATCGCACTGTGCGTGCCGTTTTGGTTTTATCGCCCTCCTCACTTTGATATTGATGTTGTCCTCAGTGGCCTGTATCGGCTAGAAGCCTCCTATCGTCCATTTCCACAACCCCAACCCGGTCCTCTTGTAATTGTTGGGTTCGGAGGTTGCACAGATGTTACTGTCAATGCTCTTACCTTCTTCGATTCCTTTGGAGCTGCTTCTTACACCACACGGCACTCACATCGTTCTCCTGATGCATCTTTTGAATTAAACAGTCTGGAGGATGTTTTTGATGACTTCACTCAAATGTTTGCTGCCGGTGCAGCAGCGGAGTAGGTTGTTGAGGCGATTAAATTGTAGTGTTGTCTCCTTAGACGATATGTAAGAAACCAATCATTGTTCGAACTCCTGGTCACGAAAGCCATCGCCACGGTGACCAACCCAAATCGACTGCGAGAGACCGCGGAGCGCGGCACCTTGAGTTTGGGTGGCAATGCTCCCGTCATGGCTACGAGACTGGCGAGGGAGGGGGCCGAGGTTACTCTTGTGGCTCGCCTGTCGTCTCGTGAAATCCAAGCCTTGCCTTCATCGGTTAGAGGTGAGAAAGTGGAGATAAATGCCTCTCCACTTTCTTGCAAACTCTTGAACTTGGTTGCTTTACTTTTAGTTTTGGCGGCACCGCCCAACTTTGGTCTGCCAGAAACGCCGAAAACGGATGTGCACCTTGTCTTGGAGTACGACAAGGGTGTGGTCTGGCGCAACAACACTGCTCCTCGAGCTAATCGGTTAGTTGCACTTGTCTAACTTTTAATGTGAGTGCTTTGTTACTTAGATTGATTACCAAATTTCTGTCTTTGCAATCGTTCAGAAAATCCACTTAAATATTTTAATTCATGCCAGCTGGTGAGGTGTGGAAGTTATCTGACTTCGTAGCCAGCCCGGTAGTCTTTCACATGCCCAAAAACTTTGATCCATCTTTAGGGTTTGTTTTATTAAAGTCCTATTTTTTTGGTTGAAAATGAAAAACGAGTACTTTATTATTCGTGATTTCTGTTGGTGTTCATTGGCTGCTGGTGCTATCAACTCTGACTTTTCCTCACTAATTAGTACCTTGATGGCTGTAAGTTGCTACTCCGCCCTCTTAAATGAATCACCCGAAAAGAACGGGGTGATCGGGGGGGTCGGCAATAAGGTCGTTTTCATGACTGCTTACTGTCAGTGGGAAAATCATTCTGCCCATGGGCGTTTCCATGGCGGGCGAAAGAATTCCGCAACGGTTGCCTTTTGTGGCGCGAGTTTTTCCTTTTGCTGCGCTGGGCGCACGATAGCCACTCGGTTTTTGTGCACATTACTTTTGTATCTGTTGATGAGTGCATGTAATTCTTTGGTTTCAATGAGAATTTGCAAGAAATGGAGGCAAGAGAAAGGTACGTCACGCCCGTATATACAATGCCTTGTCGAGCACCTTTAGCTTTCTACGGAAGTCCATTGCCACGTTTCTATCACTAGGAGCAATCGGTGAGGAAGTCTTCATCTTTTTATCATTGAACACATATGAAAAGCGTTTAAAGGGGGATTTGAACTTTTGCTCTTATCTTTGCTCCACTGGAAGTGATTTATTCCAACACAAGGACTGAACGCTGTGTTCCATTTAATTTCAGGCCATCAAACCTGTCTTTGTGGCCTTTTTCGAGGAGGCTGCGTGATGTATATTCCTTTCATCAGATCAGTTTCAGCGAACTCTAGAAAGAGGTCACTACAAGTGATCACGAGGTGCCGCATCAATTCTGCATGACTTACACAAAAGTTGATTACAAAAGTAGTAAATTTGAAAAATGAGGGCGGTTATCGTTATTCATTGGTTTAATCCATTAAATCACCCTCTCAACTTGAATTTGTTACCAAACGACTCTGAGTGGGATCCACTGCATCCAGCCAATCAGATGCGCGAATGGGGTGGACGGCTGAGCCGACTGGTCAATTGGCTGGATGTGGCTGACCAATCAGCTCTCGAGGTGACGCGTGTTTTCCCGTCCTACTTCTCCAACTTCTTGCAGGATTTTGAAATGCGATTTGGCTATCCTATCTGTATGCGACACAACATAGAGTAAGCATCGCATCATCTTGAATCAACAGACCGTTTTTTTTCGAGTTTCTTTTACAAAACGTGAGCATAATACTTATCGCAAGCTGCTTCTTCGGCCGCGAAGGCATGAATAAAACACCATAGCAGTAGATTTTTAGCTAGTCCGACTGATTTTTCAATTTATTTTTGGACTACACTACGAGAGTCCTGTGCTATTGCTAAACCACAGGTCCTCACTAGAGTTATCAGAACGAGTATTCATGGTTTCTCAAGTTTAGCTTTTCGTCATTACGGCGACAACGCGCCCTATGATGTGTGTGGGCCCACTTTATGTGAATTCACAACTTATTAGGCTGATGGTGCCCGCTGACTCCTTTGTGAACCGAATGTCACATGCGGTAGTGATGCGGTGTCACGATCTTTACCCAGCATGCACTGCATGTTGTGAAAGTAGATGCTTCCCTGCGAATTTCAGCAGTGGTGAAGATGTCGCCCCATCTTGTCAGAGAGTTTACGCCCTCGATTCAGGGGTACTTCAATATTCTCATCCAGAGATGCCACGTTAAGGTGCTGTGTTGGATCTTGTCTGTGATTGGGCTGCTGATTGTCATCTGGTCAAGTAGTCTGGACACCTCAAAATTCAAGACGCCCAAGTTCATAGCCGATGTGGTGTTTGAACAAGTAGCGTCACAACAACTGGTCGGTTGGGTCATAAAGTCAGGTTATAGGTTGACCAACTGTGGCGCTCCCTCCTCCCCCCTCGTATCGCAGCAGCAAAAGAAGTTAGCTTGAAATCTTCCAACCTGATTATTTGGAGTACTAACGTATTGCAACCTCCCCATTACTCCTGGTAATCCACGCGTGTTCTGAACTGAATGAAGGCTTCTCCTGCATCTATTTTCAACTCCTTCTCAGCACTTATTGACTCACCCTCGGGACTGAACCTACCTCCATGAAGTGACTTTCTCACTCCAAGCACAGTTTATTAGCTAACCACACCCGCCTTGTCAAACAGTTAGTTTGTTGATGCTTAGTGCTGCTGTCAGTTGTGTGTGTGTGTGTGTGTGTTTGTGTGTTTGCTGCATCACTTCACATACGCGGCGCTTGGCCTAGCGTATGCACAGTTGCTCTAAAAAAGACCATGATTTTATGCATTGTAATATTGCGGCCTTCATGGCCTTCATCCTCACTATGGTGACGAGAGAAATTAGTTAAGCATGGTGTCACGTAACTACTGTCGCCTGGCCTGCTGGCTCCTCTTTTATGTTAAACCGGCACGGTTCGTCATTGTCTACCTCACCTCACTGGGCGTTGTCGGGACGTGTGTGTGCGGCATGGTGATAGAACGTCTGTATTTGGCGCTCGAGATATGTATTGCATCTTCTATGCAGACCTGAGTCAGGTCTGGCAGTGAATCGGGTCTGAAAAATGGGGCTAAGTGTTAGGGTTGCAAGATTCTGCTTTGGAATCTGATTCACTCTTAAACAACTCCACTACCTTTTCTCCTCATGAAGGTACATTCTGATTCGAGATGAGGAGAACCCACGGCTGAGCAGCCTTTGGCCTGGTCTCATGTCCTCCTGGCGCAAGTGGGGCAACCATGGAGGCGGAGTGGGAAAAGATGAGTCTACTTTCCCTGACCTCCTCGTGGTGGGTGGCCTACAGACCATGGACAATGCTGTCATCTCACCTGGTAAGTCGCTTCTGCTTCGGTCTACTGAAATGCGATTAAGTAGTTGTGACAGTCTTTATGTTGCGCTCCCTATCCACTGCGATTTGTGGTCGAAGGTGGCAGGAGCTGATAAACTGAACGGTGTTCTATGTTTCCTCCCCATGTGTTGTAAAATTCCCACCCTTGAGAATATTTTGGTACGGCTTGAAAGTGCATACAGACCTACGAGGAGCACGAATTTGGAAGTTGATTTCTCATGGGCCCCGCGATTCTTCGGTCGAGCATCCTTGGTGAAGACTGTCACGATAGGTTTGAAAAGAAATTATTATACTGAATCCCTGACAAATTCCAAAACTAGATGTTTGGGAGGATTCCAGAAGGGGTCCAGTGTCAATTTCCTTGCTACCGATTCCCTCCTGAATTTCCCTGCATTCTGTTCAGGTAGATGGGTGACAGTGAAACCAACAAAGCTCTTCTTACCAGCGTTTCCACTGCCACTGCTAATTTGTAGACATCCGTTGGGAGAGAATGGAGGCGTTGAAACACTTCCTGGCCGTGGAGACGCCCCGCGCCACGTTGGTCCACTTTGAAATGGCCTCCTTCGTGGAGACCAATTTCGTGGCCAATCTAACTCGTGCCCTCCTTCCTTATGTGGACTCGATTGGTAAGTTGGAAGAGATAAGCACAACCGCTCTAATTTGGCTGTCGGAGCCTTGTCAGTCTTGTTGATAATACGCAACGGCTAATTACATCGACGACTGAAAATGAGTTTCCCTTATTTAGCCCCTCTTCCTCTCTCCATTATGTCGCTACTGGTAGAGACTTTATTTTTGGGGCGTTGTTGCATTGCACCCAACCATCAAAATCGCAGTCCACTTGCTCATGAAGAAGTTATAAAACCCATACGTGTGGAGACCCCAGTATCAAAACTCCATTTTATCGGCGGGATAGATCGAGAAGGCGTGAATACTCGTTTACTGCTACTCGTGGTTTGCTACTTATTACAATAAGTAGCGTACTCGAGCCCCAGTAGCATTCCATAGTTGAGCGATTACAGCGCTCGCAACCAGGTCGAGTACCTACCGCGAAGACTAGTTTTGATCAATAGTACACTTTATCAGTGTCCAGACTTTGAGAAAACCGTCGTTCATTGAGCAGACATTGAGCCAATGGGTATGACAATGGGCGGCTGAAAAAGGTCGCACAGCCTCAGTACAGTCTGTCTCCACTGATTCATCTAGTTTTTTTATGGAAAGAAATGCTTATATGCTTCAAAAAGCTTGTCTACTTTGGGAAGCGACGTTAACTTGCTCACAAAGCTAAAGCAGAAGTGTATCCACCACCATATCCACGTCCACGAGATTAGTTCAATCTTTTTCCAACACTAGGCAATTGCCATCAAAATAGAATAAGTATTTGGGAAATAAGTGAGACTGAAGCAGACGTAGCTAAGGCTAAATCATTTCCTTCGCTTTGAAACACGCAGCGTTCTATGAGAAGTGGAAATGTGCCAGCCTGGTAAGGCGTCATCGATTGCGATGGCAATAAAATCGGCGGTACATTATTAAAATATTTCTGCAGCTACTCCGATTTCGCCAATTAAAACTCCATGAATCTGTTTCACCATATACTACTGACAACACAAACAAGTAGCGTGCCATCGCAGTGTCGCCAAATCGACTGGTCTTCAAAAATCAGAACTATAACCAACACAAATACTACCGAAATTGGTCTATCTTGCAACAGTATTTTGCCTCAAGTCTGAACTGCCACCAGTTGTCAAATCTGTTGACTCTCATGACGAAGATCAAGCATACCGTCAACCAGTCAGTTGTCTGTCTTTCCCCCTAGGCCTGAATGAGCAGGAGCTGCCAAATCTGCGTAGTCTTCTCTCGAAGGGTCGAGTAGCCTCCCAGGCGAGCTTATCAACACCTCGTGCCGCGGTGATGTTGGATGAGATGCGGGAGATCTGGAGCCTTCTTGCCCATCCCACCCAACTGCCTCGGGTGGGGGTGGGTTTGCGTCGACTCTCGCGGCTTCACCTACACACTCTGGGTTACCAGATTGTCATGGTGCGACGTCCTGCTGCTACCATGAACATTGATGTCGCTGCCGCAGACAGGGACTTGGCATCCGATCAAAGAGACATCGAACTAGGGTTCGCGTGGCCCTTTGCTAGGGCGGCTGCAGCAAAGGTTGGCAGATAGTCTCTGAGGCATGATGGATGAATGGATCTCTAGGTGTATGGGTGACTGGAATGCTGAATGATTTGGCCTGCGTGGATAGATGGATGTAAGGACGTTGGACTAGCGCTAAGAAGTGAACCTATCCCCTCCCCCCACCCCTGTTCCAGGCTAGTCTGATCGCACATCGGCACACCTGCGCCACAGCCTCCATCGATCCTGAGTTGACCCGCCTTCTGATGGATGACAGTTTCGCAGTGACGGCAGATCCAGCTCGATGGCCTTCAGCATTACATGACGGCGCCATACCACGCATTCGATTTGACCCCTCCGCTCCCGTCTCCTGCTGGTTCGAGGCGGAGCCCGTGGCATCAGTGGAGGGCGGAGGTAGCAAACCTCCTGGAGGCAACTCACTGACACGAGTAGAGATCTGTGTCGCCCCAGTGCCCGTTTGTCGTCGAGTAACACGTACCGTCGGTGGTGGCGACAATATCTCCGCGGCAGCGTTGAGGACGCAGTTAGTAGAGCGGAAGCGCCGCTCTGGGTGATTTTCATCTCCAAATTGTTACTGGTACCATTCCTCTTTCTATCAGGGTGCGTGTGTATGCCTTGTACAGTTTTAGACGGTAAATGATGCTGTGATTATTGGTTCTTCTGGCCAAGGAAGGCGGTGGATTAGTTTGGAAATAAAAGCGACCATGATATACTTGAAAGGCCGTCTAGCTCGAGAAACACACGACCCTACCACAAGCACAAGCCAGTTCCTGTTGTGAAATTCAAGCGTTCGAACTGTGCTTGAAGGTCGAGGTTCTGATTCCAACCTCTAAGTTACTTTCAAAAGATGGCAAATAAAAGTCCAAACCAGACGTCGGAGAGGCGTGACGAGTCTCCTCTGTCATTTTCAAGAGGGTAATTGTACACAAAGAGCCTTCAAAACACGACTGGTGGCATTGACAATGGCGAACGCCAAGTGTGTGCTACTATCAGCAGCCGATAGAAACCAGTCACGCGACCAACAATCATACTGCTCCGAAGCCAGAAATTGGGTGAGTCTCGGTGACGTAACGATAGATCCAACCGCAAGTGGATTCCGTCTTCCCCTCCCCACTCCAAGATTGAGCGAGGTATTTCTTCTCATCAATAGGCAAAGAGGAAAAGGTAATGCCTTTTTCCTTCCGGTAGGGGGCCAGTAATAAATTTAAACAGTGAGGAGAGTCGGCGGTCCCGTCGGATTTACATTAGGCTGTAATGAAAAACTGACGGGGGCATTTGGGTCGAGGTGTTCACAGTAGCTGCTGCAGACAATTCCATTGAACGCAAAGAGCAGACAGAAACTCACGGCGAATGATTTCGACTAATTGTCTCATCACCAAGGCACTCATACCACCCGTCGCTGAGCGTTGACTTTGATACTTTAACCCTCAACGCATTTCCGCATCACCAGCGACTCGCAATTCTCATATCCTCCGGAACGGTGGGTCCGCCTGGCTGTGATGCGCTGCCGTTCGGTGACTCATTACAGGAATCAGATTCTTCAAGCATTTCCCATCGACCAGTTCTGTTACTGCTTTCGCTGATCACACCCTTTCCAATTCGCCAAAGAGTTACTACTCTCGCTTCAGCTTGTCGATTGGGATGGTACGTGATGAATTGGTAGGCGACAACAAAGAATTCCAAAGTGACCGACTAGCTCATATTCGTCCGCGTATAAACGAATGACAAACAACAACAACCGATGGCACTGAACTATGCCTCCTCCTTGGTCGTCTGATGCAAAAGACAAAATGATTACCCAACTCGAAAATGATTCAAACTCCATCGTTTCGGGCGCGGCAATCGCTCCCGAATGATTTTCACAAGATAGGGGGTCCTAAGTCTCTCAAAAGCAACCCCCTCTTCTTTGAAAAGAAGAATTCTGTGCCATGCCCAATTCTCGGCAGCGCCAACTACGAGGCTGAAAGCAGCTCGCCTCATCCACCCAGTTTGAGCAAGCGAGATATCACACATCGTCTTTAAACTTTGACCCCAAATAACCTTTGCCAGTGTAAAACAAAGTGTCCTCAAAAGTCAGTCCAAAGGGTGTCTAGGGCTGTCAGTTTTGCTGCTCAATCGGAAGAAATTGGAAGAATTTTAAATCGCAAAATGAACCAAGTGCCACATTGACCCACTCCAATGGGCAGCGTTTGTGAGAGCCGAAAGACATAATTCCCTTCTTAGTCCAATGGGGAGCGGTTAATATCCATTCCAGGCAAAATTTATCATCTCTCGTGCCTCAGCCCAGGGCTTCCCTCGCGAACCTAGCCGCCTGACTTTTCTACGCGTTGGTTATAAAGCCATTCAACTGTGCATAACAGGCCACGCCTTATCAAGACAAAACCGGAAGTAAACCAAAGTTAATTCATGTAGTGCCGTGGATAAGAGTTAACGTTTCACCTGATCAACGATCGGAGCGAGCAAACCACACCAAGCAGTGGTCACATAGGTCATGTGAATGTCGCTAACGCGGTGAGTGGAATGAGCAATATTGCGCAACCGTGGAACAGACTAGATGGCGAGAACGTTGAGGGACGCAAAGTTGCGTACCTACTGCGCCTACACCACACGAGATTTCATAGCAAAGCACCTCCATCTGTTAGCCAACCCCTCTTCAAGTAGTTGGTGAGGTACCTTGGAGGGTTTCAACTGAGAGGGGTAACTAGCTTCCAGCTATCCAATTAAAAAAATATGACCAAAACAAGGTCTAAGTTACCCCAGTGGGCGAGAAGAGGGGGGAGATTGGGGGCAAAGGGGAAAAAAACGCGACCACAAAAAGGAAAAAAGAACCAAAGAGCGAACGCAAGCACTCACGTGCGTACATTTCGAGAAAGGGGAGAAGTGGAAAAGCGGGAAACATTGTAGTATATATCCGTGTGACTGACATCATTCTCTCAAGCATACAAAATATCATAGTGTCCGGGTCGATAGAGCAGCACCACGGGCGCGGCAGCACGTTCGCCCGCACTCGCGTTCTCCCGACCGGGGAATTCGAGTTTATTCAGCTCGCCCGACTGTTGGCAATTCTCAATCTTAATTGGTACATCCATGGCCAAGGCCAGCGCAGCTACGTGGACGTTATCGCACTCCAGACCCATTGGCTCGACCTCCTGGAAAGATGGATGGAGGACGACAATAGCAGATGAATGGCTTGGTGCGGCAATAGAGGGGATACTTCGACGTAACAAGATGGAAAGATGAACTGGTGAGTGGATGATTCCAGGAACGGTTCAAAATGGACGAAAGGATTTTCAGAGGAACGGAGAGCGATGCAATGAGATTGAAAAGTAGGTAGATATGTGAATGCGGAGCTAAAAGGGAAAATCTGACAGCTAAATAGGTAAATGCACCGAGAGATGAAAGGACAGGTGGATGAGTGGATTGAATGATGGATTGGAAAGCGAGGAGAAATAAGAAGAGGTAGGTGTCTAGGTGAAGTCAAAATGTGGAAGAATGAATGGGAGAGTGGGTGGATAGACAAGCGAACGAAGAGATGGGTGGAGGGGTGAAGGGATGGGGTGACGAGAGGACCAGCAAAAAAACAGGAGAAAAAGATCATGCCATACCGTTTCGCAGAACCTGCGAACAGTCTTATCGTCCGAGATGAAATTGGAGTAAAAGGATTCGTTACGCTGCATGTAGCTGGATACGGAGAGTCTAAGGTAGGCAAGATCATTCAAATTTGAGGAGGGACTAACCTAAGAAAGACAACGTAGTAGTCAGAGTAGGATTGGTTGTTGAAGAGATCTTCCAACTCTGACAATTGACTGTCTTGAAGCACCAGCTTTTCGACCATTCCAGTGAACTGGTTTGGGGTAGGATTCTGAGTAAAGACGAGCCTACCTGTTCATGAAAATCCTCCACCGTGAATTCAGTGTAGCCAACTGAGATAAGGAATTCCTTGCATTCATCACAGAAACGAATAAATCTAAATTGGCAAACATGAATGGAGGGGTGGAAGTCCAACCTTTTTGCTTCCTCTTTCCTCTTGCCCTGCATCAGATATTCTATGTATGCGAAACCAAACGCACGATAGAAACAATTCCCATCACGACGTAATCGACGCATTTTACTGTAGCGTTTTTTAAGTAGCTAATGAGGTGAAAAAAAAAGCAGCGCATATCATGACGCAGAAGGAGTCGTTAAAAGTTTATCTATTACACACATACCTCCAGCTTCTCGAGATAAACAGTATGCCCATTAAAGTCTTCTGCCAGTGTAGACAAGGGCAAAGGTTCACTGACTAACGGCCCACTTTCTTTGATCTATAAAGTTCACCATGGTGACTACGGTGAGACTAAGCAACTCACCGCCTTCTCAATTTCCTCCTGCTGAGTTTGCAGCGCTTCAAAACAATCAGCAGGGGGATAGGTTGACGGGCCGGGAACTTGTGCCTCATCTGATGGTTCTGCTCTGACTAAAAGTTGCATATTATGCTAGCACTCGACAAACCCGTATGCTCCATCTGACCAGTGAGCTTGAGGATATACAAGCCGGGGCAGGCTAAGTTGGCGTTAATTAGTTATAAAATGCATGCCAAACACAAGAGTGAGACCTCAGAAAAACTCAAAATCAAGACATATATTGAGTTGTTCGTATAATTGAAGCAATTAAATGCTCGCACCACTAGCGATATTTTACAACACAAATTTGGTTTGTTGAAACTCACAAACTTTAGATGCATTTGTGCAAACAGTGTAGACATTAAATAATCTGTTATTCGGTATAACAGTAGACATTTAGATAACTCTATGCATGCCGCTCTTAGAGACTAATTTAACATCATCATGATTAACTCATGAGAATCACCCCACCAATCCTTTTAGCCCAAAAGGTCATTCATGGGGTCGCTTTGTCGTGTTTTTGGTGTCACTCGGCCATATTTCTTGCGCCCTGTTTTACTTCCATATTTAAAGTTCGCAAGACTATCTACGAATCGAGAACCGGTTGATGTAATAGGTTTCAGTTACAATAACGGTCTCAGGGTGAAGAACTCGATGAACCTGATATTCTTATCAAAAAACTGGAACTTGAAGTTAAAGGCCATGAACCGTCAGTACTGAAGAGCTATGAATCTTTTGTCCAAACTGTCTGTGGGTACTTCAACCTACAGTGCAAAGTGTGAGTGAATCAGTTTCGTTGGAGGAGTGCATGGCATTAGCACTTTGTTGTGCAGCTGGTCTTACAAGAATATCACTATTACGATTGGCTTGAAGGTATTTATTAGGATTTCTTGCGACTCACTCAGTGCTCGAAAGTTGTCTGTTCCGTTTTCACTTAATATGAGGCAAATCCGGTATGATTTTGTTGCATTTATGCCGATTAAGCGTACCGACTGATTGTCTCTTGCGTTTTGATCATGTTTTTTTCGCCGTATTTTTATCGCTAAAGCCTACTTCTGGTAGTTATTTGTTAAATATATGGGTTGGTTAATAGTTTTTGTTTCTATATTGGCAATAGGGAAACGCGTAACTCGCCAATATTCGACCGCCTCTCTTTGAACAAATCGCCCTTCATTTACAAGAAACATCAACGACAATACGAATTCCGAACCTATGTTAAAACTTTTACGGTTCGTACGTTCTTAGAGGTTTGGTAAAATTAATAAATCCATTAGAATGTGGTTTTGTTAAAATTTTATCTTCTCTTGTAGATTCCCCATCTAACGGGATGCACAGCCAGTGTCTTCCTCGAGTATATCCAGCGGAATCTGCCCGCCGGTGTTCACATGACTGTCAATCAAGTAATGCAGTCCCACCTTCTTTTAAAGACTGATAAATGTCATCACAAATTCATCCTTTTTGTCGTCTCGTTCTAGCATCGTGTGGAGGCGCTACCTGAGGCACTTCAGCGTTCTACTGAAAGTCAGGAACAGACAAAATGAATGTTAATGCAGATGATTTCATTGTAAAAACGTAATGACTTTTTACTCGGTGTTGGCTTATTTTATCTATGTTGAGGATACTGGTTGCTCTCCTCACCGCGCATTGCACTCTGGATTTTTGTCCAATCCATCTGTTCGGTAGAAGGCTGTAAAGCCCTTTAAGAGTGTAATTTAGCTGCTCACTGGAGTGTCGATACTCGAAGCAACTTGCTGGAGCGCAGGAGATGTGGATTTCCTCAGCTCCTGCACGATTTCAACCAATTGCGGGCGGAGGGTACAATCTGAAGTCACCAATGAGGCGATACCAATCCGGATCGAAGAAAAAGGTGAAAAGAGTATTTGGATTAATCCAACGCGATCTCAACCTAGCAGGACGGCCTGTTTTTTTCACATAAACTAATCCTGCAGTCGGCGAAGGTTCTCCTCTGACTGGATACTGCCCCTCAAGACGTATTTCGAGCAAGAAAACGACTAACGGGACTCCATCGGTTTGCAGTGGCAGTTTCACGAAGAGGATCTCCCATGGAATTTCATCGATGTTGGCGAGACCCTTTAGAGGACCCTATGATTCTATCATTCGCCGCCTCTGACTAGAGTACTTAAGCCCTTACATGGGTCCCGCGGACCCCCTGAGAACTTATCGAGGCTTGGCGATAAAACCGTCTCAAGCAAATGATTGACCAAAACCTTACACGAGCTGAACGACCTCTGCTTCCGCACAAATTAAGCGGGTGATCAGCGGAGATCCTTCCCCGATTAAACATATTCGATGTGAAGACGACGTCTACGCCCTCTAACAAATTGCCCAAACTTTTCCACCAATTATGGCAGAGGACAGAAGATTATCCACAGCGTAGGCATGTAATAAACTAGGCTCATGAAAACGCAGAATAGAGATAGCGGGTAGCACATATTTTTGGGATCGGTAGTTGAGTGGACTTGTGCGCTGGGTAAGGATATAGGACGTCCATCAGTATCATCGTCATCAAAAGAGGGGAGTGAGCGAGAGCAAATCCAGCGCTTCTATCGAGATCCTCTGGTGGCCAGTTGAATCAGCTCCTCGGCGTCCACCTCGCCGAGCATTCCTATAGCAGCAAAAAAAACCGCTTGGTAAAGCCTCGAAAGAATGCAGGAAGAGAGCAGGACGAAAGGAGAGAAAGCGAAGCAACCCACCCACTACATCGAGGAACTCCTCTACCGACTCGATAGGCGAGAGGTCATCCTCAAAGAAACTCAGCAACTCGGGTGTCGCTGCGAGTAGCTGCTCGTCCGAACTACGAATGTATCGCGACACCGCCTCTGGCCACCAACAACCACGCGCTTCCTGCTCAGCTGGCGCCTTGACGCTCTGAAGTGGAGGATGAGGAGTTATTTCCAACACCCTTGACAAAGTGAATAGATGGGTAACAAGCAAGCACACACGCACCTTAAAGAAGTACTCATAGAAAGCTTGAATGAGACCGAAGAAGAGGAGGTAAGGCTTGTAGGCAGTGAAGGCGGGGTGATTCGTGGCGTCAGCTCCGCCAGTTGCGCGGGCGTGCGCGAGAGCCATAAGGTGACGTAGTAGAGCGATACGATGCTGGTCCCACTCCTCTCGTGACAGCAGGTGGAGCGCCAATACCGCGCTGTACAGCGGACCTGTCAGGTCCCAGCATGCGCTGCTCCAACTGGGACGAAAGAGTAAATGGGAAGTTTTGAAACTTTTGGGGAGGCTTGAGACCGTCATGGTGCTAGAGCTTCTAGAACTGGGAGGTGGGAGGCTCTGATCCACTTAATCGAAAGCAATACTTACTGGGACTCAGGCTTCTCCAGCATTCGTATCAGGTTGGCTCGCTGCGACTCCAAGGTCTGTTCCTTCTTCATCTGGAAGAAGGCCAACTAGATGAAGGGAGAAATAAACCAATGGTAAAACCCTCAAAGGAGTCAAGGGAGGTGAAGGAGGGAGTGGGAGTAGATGACACACCTGCATGAGGTGGGGAACGAGGTTAAGGTTACTCTCCGCCGCACCACCACCCGTCTCGCCGTGGAAGGAGCGTCGATGTGCGAAACGAAGCAGTAGCAGCTTGATATCGTGTAGAGCCAGGCGTGTCGAGACCGGCAGAGAGACCAGCATCTGTAAGGGAGGGTACAAAACACGATCAATTGATGCGCAAGCAAAGCTTTTCCTAGTTCACCTATCAACAATCAAAAACTTACAGTTACACTGACAGCATAGGTGGAAACTCGTTTGGCGTAGAGATCGTCCATGCTCTCATTGCTTTTCTCCTCCCCTCCGCCTCCTCCCGTCTCCACCTTTTCGTCTTTCTTGTCGTCCTTGCTGGCGACGTCGGGGGCGACCTCGTTCATGAGGACTGGCAGAAGGCAGTTGCACCGAGCATCCCGATTGTGTCGGGTGGCGACACTCCACTCGCTCTGATTCGACGCCTGCACTGCCTTCGAGTGGCATTCAAAGTGCACCACTACGAAACTGGACACAGTGGTGTAGCCCTCCGAGTCGGGGTTGGTATCAGCGGCCGAAGCTGCTGCCTGTGTGGAAGCCACAGAGGCCGTGGAAGCGGAGCCGACGTCTGCTAGCGACTCCTCCAATTTGCAACGCCGAATGAAGACGTAGATGCCTAATTCCTCACGCGGTGATGAACGTGGACCCTCGTGGCAGATGGCGCATTGAAGACCCGTCTCCTCCACCACCTGGGCTGCCATCTCCGCTAATTTACTTGCTGTTGTCATGGCGACCTGTGTGGTGACGGCACAGAGGGGCAGTGACTCAGCTTTAGGCAACGACGGCTTTCACTCGGGATGGATCTTACGCCACTCACCTGTCCCTTCTCGTTGACCTTCATATTGAGCGAGAGGAGGTACTTCTCCCTACATTCCCTTGCATTGCGTCGATGGCGCTGGTCTGAAAGGGCTCTCAGTTCTCGCACCGTGGCCGCCACTCCCGGAATTGTGGTGAGATCAGCGCCGGAGGCGGGTGTGGCACTGCCGCCACTACTGCCAGCATCCACCCACTCATTGAGCAGATCCTCGCTTAACAAACCCACACGACCAACGGACTTGGAGTCCTCCAATTTGTGCAGGAAAGCCAGTAGCTGCCGCGTGGTGTGGCCTTCAGGAGCGTCTGGGAAGGGTGGGGTAGGAGGGTCCTCCTCAAGGTCGGACACCGCCCACACGCAGCCGCGAAGCAGTTGCAACACGAAAGGTAGGGTGTCGTCGCTCAGAAAGACGGATAAAGCGGGGCTCTTGGTGCTGCAAGGGGAGGAAGTAATATCAACTTGAACTAACCAATAGCTGAGAGGTTTCAGCAGGACTTTAGGGGTTTCAGAGAGGCAATAATTTTGCTTGAGGCGAGATTCGACCACCACAATTCGCAAGCACCACAGGCTGAGGACGAAGGCCAGGAGAATCACATATCAAGCGCTTCAGGGGCGGGGAAGAGAGGGGAAGATGCCAGTGAAGCTTCTTGACACAGCACATTTAAGGTCTAGTCGGTTCTCATAGAGAGTATAAGAAACCTCTCATATTTCTACACCCACTTACTCCAACGTGCCATCTTCTGACTGATCCAACACTTCCGCCGGAATCATCCCCCACAGGTACGCCACACACAACTCCAGTAAAGCAAGGTCACTGACCAGCCGGGCACGCAGACGCCGCCCATGCACCGTTTTGAAGGGAATGGCGGTTACGAGGGCGCAGCAACACTGCAGTAGGTCGGTGTTAGTGCTGCTTTTCGCCTTATCCTCGGATTCCTGAGGTGACATCAATAGGGGCTCGACAACGTGCTGGCGGAGGAAATCGACAATAGCGGTCATGCGAGGCTCCGCACCGAAGGCCAGAAGGCCCGGCAACTGCGCGACACCGGACTGAACCACCTCGAGATCTGGATGAAGAGCGAGGCAGGCCAGGAGGCGCGACAGACCAAGTGAGTCGGCGTCGGAAGCGGTAGTGGTTGCGCTGTGAAGGAGAGTAGTGAGCACACCTACGAGATGAGAGGTCACCTGGTCGTGGAAGTCGCTCGTTGACTGATGCATAACCTGCAGACAGGCGTGGAGTGCGTCCAGGAGGATGGGAATTGCACTGAAGAGGAAGAATGTTTGCGTAAAATATTCACGAGATGCACTGGAAAGTGGAGAAAAATAAATCCTGAGGCGATGAGGGGTGGAAAGGAAAACACCCACCGATAGTGCGGATCTACGAGGCAGGCCTGGCATTGCGGCACTTTAAGGCAGTACTCCAGCAGATGCACACTGACGTGGAGGAGGTCGCGACACTTCAGGGCGTCCTTCACCACGTCTAATCGGTTGAGAATAATCGCCAGGCCCTGTGGGTACTCCGCGAGCATGGCCAGTCGGGAGTACTGCTCCTCGGGAATGGCGGGATGGGGTAGACGTGAGACGTACGGCAGGTTGTCCGCCTCCAGTCCCGGAATTCGGTAGATCAACTCCATCGCTTTATTTGCCTAAAGCGAATGAGGAGTAGAAGTCGTCTCGACCAGTACCAATCGCCAGCCAAGATAGTGGACAGATGAAAGAGCCTTACATTATTGGGATTCTGGAGCCAGAGGTACTTGTAGACATCTTCCAGCAGCAACTGTGGCATAAGGATGGCATTCTCGCAGACCACTTCCAGTCGCATGTCTGTGGTCAGATTGTTCTCCACGCAGATGTAATTTATCACATCGGAGATTGTGGGACCGAAACCGCGGGTGTTGGACCTTGGCGGAAAGAAGAGCGGGTTACAACAGTTCACGGAATAGGTATGAAGGAGATCTTTGCTCGACATTAACAGACACGTAGATATCTAACAATAAATTAACCGACTCACCACCAACGCTAATGAATGAGAAAGTAGCCCTTGACTTTCCATCAACTCGACCCCCAAACTTACATGACCACCTCACGCACGCGTCGCACAAAGAGGTATTCCTCCTGATCTCGCCAAACAGAGATGCGCACCGGGAAGGGTGCAACGTCCGTGGGGAGGGGGCAAGCACAGGCGCAGATGCGCTTCAACAGGAAGACGGCGGAGCTCTGGTCGTCCGTTTCCACGGGACATTTCACGAGGTAGTCCATAGTGATCTGCAGAGTAAAAAAAGATAACTGAGGGATGAGAGCAAGGGGAAGAAGCCAGTGACAAAGGTGAGGGAAAGCCACTGACACGAATGAGGTCAGGAGCGCGTGACGAGGCGTTCCGCATAAGTTGTTGCAGCAATTGCTTGAAGAGGAGCTCTGCCTTCACGGTGCAGGCTGTGCGCTGGTAGACCAGAGGCTGTAGGCTGACAATGGCGTGGAGAATGTAGGAGTAGAGGCGATCTTGGTGTTCTAGTGCCAGGTCGTTCTATCCAACGGGAGAGAAGTCAGTGAAAATGAAAAATGAACCACAAGAGGGAAATACCGATCAAAGGGTGGAAATCTTCTCTTAGCAAGTCACAAGAGATTCTAGCGACTGGATACTTTTCGGCCTCAGTGTTTCCATGTATTAACAATGGAGTTACTTCCAGACTTTACGTGGTAAGACTAACCAGAGGTTGGAGGATAGCCAAAAGGTCTGCTACATGCATCAAGGTGTAGCCGGGATTGGCGCCGGGTGCAGCACTACTTCCACTGATCGGAGCAAGTTGGGGTGGAAGGCAGTCGGTCCAGTTACGTAGCGGCGGTAGCGATGGTCTGTTGCCATCACTCGCGCCCTCGATGGCGGAGAGGGTGGTTAGAGTTCGTTGCAGCAGCGTCTCCACGTGGTCTGTATGCGCAAGGAGAAAGGCTTCTATCAGAGCTAAAATGGCATTCAACTAAAAGTCAAGTCAATTCACACACCCAGCAGCTTTCCCCTGTAAAGCAACAGCGGACGCATGGGAAGAGGCGTCATTGATTCCGCTACAGTCGTCAGTGTAGTTGTAGACACAGACGTAGCAGTGTTGCTCTGCGGCACAAAAACAGAACAGCTGCGCTGAGTTCGATGCATCACACCTGTCCCTTTCATAGTGCTGCCCGAGGTCAGATCCCACATGAGCATCACCAACGGGTTGACGCGTAATGATTCGTCGGTCAGGCCCGAGCCCCGGTTAGCGCGCACCAGATGATCAAGATGAGGTACACATTGCGAAGCTAGGTAACAAAGGCACTCCGCCGAGCGGTTTGACGAGGTACTAGCAGTATCGAGACAGAGTTTGGTCAGAAGGTTGAGACCTGAGTCCTGATGAGACATGTATTGACGCGAAGCGAAGGAATGAAAGAGGAGGGGCGCTAACCACCCACCAGGATTGGCGGTCGGCACGTAATGACCAGAGAGAGGAGGAAGTTTGGCTTGCGCCGTCCTACGCCGCCAATGGAGGGCGAAGCGAGCACTAAGGGCAAGTTCGCGAGGGGCAGTAGAGGTGATGTGCTTCCTCACGCGCTCTTCAATCTTCGCCATCTCAACTGCCAGTTTGTAATGCTCCCTCCAGGTCTGAAAAAAGAAGGGGAGGCATGGAATTTCCATCATTCACTCCCCTTGCACCTGTGATGCGTAGTGACTGAGGTGAAGCTATGATTACAAATTTCTGAAAAATCTACACCAGACTGGCCATTCAAAAGGTGAATGGAAAGTAAAACAGGATCTGTTCTTTTTCAAATAATTGTCCCACCTGATTCCCTCATACATTGAGGAGCATTTAGACATTAAGAAACAAGAATAGCCTACCAAGAAAGACGCAGCCTTATCGCCACGCATCCAGGCCTCGAAGTTGACCTTGGGAGGACGGAAGTTAGCCACTCCCCTGTCCCACCACCAATTCTTTATGTTGTCAGGGTGGACGAAGAGGTCGCAGAGGAATTGGACACACACAGCGAGGATGAACTGCGCTACTGCAACGGAAGGCGCCACTGCTCCTGTTTCCCCATTCCTCAATTTTTCCCGCTGTACTCGTGTTAGCCCAATGAGGAGACGAAAGATGGTACGTAGACGGGCCTCCTGGCAGCAGTAGTCAGCGTCCATACCACCTACAGATAAAGGAATTGGGGTTGCAAATTCTACCCAAAAAGCTTCCATTAACGGCACCAAAATTCTGAGTAGCCATAATCTTACAGGGAGGAGTTATTGCAATGATGGACTTCACGCTCCTTCCCAACGATATAACATTGAAGTAGCTGGAACGTTCGAACTCAAAGATCTCCTTTTCTCGTTCTGACAGTGCTAACAGAGGCTCAACAATGTTGTCGCCAAGATGATTAATCTGGAAAGGGAAATGAAGAGCGTAAGACACACAGAGGGCGAGAAATTTACTAATCTGCCACAGAAAGGAACAAACTCAAGCTCACCAATACAGTCGAATTGGAAGTAATGTGATTCAGAAATCCGATTAGCCTCATTTGTGTTACAGGACTGAGACTGTGAGCCAGTGGTAGGCCCCTACTAATGCACTGCTTTCGGGCCTCCAAAGAGAAGACGGAGGGAGTAAAAGTGTTCGCCATGTTGATGATCAGACAGATGGCAGTTTCTACACAGCGCAGACATCGGTCGTCACCACCGCTGCTGCTAACAACAGTAGCAATGGCAGTGCCATCACCAGCAATTTCCATCGAGTTAGCAGCACACCGGCCGTCATATATGGAGACCGCCTGACGCAAGGCCCACAATCGGCAGACCAGTGGAAAAGCCGCCTGCTGCACACGTTCTGCTTCGGATGCGCTTTTGAGAATCTGGTCCCTGGGCCAGAACAACGGCACCAAGGTTTCTGCAGAGTGCAGCAGTGGGGGATGACCCACAGTAATCGATTCGAGGAGGTGTTTTCGTGTAAGCCCCAAGGCCGCAAGTTGAGTGTTCAACTCCTCCGTCAGACCTACGATTCGTGAGAGCGCCACCCGGCGATCCTCCTCATCACGCAGACGACTCACATGGAAGAAATTTGGCCGCGCGAGCATGGAAAAGGTCATAAAGTTGTAATTGGAGGACCCGCACTTGGTGCAGAGGAAAACCTCCTCATCACTGAGGTTGATAAAAAGGCACCGAGAACACTGATTTCCATTCTGCTTGCAGTTCTGACACGTGGAGCCCTGGAGAATGGTAACATTGCAACGACAGCAGTGCCGCCGTCTACTACGCCTCTCTCCGCCACCCTCAGTATCTCCATCGCCCCCATCGCTTCCATCATCCGATCCGTGGAATGCGGCATAGTGGAAGATAAGGGTATTGGCGGTGAGTGGAAGACCCTCAGAGAGCCGAACCTCTACAGTGCAGGAGGGATCGGGTTGAGGATCCTGTGTAGTCGGTAAAACAAAATCCGTCTCCGCGGCAAGATAAACCAACACGTTGTATTTGGTGATAGGAATGTCAACTTGTACTAGTCTGCGCCACAGATGCCGTGCCTGCATGAGACGCGAGGGTGGGCACTCAAAAGCGTCCGAGGTGAAAATGTTTAGGGTACGAACGTGGCGCAGTCCAGGAGAGGGCGACATGAAACGCACACCAATGCAAGCGATCTCCCAGGTATCGAGAAGAGAAAAGATGTGCACATTGGGGGAAACCCAGGTCGGTGGCTCCAATTCAATCACTGGAGGAGCGGCTTTAGGGATGGAAGTGGGCTGAACAGGCGTGGCAGTGCCCGCCGGAGCGTTTGGAGTGGCTGCGGATGAAGCAGCCTGAGCATACGTCACCACGTGGGAAGTGTTAGTAAGTCTACTATCTGTGCTGTAGGTGGGCATAGGATAGATGGTTGTAAAAGCTGGAGCGTTTCCACTTGTGCTGCCCTGGGCACCACCACCGCCAGAAGAGGTGGTCGAGGTGTTTCCACGTCGTCTGGAGGGTGTGGAAGAGTTCCACTGGAAAGAGACGTAGGGGAGAGATGATAGTACGGAGTGGTTACAAAGGAGGCAGGGCTCCGAGTCGAAGGGACAGCCAATCGGGTTAGAGGGAACTATGCCTGGCAGGTAGGCAGGTATAGCAGCGGTGATAAAATTGGGCGGCAAGTGGAGTCCAGCAAACGGTGGGTCACCGGTATGACGCGCGGCACTAGAGGCAAATCCAGACACACTGTGGCCTCTCTGTCATAGGAAAAAAGGTGAATTAGATGATGACGATGGTATAACGAGGAAGGCAAGAAGGACGTACAAGAATGTTCTTGTAGATATCACGCAGTGGGTGCTCCGCAACAGCGTTGAGTTGGGAGAGAAGAAGCTCCATGAGTTGCTTACAGAAGACCGAAGTGCCCGACCACACTGGCTGGCGTTTAAAGAGGAAGAAGGAGAGGAGAACTAATTCGTCACCGTAAAGTGCAAAACTGGGCAGCTCCGACCACAACTTGGGCAGATACTGCAGCAGGAGTGTGGGAAGGGAGTCATCCTCGCTATGCCTAGGATGACAACAAAAGAGAGTGGAATGCCGATGAAAAAGGTTTGGGAAATTCTTTAATACGACATTTGCTTAACGTTATCAAAATGTTAGCAGTGTAAACCAAAGCCAGTCCACCCAAAAAGGTAGCTGAAGTGAGGCCAAAGTTCGGCGGTGGCTCACCATACGAGAGCAGTTATAATGAGCGAGGCAGTGCAACGAATTTGCTGATCCGCACGGCAGCAGATGTTACCACGGATGAAATCGAGAAGAAAGGCAGAAGGGTCTTTGATCCCACCCTCACCATCAGGTGCGAGGAGTAGGCGACCTAACATAACAACAATTTTGTTGGCGTAGCTGGTGGTAGCGGGGCATCCACTTGTAGCCGATCCCGCTGTTTTCGCAGATGGTGACGAAGGTACACCACCAAAAGTGGCCTAAAGAGTGATACACACATCAAAAAAAAAAAGTAACACCTCTTTTCGAAAAAATTGTAGACAGCCAACGTTTGAAGTAAAGTGGCAGCAAAGAGTGTTCAGACACAACCGAATGCTCTCTTGAAACTAAGTCTTGGAAAATGCCCTCCCAAATCAGCACACATTCAGTGGAATGGATCAGGATGAAAGAACTGACAGTATCAGAATCGGATGAATAAAAAAACAAAGCGAGAGATGCGATACCATGCCCAATTTGGCCTGATCGGCGTCTGGAAGGATAGCCACAAGGACCAGAGTCAAGAGACCAAGCGCCAGGATATCGCGAACACGAAGACTCGCTTCCAACATGAAGACCAGGTCGTCTAAACAGAGTTGGACATAAAGAAATCAAGGTTTGAAACGTGAGATGGAGGGAAGAAGAAGGATTAAAACCCGCTTACCCGATTTCCTTAAACACAGACGTTGCCACGAGGAACGGTCAGACAGTGCGACATCAAGACATGTGTTGATGCAATTGAGCTGGTGGAGCAAAGAACGAGAAGTTAGTGTTGCGATTAGCTAGAGAAGTGTAGCTAGAAGAGGCAAGACGTACCATGAGACACTCGCTGGGATAGGAGAGAGGCAGCAGGTAGAAAGAGGAAGGAGAGGCAGTATCGGCGTTGTCCTCCTGCTCCAAGCTCATCTCGTACACGCCACGCATTCGAATAAGCGCCTGGCTCAAAAGGTGGATGTCTTTCAACTGACGGTAATGCTTCTGTCCCACCAGGAGGACCAGTAGCTACAAGGTGAGACAAAGTACGTGGCCATGGCACTTTGGAATTCTGGAATCTGATTCTTCTAGAGTGCTTGGACCCCCCCAAGATAACTCGACGAAAAAACAACGATGGCATGAATAATACACCACGAGAGAAGCTTACTGAACGCATGAGTCCCACCAATCGACCAATGATAGGCACGTTCGAGCCCATTTTTGGGGGAGAGGACGCTGCTGATGCTGACACTGGATCAGTGGAAGAGGAGGACTCAGAAGTGAGTGACTGCAAGAGGTTGTACACCACTGCGCACCACCTCTTTTTCAGCTCCTCATGTTCACTATCACTCTCCCTTTTCGGCTCTCCAGAGCGGACACAAGTGAAGAGGGATATGGCTAGTCGGACGGCGGCCTCGGTGAGCTGGAGATCGAAGTCGACCTGAAGCGGGGCATGCAGGTGCACCAGAGAGGCTTGAGCGTCCAGAATAGGTGCACAGTTCGTCAGGCCCGCACCAAAACCATTGGTGAGACTGGAGAAATTGACACCGCGGGCGCACTGGAGGAGGCCAGCGGTGAGGTGAGGCAGATTGAATGTACCGGTGGTGTAATGGCCTCGGCGACCTGGTGTGGTGGTGGCTAAAGCGCTGGAGGACATGTTCTCACCGAGGGGCCACTGCAAAAAGTAGAAGTATGCTACCTACAGACAACAGTGAAATCAGAAAGTACTAGCAAGTACAAAGGTAGCAAACGCACGTTATGACTTTTCTCCCACTTCGCAGAGAGGCCCTCCACAACGCTCAAACAGGCGTCCATGCACTTAGCAAAGAAACTTTCGCCCGAGTCAGGGTCAGCAAGCCCACTGAGTACCATCTTACCAACCAGACGAGCGGTGGATGAGGTTGTCACGACCTCTTCGCTTCCGCTACCACCGTCTTCGTGATTTTTGCCAGTGTCGGCAGCACTCAACGTGGAAGAGACACAGAGAACGCGAGCCAGTAGGCTGGTTACAAGAAGAAGACGCTCAGAGCGTGGTGTGGGTTTCAACAAGCTGTTTGGTGCGGTTTCAGGCTGTTGGAGGTGGTGATGGAAGCGAAGGAGGCTAGTTGTTAGTGCTGTCACAAGATCTGCCAAAGTGGTCCTATGGTCAGAAGGGACAAACCATCGTGGTCAAAGATTGCGGCGCGGAAATGGACTTGAAACTTCATTTAAGATACAATACCTCCGCATCATAGATTCGAGTTTTGGATCTAGCGTTAGGCGAAAAAAGTTCGTAATCGTTACAGACTTTAAAAATAATTGGGCTTCATTGCTTGAACAATTCATTTATAGATAGGGAAATCGACATGACTAAGTGATGAATCCAGCAAACCTTGCTGCGTTGGCCGTTTCCTTGAGATCTTCCTCAGACTCCGGCAGTTCCGAGCACTGCGCAATAGCCTCCAGCAGTCGACAAAGCGTGAAGGTGGTCTGCATCAAGGGCATCAGTCGTTGGCCATCTCCTGCCTCTGCCGCCGTCTCCGCCTCGTCGCCGACATCCGTCACTCTCACCCAGACAGTCACGAGGTGGCGCGTGAGCGCAATGCAGGCCCGGGCTGCCGTTAGACTCTGTCGATCACGTGGCAGGGAGCTCCAGGTACTACTCGGAGGGTCAGGTGGTGGACTTGAAGGCGGGGTAGAGTTACCATCATCATGACCGTCACCATCCTCCCCATCACTACTATCGTCGTCCTTATCGCTTCTGTCGTCATCAGCGTTGTTGTCCGAGAAATCGATGCGAGAGGAGAAACTCCAACTAGTCGAAAGACGAGGAAGGGACAATTTGGTAATCGCTAATAGGGCGAAAGGCGGGGTGAAGACTATTAGTAAACTAACCTCGCGCAAGAACTGCTAGGAGTGCTCGGGAGGGGAGTGGGAGTGGCATCCGTGTCATTAAAGAGGTCAGCCAACAGATCCTCGAAGAGTCCACTACCTGCTGACTCCTTGCTGGTCTTTCGACCTGACAAAGAGGGAGGAAAGACAGATAAGGGTCTATCCTAACAGATTCAAATAAAGGTAAAAGTGTAAAAATAATAGCATCGACCACTCATTCCTCATCGCTTTGGTTATCCATAAGACGTAAATCTGGAAATCCAACAAGTCCTACACTCCCCAAAACTGTTCCCACAATTTCATCATCGACAGTCAAGTCGATGTAAGTTATCGTAGTTAAAACGTTGCTTCGGAGGTGGATCAACTGTAACCGTGCATCATCATGTCGCTGATTTCAGCGTATCACTTCCCGACGGTCAGAAAATGTGCCGATTCAGAGGAGCTAGTAGTACCCATTTCAATGAGGAAATCAAAGGAGCGGACCAAATTATTCGAGATGAGAGACAAAGAGGTAAGATAGCACACTTTCAGGACAAAATTTGCTCTACTTCATAAAATTTGAAAAGAACAATCCTTCTCAAGCTTCAAAAAAGACGGATCTGGGACCTCATCCGTTGGGCGTTAAGTTTACCTCTTCGAAGCCGTGAACGGTACTTAGTTCTCAGCCCAAGTTATGAGAAATCCTTTTCGACAGATAGTTGAGATGCTAGAGGTAACCATGAATCGCAACTCACCAACTTCGTTATCGGACCTATTTGGCGAAAGTACTTGAGTCTGAAAATGAGGAAAATAGAAGAATAACAACAAATCATTCTCCAGGCAACGAAGCGGCTAAACTGCATCGATCCGATGCTCAACTCACCCAAACTGTTGATTTATCTACCGGTGTCGCTACGGCATCCGTTGAATTCGAAGCGTTCGTCGTCGTTGCCATGGTTGCTAGTGGTGATTCATCCATATTCTGAAAGCCAAAAAAGCCACGCAAGTGGGACAAGAGCAGCAGTCTTAAAGGGAGAGCGAATATTGCTTAAGAGCCATCACTCACTATAACGGCTAAATAAACCTAGGGTGCACAAGAGGTAGGTGAAATCAAAATTCAGAGTGATTTAAATATATCATGAATTGATATAGCTGAAGCTCACCTGTGGAGAAACTCTAAATTGGGCTGCCTGCTCTTCCAGCAAAGCAGCGGTGCCTGGACCGCCCTGATCGCGAATGCTTCGTTGAAGGGCTAGATTTAGGATCTGAATGCGTGAATGCACAATGTCCATTAACATCAACAATACAAAGCCAGAGGCCATTTTCAACAGCAACAATAGCAAAACCGAGAACTCACAACGTCCTCATCGATATTTTCCAGAAAAGCAGTATCGAAGAGACCCGACTCGTGGGACAATGTATCATTTCCACTGGAGCTACTCCCACCGCCACCTTCGTTATCACGGGAGCCAATATGGGGCCGCGACGTAATGGACGACTCTGGTGCACCCGCTGTCTCCTGACTCGGGTTCCCCGCTGCCTCCGAGTCTGCAGGTTGCGTGGATAGCAATCCCAGCATGTAGTGGAAGATGTCTACGAAGGCAGAAGGGGTGAAATGACACAAATCGAATCCACGAACTTACCTCTAGCCATTTCCGAGTCGCCGTCATCAGCATCTTGAGTAGGTTCGATTTCACCCTCACTGTTACCACTCTTACCTTCGCCGCCACCATCATCATCATTGTCATCGCCATCGTCTTCATCGTTGTCTTCGTCAGTAGACGCCTCCTCCTCCTCCTCCTCTTCGCCACCTGCACTTTCGCCGTTACCCTCGTTTTCGTTGGCTCTGTTCCCTCCTGCACCATCACCATCATCAAACAAGCCATATTTATGTGCCAATTCAGCTTCGGATCCCTCTTGACTATTATCTGCCTCTCCACGATGGTGCTGAGTATCTTCCTCGAATTCACTTAGCTCATCCATGAAACGCTGTGGAAAAGAGAAATGCATATATAACTACGCGGAGTGCTCCAATATTTCCCATTGCAGCTACAATGACCTACCGCCCCAGATACCAATCTCTCAGATCCTTCTGAAACCATGCTTTGGGCCGGCGTTAGCATAGAGGGAAAAAATCGAATGCTATCTATACCAATCTGTACGGTGATAGTAAGCCCACCCTCAGCTAGAGGGAACTGACACTCACAATAGGATCATTGGCATCAAACACGACGGTCGCTGACGGTCTGCCCCTTCGGCGAGACCCAAAACTGCGTCTCAATTCGTCCACAGCCTCCCGCAACGACTGATAGCGGGAAAGTGCCCCATCCCACCTGTTACGCAGTGATTCGTCCGTGCCGCCGGCGCCACCTTGGTTACCCTCCTCCTCCTCGTCATCATCATCGGCATCATTGTCCAAGATATTCGTCGCCGATGCGATGAATTGGAGCATCTCATTGAGAGTCCGACCAATCTCTTCCATGTTGCTGTCATCCACTTCACCACCACCAGCAATATTCTCGCTATTGTTGACGGAAGAGCTGATGAAAGGAGTGGAACCGAGGCTACCCTGCCTCTTTGGCACAAAACGGGGACATCGGATGCGCCGTAAACGGAAGTTACCAGTTGAGGTAGTATTTTTCGAACCACCACTGCCTTCACCACCACCAAGAGTATCAGCATCGTCGTCATCATCAGCGTGGTCAGCAGAGCCTTTCCGAATGCCCTCATCGCCCCCTTTCTTCTGGCTAGATGGGGAAGCATTTGATGGTTGGGAGGACAGGGATGGACCCAAACGTGAGGGGAAGGAGGGGGAATAAAAGAAATGCTTGGCGATTCGACGATTGCCGGAGAAGAGGCAGACCAGGATGCTGCAGAGAAGATCTCTCGTGTTGCAAGCGATTTGAGACTGATTGTGAGCCAAAAGACGGACAATAACGTCACCTATTACAGGGACCGATGAGGAAGGTGCGTAAGAGTTGTTGCCGCACGATTCCGCCAAAACAAAGATGGCCACTTTTAAGAGACCCTGAAGCAGCTTTACCCAGAGAGTATTCATCTGCATGAGCATATTTGGAGGCATTGCTTCCTCTTTTGAGACTGAGAGGCGTTCCTGTAGAGCAGTGAAAAGTTGAATGGTAAGTTCATTTGGGACACTTGCACTGACGCCGCCACCGTACTCGTGAGCCAACTGCCAGACACGAGAGAATTGTGCAAGGCAGCGAGTAGTGGCAGAGAGACGTGAAGAGGTAGGAGGGGAGGAGGTGAGAATGCTGAGGAAATCCGAGGTGAGAGAGGCGAGGATGGTTCGAGGAGAAATGAGAGAGGCAGTGGAGTCTTCGTTACCACAGAGGCCGTGGAGGCGGATGAGGTCGGTGACGATGCACGTAGTAGTGCTATGAGGATGCACAAATGCCTCTGGAAGGGATTTGGTCAGAACAGAGGCGAGGAAGGGTTGAATTTCTTCAAGATTGAACATTGCGGTTTCCTGAAGGACAGAGAATACAGTGACGTGTTGGATGTTCTTTCGAATAAAAACACACGCTACCACTGAACAAACCCTCTCGACGTTTTTGGCTATTCAAATCGTTGCCTGTGAAAACCCAGGAGGAACTACAAGAAAATCGACGACGCCAGAAATTGTCGCAACGCACTGGGACATCCAATGCGACCGAAACCAAAGCGAATAAATAGACGATTTGGTAAAATAAACTGAATCCATCGCCTTCAACAGAGGAGGACTTTGATCCCTTAGAAACATTTGCAAGAAGTCGCTCTCTTCCAATTATTTATGCCAATAGAAAGGGTGATGAAAGGGCGAAATCGCAATATCTGCATTGCAGACAGCTGGACAGACTGACGTCAGCAAAAGCATGGAAAGAAAAAAAATTTAATGAAAGAGAATTCGCTAAGATCGACCGAACGTTGTGCTGGAAGAGTGCAGTCTATTAGGCATTTGGAATTTACTAAAGCAGAAAAGCCCGACACTAATTCATTGAAAAAGAACATCGGAAATCCACCTGATCATAAGCGACTGCCGCCTGGATGAAGTCAGTTACTGAGGCAACTACACAAGAACCGAGATCGTCAACATTGTCGTATGCCGGTGTGGTGAATTCACAGAGGCCCTCCCTGCCCTGGGCCGGTGGAGTCGCGATGCTCGTTACAAAGCCTGATGTCATCAGACGGTCGAACCACTTCACCAAGGAAGTATTGTAGCGAGCGACTGCGGAGGGAAGGTGGACAACAAACGGTAAGGCTCACGATGATACCAGATCCAAGTTAGGCGGAAGGGGAGAGGTGTACGTACCTCGAGCCTCCTTGTCGCTTAAGCGTAGCATCAGCTCTTGCATGCTGGTGGCTTGACGCTTTTGAGTGGCGATGCTATCATGGGAGACGAGGAGGGAGGGGTCAATGAGAGACCGGGGCACAGTGTAAACGAGAATACGATCAATGCTGGTAAGCGAGTCCGAGTGTTGGCTTTGCCCGACTAAAATGAACGGAACCGTAGATTTGCGAGTGAATTAGGAAAGCAACGAAAATTTGGCACTTGATGTTTTAACCATTTGAGGCATCAGAGAATACGGTGCAATAAACGGTTCACGAGCCTTGGCTAATAATCTCCCCACCATTTTTACAAGCGGTTCTGCGAAAGTTGCCCAAATTCTAGGTAAAGACTTTCAAGAGAGACAAAAACACCTTTCCAATTTCACACTCTCCCTAGAAATGGAGAATTTAGGAAGGGGAGGAGCGATTTGGATGTAGAGGAAAAAATGAATGTCAAGCTAACAGAACCATAGGAAGGGTTAAAAAGAGAATAGGGACTGATATCAAGAAAAAAAAGAGGAAATACTCACCATACAGTCGAACCGGTTCCAATTCCTTCGAGGGATTTTCCTCAGAGCCAACCTGCAGTATTTCCGATAACTCAAGAGGCAAATCCATGAACATCAGCTGTCCCTTCTTGCTGCTCTTCTTATCAGTGGCAAGAGTGACGACACGATCGTAAACCTGTGACAAGAGGGAAAGAAATTGCAATCAATGTGTTTTTGCGTTGAGAGCCGCTACCCCATCCCCCCTTCCCCGACATCTGCCACTTACTGAGAGGAATTGCGGGCGACAAGTATCGGTCAGTTCCACCCGCAGGCCCACGATCACCTCCTCTACCGGCCTTAGAACCTCAATGTCGATCACAAAAGCGACACCCTTTGAGTTAGCGCCCTGCGGTGCGGAATTGAGACTGCGACCCGAAAAAGTCACCGGCATGCTCTCACGTTTCAAGCGCTGGTTCAGCGTCTCGTGGTTGTAGATACTCATGAGATCACGGCTGTAGAAGTTCACCTAGAAAAAACAATAGAAAATTAGATCATCACATCAACAATACCAATCAAACTACTTGCATTTTCACTGATTGAGGCCCACTCATGAAAATCGCAGAAGGATGATTGAGGACCAGTTTCACTTCGTTCCAGAATGATTCGCAATGCCGGCAGAGCACTCAATGCGTAACTAGCAAAGTCGCGAATGGTCGCGGCGTCGGGTTTGCCGAAACTGGAGACCATACCATTGGTGGAGACATCCCAAAGAAGGAGATCTTCTAGCAGTACTGGAGCATTCACAGCCTTGGCCTTGAAGCTTGACTGCGTCTCCCGGTACAGCAGGGCTGATTGCAGCCAGAATTGACCAGGCAGGGTGGGGAGGAGATTATGTTTTGCGGCAAAAGTGTCTTTTTCTGCTTGGCAGGAGGAGAAAGATGCATCATCCGGAGCTGTATCAATTGTTCGAGATCTGAAGAGATGAAAAAGTAGGGATTGAATGAAATTCCAACCTTGAGAGGAGGAGTGGATAAAGAGAACATACTCAGGAGGTCCAACAAGTACTTGAACGGAACTGTTTCGCGAAATTTGAAGGGTAAAGAGACGAGGCTCATGGCTTTGACTGCCGCTCCAATATCGCGTTAGAGAGGCAGCCACAAGCGAGGGGATTGAGCTTTCGCCTAAGAAGAGCAAAAAAAGGCAATGAAAATTCAGAAGTGGAGGGATTTTGAAGGAAAGAAGGGTCGAAATACCTCCAACTTTGCCCTCAGACTTCGATGAAACGCCGGAGGCGGGAGCGTTTGCTTCATCCGTTGATTTGGAGAGAGGCATTTGCATTTCCAGAGGCAGCGGTTGTATCCAAATTGTGTCGGGTTCAATCGCGATTAGTACATTACGACGTAGGCTATAGGTCGCACTACCTGTGGTGGTAGTCTCAGTTGCTGTGGCTGTGAGAATGCCTGGGTGATTGAGAACCTCCGCCCAATCATGCAGCGGACCGCTCCATGCTGCATTATCCGCCGGGTCCTTCGGTTGCGGTAGTCTGAAGGGACAAGTATTTCTCAGTAGAAAAAGGGAACAAGTAGAAGATCTGAGCAAACCGGCAATAAACTAAGAGCAATAATTATTACTTAAGTTGGCAAGAAGTCGGATAATACTTACGACGAGGAGGCCGGAGCAGAGCCAGAGCTAGAAGAGGCCTTGGCTCCGGTGAGGAGGAATGAGTGATTCACCTTCACCGCCCCATCGTCCGAAAAATCGACGGCAGTGGCAAAGGTGTGACCGGAGTTGTAAGAGTGTAGGAGGAGGTGCAGACTAGGAGCGTAGAAGACACTGGCACCACCCTCGGCCATGGTACCGGTACTGGAGTTGCGCAGTGAGTCGAGTGAAAGTGCGTCAGACTCCATGCCAGTAAGTTCGCACAGACCCGCACTCTCCCAGTCGAGGCTCTCTGCCAGATAGAAGTGGCCCTGGCTCACGCGTGTGGTGAGCAGTAGGCGCTGAATGACAAGAATCAGACAAAATTACCCACTGATGACGCAAATCACCTATTAAAAGTTGCCGGTAGATAGCAGGTCACTCACTAATATTTTGCGACAGTTAGTGGGTTGTAAAAAATACAAGCTGGCACCAAATTCAAAGGCTCTCAATGCGCTCAAACTCTGATGTTTTCAGTGGCGACATAAAGTGATAAATCGATGTTGGGATGACGAAAAAACAACAGGGAGATATACTATTGCTTGAACACAATCACTTGATTATAAGAAGGCAGACCAAGGGTCTGACAGCAGCTTTTAATGCCCGACTGCCTTCGATCCCACCCGACTTTACCCTTTTACCGTCTGCATAACAATTACGCAATTTGTGAACCCCGAGACAGCGAATCAAACATTGTCTTTGCACCAAGGCAAAAGGCTGTAATAAGCCAAAATGTGAGTTAGCATCCGATGTGGTGCTTTTTAAGGCCATCAAAGTCAATGGGTAAGTTGTACAGTCCAGGGTTTCAGTAGGTCTTGGATCGACACCAACTAGCTACTGAATATTTCTTCAATAGCATACGACGTGGTATAACGAGAGCAAGTGCCTACCTGTAGCATCATGGAACCGAAAGTGGCCATAACAACCAGAATGACGTCAGAGAAGTGATACTTGTCAATAGTGGATTCTGTTGTATCTTTGCCATGAGTGACGACCTTGTGTCGCCTTGGAGCGTGGATGAAGGTGGCGTCAACGAAATTGCCCTCCACCGGCTTAAAGTAGTAGAGCAGTTTTGGTGAATTGGTGAAGACATCGAAGATCTAGAGGAGGCGAGAGCAACATCAAAGTAGCGGAAGTACAGAAGCAAGGAGCATGTTCATAACTTAAGGAATTTTATTGATGGTCCAACATAGTCCACATTTTCAAGGTCACACTGAACTTCTATTTGCTCCTACACATTGAAAGTTAACTCAAGATCGCAACCGGGCTTACCTGCACTGATTTCGTGGTCAGCAGCGCAATGAACCGTGACGACCCCGGCAACCAGATTGGCTTAATCACTAACTCTTCCTTGCTCTCCATTAGCGGATTGATGAGCAATCGTCCACAGACCTGACCCAAGGTTGAGAGGCCAAACACTGAACACATCTGCTGATTGTTTGCCGTGAACACCGCCTCATTAGTTGGATGTACTGACAGTCGCGTGACCTCGAATCCACAATTGATTTTGCTCACTCGTGGGAGGGTGGAGAGGCGCACCACAAAGCTTCGCAGCCTCGTTGGCGAGGAAGTGTCTTGCGCTGCTTCGGACGCAACCCTCACAGCGCCCTCCACGCTCTCTTGACACGCTGCCGCAGTGGCAAAGAGGTCATCCACTTGGAGGATGCTCACCAAGCCCTCTTCACGGGATCGGGACGCAGATGAAGGCGACGGTAGCGCCATTGCGATGAGAAGGTAGTGTCGCCACCCAGACACAGAGGGGACTCGAGCGATAGTTGCGATGGCATCGCTAGTGTTGGAGTTCTCAGTTCTCCCATCAATGCCAGGTGGCCCCGACATTACTGATGATAGGACGGCAGCTGAACTATCGAACAGGTGGTGGCTACGCCGAGGCGCAAAGACATCAGCAATCCAATGGTGTAAGGAGGTAAAATCAGTGGCGGTTTTGCGCTGGCGTCCACTGATGATATGGGGGCTGCGGGGAGAGAATACAGTTGGGGGGAGGTTCAGTGGTGTGACCGGGGTGATGGATTGTGAAGGGATAGGTGACGCAGGTAACGGCGAGAGCAGCTGGGGGATCTCGTTTGTTGTACCCGTGGGGTCCGAATCAAAAAGCAGCACAGGGGTCTGAAAAAAAAGGGAAAGTAGAAAATACATCAACCTGCTTCACAGTACTTAAGACACAACGTACCACAAGACGCGAAGAGATGATGACTCGGTGGGGAGATTTACGATTGGCCGAAATGAGGTGCTGAATAGCGGAGGAGTGTAGGTTTTCCGGTTCCGCTGCGCGTTTGAATACATCCGCAAAAGACGCGATTGTAGAGTGAAGCAAGGGGGTAAGTTCTCCTCTGAGGAGGTTACGGGCTCCTCTGAAAACCGCTTGCGACCTGATTATGCCTACCATATAACTCCGCTCAGATTCGTCCAGCTCAGGCATCTGACGAGGAGATGAAACAATGATAAGAAATTTTTTACAAATAGTAAAAGTAAAAAAGGGGAAGGAAGAATTACTTGACTTCGAAGACGGTTGACGACAGCTTCAATGAAAGGCTGTGGCCTGTGTCCAAATTTGAGTTGAAATCTTTCAACAGCTCGTCGTCTGGGAGCCATGGAGTCCATAGCCCAAAGATTAAACTTCTTCCGCCACCCCTCTTCACCACTGAGACTGTAAATGACCGAGAGACTAGGGACAAGATCGATTGGAGGCTGAGAAGTGGTCGGAGCAGCACCAGTAGGGGCACCACCACTACCACCTTCACGAGAAGCAGACTTGGAGGTGACTAGGCCGGGACGTCGGCGGAGGGCACCCGCCCGGCGTATCCGGTGGATGATGTTGGCATCGCTAGAACCCGACTCAACGGTTATCCATTCGCTGTTGCGAGGGGGTAGAGCAGGAGCAGCAGTAGTGGTGGTGGTTACGGGGGTGAAGGAGGAGGAGCAGGCAGAGACAATGGGAGGAGCCGTGTTGCTGGTGTTTGTTACCGAAGCGGTAGTAGAGAGAGGATTGAGAGGTGTGGCGGCTTCAACGCTGGCGGGAGAGCGGCGGTACGCGGCTTTAGTGATCAAGTCGCAGATTTTATCGTAGACAGATGGCTGGAAGCAGGTGACTGGGGGATAAAGAAACAGAAAACACATTTAGCCTTGCTAGCTTTTATGAGAGCATCAACATCACATTTTAGAACGTACATTTCAAGCTTTATTGGAGTAATAAATAAGTCAGAGGTCAGTATCCTTGTTTTCACCCGCATGTCTCGACATGAAATTAACCCAGCATTACAGACGCCTCAAGAAATGAAAGCACGAGGGTTGGCAATTAGGCAAAAGCGGGGAGAGGGAGGCAAGGCAGGACAACTTTGGTACTCACCATTCGTCCAGGGCAAAAGATTCTCCAACAGCCCGTCACCACCACCTGCCACTCGCCTCATAACTGAGTGACACTTTCCCACCTGTCCCATCTCAGTTGCACAGTCACAGAAAAACTCGCTGGTGTTCTGATACACCAGATCGTGACCATGGTGACACACCTTGGCACAGAGGTGGCAGGACCCGTGATTGGTAACAATCCCACAGGTATTGCATCCGTACCATGGCTGACGGATATAGTGGTGCTGAGTGGAAGCGAAGGTGCAGACCTCCTCACAGGCCCGTTCCAGGGGAGAGGAGGCGGATTGGTAGAAAGGAAGAGTGGAGAGAAGGGGAGGAACCACCGTGTTTCTGCCTACCGCCGGTCCACAGAGCGCATGAAGGAGAGTGTTGTCTAGAGCCGAGTTCCATCCACTCCCAAGACGCATTTGATGCGAGCCACCACCATCATCACCATCACCGCCAGAGGGGTGTGTGAAAAAGGAAAAGAATTTTGTCAAATTGGGGTTCTTGAAACCACGAACCGCAGCACAATTTCGATTCGCAGCGTAGTGAGGATTTGGAAGAGCCAGACTGTCGCTGTCAACTGGTGTGGAGGGTGTGAAGGCACGTAGGAAGAGGCTGAAGTAATCGTAGGTGGCGCAAAGGGTGAGGAGAAGATTTTTCTACGGATAAAAAACAGTGATTATTAGGCGTACGAAAATACATATTGTAGGTTAGTATGCGTCAGCATCGCCGCACTTTTGTTTCAGCGCACTTTTCTATCGTTAAACGATTCTGCGTCATTTCGGCCCATCTCGCCAAAATCCTGGCGAATCGATTGTGAATCAGGATCGACTCGTGATTCCATGGGGCCAAAAGTAGACAACGCATGCCAGAAATGACGTAATGACCCCTGATTGGAGACTCAAACGCGTGCTGCTCTATATCGCATATTAGGTCATCCAGACAGAGCTCTTTAGTTTCATCCGCCCCCGACCAGGGTGCAGCGATGAGGCGAAGCATGCGCTCCACAAAGATGCAGTAGCGCTGTGACTGTTGAGAGACTGTGTCCCCCTCGTTGCAGAGCACTGAGGCGACTGCATTGACAATCACCCTATCATCTACCGCTATTTGAAGGGCTTGTTTTGCCGCATCAGTGTACAACTCGACGTTGGACTGGGGATTGGTGGCTACGAAGAAGAAGAACAGTCAGTGAGATGCATGAGTGGCATAAGATTGTTCCACATTACAAGACACCCACCCCTAAGGAGAAACAAGCAGAAGAGACGCAGGTACTCAACCAGGACAGGGTTGGAGTGGGGGCCTTTAAATAGAGGCAGACCACCACTGACAAAACGTCTGAGCACTCGAGGGAGGCCAGTGGCTGCCTCCAGATAGGCGAAGATCTCTGATCGCAGGTGGTTTGAGGTGACATTCACCGCGCCAGAAACGAGTGTATCGAGAACGAAATCTTCCGTAGTGCGTGTTAGCACCATCCCCGTGCGTGTATTCTTGATGTGAACGGCGTAAAAACGCAGTACGTTGGCGAGATCAATGCCGAGACTGAAGACGAGAGGGTTGAGTTGTAGACGGGAGAGAATAGTCAGAACCTTCTTCACTTCCTCCTTGGGGACTGAGTGAAACAACCCCACATCCACGGGACCTCGAGGACTCCGAACTATAGCTTCGGCAAACAGCGCAGTCTCTTTGAGCAAACAACCAACTAAGATAGATCTGGGAGTGGAGGTACTTTCCACAGGAACATTGGTAAGGCGGTTAAAAATGACCTGCGAAAGAGTGTCTGATTCCGATATCTATAAAATAAAACACCAGACAACAGGATTAAGTAACCAATAGAGTTAGCTACAGGGAAATGGAATAATTGGAGAGCTTACAGGCCAGTCTTGAGGACTATTTTCACGGACAAGATTGTTCCAGGTATAAAGGCGAGCTCCTGGCGCCTTTGCCCCTCTCTCCTTCTCATCAGGGCTGCTGGAGGCACTTCGCAGAGCGTCCACTAATCGTCCGGTTATCACTTTGTCTAAGAGGAAAGAGTTCTCGGCGTCACTGGCAACGAGACGGTCAGGACAAAGGCATTCAACCACTCCGTCACAGGTGAAGCCCACTTCCGTCCGAAGTCGTTGCAAGAGGCATCCCATCATACTCACGGCGAGTTGAAGGAAGGAATCGAGGAAATAAGACAGCTCTGGATTGAGCTGTGAAAAAGAGAATGGAGCAAATTAAGATCACGCAAAATTTGACTTTGCACATTCAGGCATAAACGATATCTTCAGCACCAGTAACTACATAAAGGGAAAGCACCAATTTTACATTCGGAAATGATAAAAAGCATAGGAATGCTCACTCCAGGTTTCTTGCTCGTCTGGCCCGTGCCGCCTGCCGCCTCCGCAGGAGCGCCAACAGAATCGGAGCTCTGTGTACCTGTTGAGCAGATCTTCAGTGGTTCATTGCTCCCTCTCTTTGTTGCAGTTGCTGATCCCACCGTTGGTGGGGGTGGTTCCGATTCTCCCGGCGTGTGCAGTTTACCACCGGCCTGAATCCTTGAGACCAGAGTTCGTAGTGCGTGGACAATAATACGCCAAAACACCAATTGGGACTCGGTCAGATAGATCCCGTCATTCAGGCTACTCTGCAGACCCCGCAGCTGGTTCAGTGCCTCCGTGAATAGGACTGGCAAGTGGGTCTTGTAACTGCGCAGGACAGAAAAGAAGACTTCATAGCCTTCGACGCTGGAAAAGGCAAGCTTCGCCGACTTTGTGAAACGCGAGGATTGCGCTTTGAAGGTTTCGTTCTATGGTGAAATAGTGATGGTTAGAAGGCATATTAATTCCATACATGAAACAGACGTAGAGCCCACTTACGGCAATGGCCTCAATGCGATGTTTGCTCCGCTTAGCCTCCTTTTCCGCGTTTCCAGACGTAAAGGACGAGGAAGAAATAGAGGTGGGCAAACGACGCAGCCGATCAAAGAGAACGAGAAGGTAGATTATGCGATGGTGTGCACTGTTTTCCTTCAGCTCAGCTCCGTTCACAACAGAGGAAAGCTCTTCCATGAAGTCCGCGGAGGGTGGAAGGATTTCCAATAGGCGCCAACTCAATTGCGCCCCGTAGGCAGCGTGCAGGAGAGTCGACTGCCACCACGAATCAAATAGAAGTAGCATACTGGTAAAAACCCTATCATAGTCGGCCCGTGCAACCAGTGTCATGATGGCCAAGCCGTCTTGCGGTGGGGCGGGACACACTGAGGAAGGCGTGGTGGAATTGTTTTTACTCTTTCCATGGAGAAGGTCATAGAAGTAGCCTTCTGAGGGCCCTCGACCCACTAGATTGGCAAACTCCCAAACAACCTTCTTCTCCGTACCAAGGATGGCGGGTCGAACCTGTGCGTTGAGATGACGCGGAGGATCGAAGATGTAATGCAGTTGGTAACGTAACAGGACAACGAGACGGAGGGAACGAAGCAACTCAACACCTGCTGGGTCAATTAGAGCGTCGATGATTGCAGAAAGAAGGGTCTTTTTGGAGGCATGACTGGAGAAGGCAGCGGAAAGGAGGGAAATAAGTTGAGCCATGTGTGGGGAGAGGTCAGTGAAGGGGTAACTGACTGCAGCAGTGCAGTAAGTCTCAATCACACTGGGTTGGGAGCAGGAGGCATCAAGGAGGTAGGTGGCGAGGAGACGGAAGGTCACAGGAGGCTGTGGGTCTAGGGAGAGCTGGGGATCTGGGGGAAGGAGGTGAAGGCGGGAGAGAGCGGTGGGAGCAAGGGAGGTGGGGGCGAGGACGCAGAAGAGGGCCGTGAGACAACGACCCAGAGGCTCTGGGTGCAGAGAGATGAGGTGAACGAGGCTTCGGATGAAGGCGTCCTTGTCCGAGGCTGTGGTAAGGGCATTGCGCATGTCTCGCAGTTGGAGAAGACTACAGAGAGTTAGGATTGCATTCTCCGCACACAATAATAAAGAAGCGTTTTCTAAAAAAGGGAGGTTTTTAGCTTCAGTTGTTACATAACCGACTCGCCTTTCACAGTGCTAATAATAATGGGAACAATCAGTATTGACTGAAATCCTAAAATTACAGAAACCCAACAAAAATATTGAATTTGAAGGGCGTAAAATTGCCCAAAATTTTGTGAACACTGAAGTCAAGGCTTTAACACATAGAGATACGTACCATCGGTGGATTCCGATTTGACATTTTTCTAAAGAGAATGAAAGAAAATCATGGGTCCCTTTAACAATTACAATTAAAGCATTTAAAACATTAAATGCAAGTTATTGGATAGTTTTATTAAAGGATAGAGGATCGGTGAAAATGGGGTATCGAATAAATGTGGAGCTAGTGTTACCGCTTTGCAAGCATCGAACAAAATACAAACACACACCCCATACCGATGACAACAAAGACCCAACAGAAGTTGTAGCTAAAGTGGCAGCCTCATTCCAGATGAAATTATTTTGCAGATGCAGGCAGCATTCATACGAATGGTCCTGTTGTCCAAAATAAAGCCAACAATACAAAGGGTAGTCAAGCCAAATTGCAAAATCTTTACCGCAGCAACGAAGAAGGCGGACGCCAAGTCGAGGAGAAAGACATCGAGAGGGCCGGAGAGCACAAGAGACTGACGAAAGTGCGCTTCTAAAACGAACCGCTCATAGGCGTCTACTGAGGCTGGAATAAGACAAAAAAACGTTACACGACATCCCTGTTAATTTCCATCCTAAAAATGCGAACAAGACGCTTTACACAGGGCCCTTGCCCACTCTGAGGGACTGTTGGCAGAGACATAAGTTTCAATCGGGCCCCCGCCTTCGCCCTCTCGACTCCAGGGCAGCTGGTTGATCAGAATGGAGGAGGTAGAGATGGAGGAGTTCTGCAGCTCACCACGGAGGCTCTCCAGCGCAAAGGTGGTGAACTTGGTAAAGCTGATAGGGGTGGGAGAGAGTAGTCTAAGCGGTGCGTTGAACGACATATTGGGCGCCGGTAGACAGTAGTTGCAGATGAGGCAAAGGTTAAACAAAAGGTGTGCAGCGTCAAGCTCAGAGCAATCCACTTGGCGCTTGTCCTGTTGGCGAAACGAGAGCAGAGAGGGGGAGATTACTCAATAGTGACATGATCCAATGCCTCTTTATCAGCTCGCAATACCAATGAACAAACTTCAGCAATAAACGTTCCGGATTCGAATAAAATCTGAACGCACTAGTTTTAAAATTTTAAAGCAGCAATGAACTTCAGTAAATAGGCGACCAAGTGCGATTGTGTGCATTAAGCAGTAAAGCTTAAGCGGAAGGTCTCAGGAAAGGCACAAATACGAGGACGTTTCGATGCATGAAGCGCGTTACTTTTCTGTCAAGCACATGAAATAAGATTTTTTAGTTTAAAAATGGATTACTTAAAGCCAATGTCTAACATAAGCATTTGAAATGAAGCTCCCACTTCGCCGGTTGCGGCACATTTTGATCATTTCAAAAGACCTCACACAAACAAGGCTACTACAACAGGACCAGACTTAGAACATAATCACAGATTTGCAGTATTTACAGAAGCTCTCATAGCACAGGAATTTAGAAATGCCCTTCACTTGATAAGCTACGCAAACATCAGCACATTTCATTGTTCACGGTCGACGCAAAAATAGAATGGTGCCATCAAGATTAATTCACGAGCGCCCATTTCTTTCCAAAAGATGCTGTATTACAGTGTGTAGCAGCCACCAGACAAATTTTTAACTTAAAGGCAGAGATTAGTTGTCTGCTGAAGCTTCAAGTACCAGCCCAATTCAAGAAAATCAGATGCATCAGTTTGACAGACATTTCATCGCTACGTACGTCTTGAGATGACTTGAGCAGCAGTTGGCAATGATCTCACCGTACGAGGTCATAAAAGCGTCATTGAAGAGCTCTGCTTAAACACCACTCTGTTTGTGCACGCAAGTACGCGCGCGTTTGTGCAGGGACCTGAGGTCAGGCGCAACACACACTTGAATTTCCGAGTTTCAGGCCTAACATAACGCCTTCCACAGGGAAGTCATGAAAGAAAATTAGCATGGGAAAAGACATGCACACAATTTACGCTATCAAGTCTTAATGCCGTGTAAAAAAGACAAGAGTCAAGGCTAACTAGCCTCGATGAGTAGGAAGCTACCAATAGCACTCGTGTAAAACAAAATTGGCACCTTCTCGGCAGTGACAACATCAAACGAAACATGACCTTGAAGAAGTAGTGCAGTAGTACATGCGCACTCGAGAAAAGGGAAATGACACTCACCGAGGTGGAGAACAGCGAAAAAAAGGCTTCTTGTAGGAGAACCTGAAAGAGACAAGCAAGACAGGTTCCTCATTCTACGCTCACCATATCCAGCACCTTAATGGGTAAAGAAAATACCGTATTGTCAAAGACGTCAGCAGCAACGGAAGCAGTTCCAATGCATTCGACGTTTCGAGTAAAGAGAGCTGGTACTAGGGTTTGTACGATGACCAACATAGTCTTGAAGATAGACTTAATCCAACTGCTAACAAACATGGGTGGCATTGAGGGAAGGGTGCAGTTTGGATTAGCGGGATCAGAAAGGGCTCCACGTAGAATTTGGCAGAGCAGGAAGACCTTCTTGACAATGGACTTCAGATCCACCTTAGAGAAACTGAAAAAGGAGGATAGAGAAAAGTGCAAAAAAAGCGCTCAAGTAGGAAAAAAATGGAACGGAATGTACTTCTGAAGGATCTTCAGAAGATTCTGCAGACAATTTAGCAGAACCTCGTTCCCCCGTTGTTCCCAAAACACTGCACGGGCGATTGAGGAGTAGGTATTCGGGATACGCAAGGCATGATCACCATTTAACTCAGACTGAAGTTTTAGAAAAAGCAACATTTTTAAAATGGCAGATGGCAGCGTAAGCCGATGATGCTAAGTCAAGCTCACTACTGCTGAAGACACGTCGTCCCACAGCTCTTTGGCAATCTGAGCCTTTTTCACCTTCTTTTTGGATGATTCTGAATGGGTTGAAGTCGGTGTAACAGAGGTATCCGTTCCTCCACTGCTAGCCAGTAGTTTTTGGAATTCAGATTCGCACAGCCTTTGTGGTATGGATATTCCCGACAAAAGAACCCGAAGACCATAAAATGAATCAGTCTAAAAAAAATGAAAAGCTACCAATACCACCTACAGATGAATCAGCACCACTGCGCGAAATCTCAAGTAAGGACGCCTTGACCAACCAATTGATGGATGGCTTCAGCGTGGAGTGATTCCCTATACTGGGATCTTCAGAGGTCTCACAAACAGACCAAAAACATTTTACCTTTAAGCGCCTGACGTGAACACAAAAAGGCTAGGCAACCCTCAACTTCAGGCGGCAACTTCACGTCGGTCCATGAATCGGCATTTTCCAAGCCTTCCATGAAAGCTCTAACTTCCACTTCATCAGGTGGAATCTGAGATTGATGATTTTTTACAATTATTGACAAAGCTTTTTGCATCGTCAAATTATTTTACGAATCTCATAAGAACGCTAAACTCAAGCGGCTGAATAAGCTTCGGGTGTTATAGCAAGTCCATACCCGAAAAGGTCGCGTTCTTGTTGGATCTAAATCAGCCAATGGGATATCTGAAGAGCAAATATTTATGCATATTTATTTTTAGCTTATTTTTTGCGTTAGTGACAAACGAACTGATATATCAAGCATAGGTTTTAATGTGCGAAATTTTTTGCGCAAAATCAAGCCAAAATAAAGCAAGGGCAAGCACTAAAATTTGAGCGTCCGTCATTATAATTTCTGGTCTACAAGATTATCGTCTCGTGTTTTTCCATTTTAGTAATGTGAGTTCTATCAAAATAAGCAAATTTGTACAACTTGGAGGAGTCTTTTGTATGCATATCAACGTTAGCGGCGGCATACATCACTGCTAATTGATTCATTCGGTGAATTCTATTTTGTAGTCCATTTCTTAGGCAGTCCCATAAATCAATTTGGGCCCAGGCATTTGTGAACATTAAGGCAATTTATGTGTGTTTAACCATAGCGACATTTATAGGCAGCCAAAGGTATTTAATTTTACAATCCCAATCCTTCTCTATTGATAAGCAATGCTACTTCCCATATCTGCCACCAGTGCAGCGCCCCTAGCCTATCCTGAAGTTGTAGGGAGGAGTAATGTCATGACGAAACTGCGTTCCTCTTATCTCTTCTATGCAAAAAAGTAAAGAATCGGCTTTATATATTGGTGGCGGTGGCAAGCTGCTCGGATTTCTAATACTTAAAACCAAGTCTTACCATTGAGAGCTAAAAAAGACGTCTACCTTTGCCAACTTTTTCATTTTCGTGGCTTACAGAGAATGTTATTATTAAATAAGGTGCCGATACCATAAATCATTTTAAAAAATTTAGTTACGGTGTTGTCTGTGGTATGTAATTTAAGAAATCAATCGCGTTCAAGCGCGATAACTGCTGCACTTCTTACCAGCTGGATAGGACCCAAAGAGATCTGTGGTCAGATGAACAGACGTATGAACTAACCTTAAAAAACTAACAATTAACTCCATAATCAGATCGGCGCTTTTAGGACTATCGATGAGCGAAGTTGTCCGGTTCAAGTCTCTTCCGCAAGTACAGTTCAAAACTAAGACGAGTCTTCAGCCCCAGTGGGATTGGCAAGAGTAATTAGTAACGTTGCGGCAAGGCATCCCTTAAGTCGAAGGCAAAGTTGATGCCTGGCGGGTTTGATTTGCAGCTGGTGAGGGAATTTGATCTAGGCGAGCGCAGGAACGAAGCACAAAATAAGTGCAGAACATTACACAAAACTCAGCCAGTTAAACCTAACTCTTTGATTTGGTTGCACGATCACGCAAAGCTCGGTCTCTCAGACCTCCGTGTCAGCTATCCATTCTCCAGTATGGTATCATGACTTCCCATTACTTCAGGAAGGACTCGGGTCACTACGACGCTTCCGGCAATATAAAAGTGGAGCACTCTGGTTTGTACATTATTTTTTAAACGTTCTTCTACAGAACATAGACTTAATAGGCAATAAGTGAGCAATCTTCTTGAGTCAAAGCAATGGTACTTGAGACGATGTATAAATTGCTGGAGGTGGGCGGACACAACGCATCCTGCACAAACGCGTCGCGGTCATTAGGGCGTGGCTGCAATAAAGAAGCTAAAAAGCTCAGAAAAGGGTCAGTGGTCTTAATTTCAAGGAAGTAAGTCTTAAAATTATCTCTAAAGTAGTCTCCACTTTTCCGCAGATCTTCAAATTCTGCTGAAGAGAGCACCTGCAGACACTCCCACGGTCACTAAGATGCTACAAGTGCTCAAATTGCTTGCAGACGGTGAAACGCGGTACACCTCGAGAACTTCCATGAACTCTGCTGTCATGCGCTATGTCACACATTTGCTTCTGGGCTTTGAAACCTCAATTTAATGGTTAAGTGAAGCGATACACTGGCACACTCAGGCCAGCACTACTGAAGTCACGAGGATTGGAGTGGGGATGACTACCGATGGCTTACTGGCATCAGACAACTCAAATATTTCCTTTTCGTATTATTATCATCACATGAAAAGATAATGGAAGGCAAGCTCCACTCAGTCAGCGCACTGATGGCCCCTGGGACCATAAAATGGCTCCAGACTTCAAGGTGAACACAAAGCAGTGGTTAGAACATGACTGTTAGATCAGTAGAAAGATTTTGCGTGGGTACGATGAAGCTCTTATTAAGATTGATACCTAGATGAGGCGTCGGGGTTAATTATACCAGTGGGTTACCATGATAACCTACTAGTGTGCATACTGCTGGAAGCATTCCAGATACTGCGCCTAACCTGTTGACTTTTATGCTCAGCCACCAAATTATCATTAACCTACAGCTACATGAACCTGATGGAGACGGATAGAGCTGAAATGATTGACACTTAGTTCAAACAGGCCTTGGCAAACTCCCTGCACAATATATGAAGAAGATGCGACATGCAATTGCAGAAAGCACACCCCACAAGTAGTTCTAAGGCTGCAAGTTGGTCAATGGACCTCAATCAAAATTCTTCTTGCTCGCAGTGAAGAGCCGCGTGTCTTCATTATTGCAAAAATAGCTAGAGGTGGCAGAGCCGTTGGTTTGATGCAGGTAGTGGGACCCCTGGTTGCTGAACTGTTTTAGAGTTCGAACAATTGTCTGGACGCCGCCAACATCTTGGAATTAGCATACACCTTCCTCTACAGGGCTGCAGAGAAGTCTGCAGCTACGATTGGTCAACTCTTGAAAGTCCCGTGTGTTAGCACCTTCATCCAAATTCCGAGTTCATGGTACGGTGTTCCTAGTGTGCAATATTGCAGGCGCTAGTAGTTCCCCCTGGTCCATTCATACTTAACCAAGACTATAGATCGCCGTAGGCATATGTGCGTATGCTCAATGACAAGCGGCGATGCAGCTTAATGCAATCTAGGACGAAGAACCAACAGACACATATGTCCAGAGCGCGCAGCACGAGTGAATTACGCTAGATGTTTGTTTACCCTTCGGTTTCGGTAAGAGGCAGTATTATGTCTTGGTCATTGTACCTTCGTAGAATGAGCTGACCTCTGGGCTACGCCAGTAACCCGAAAACCCTACTGTAGGGCGAACGAATTTATCTTGACTGAGTTATGAATTCTTCTCGTCTCCAGAGAAGACTCCGGAGGCTGAATCAGATGTCACTGACGATGAGCTAAGAAGTGAATAGCATAGAGTCAAACTTGGTTCAGAAGCACTGGTAAATTTGTTCAATTGCTAGATTCATGATAGATGGATAAAGGCTGGGAAGTAAGCAAATAGCGTATGTTAAAAAAACAGTTGAAATACCATTAAAAATATTGGTTGCCGAGAGATTGAGCTCTACTTGCATGGATGGTCATAGATGCGTAACTTGAGTACAAGTTTTACTGCTTTTCCCACAAACTGGAAGGCGTCCCATGGTACCTAATCGAGGGATTACCGCAGCTCAGTATAAACAGACGAGCAAAAGTTAACCTGAATTTTTAAAATCACGCAATGAAATCGTAATTAGGAGTCTCAGTAAACCTGCATAAGTATTGTGTTCGAAACATCAGGATGTTACGTATTTCTGGCCTTGGTCACCATGGTTAAATTCGTGGTTTGTTCAATTAACCGAGGATGGAGAATGAGGGAAATAAACCCAACCAACCGCAGAGAGATACACCCACTGATAAAGCACAGAAGAACCCAGCACAGCTCCCTCCTTTCAATTTCCCAGAGGCTTTACAACAGAAAACAACAGAATCTGACAGCTTCCGAACTACTCGCCGCTTCATCGCTGAAGATCTTACGCACAACCCAGATGTTGTTCCGTCGTTGGCTGATTTAGTTATTAAACAAATTATCGAAAACTTTTCATGTGAGTTGGTTTAGCCAATATATCTTCCTGCTTCAACAAGTTCAACAATTAATAATAACATTTTTTCTTCAAAAAATACATTCCTCACCTATATAACACAACATTCGAAGCGCAAATACAACTCTTTTTTTGCCTCTATTCAAGTTCGCTTATCTACTATGTAGCGTTCCCATTCCTCTAATTAGTTAACTACAGTGCCCTTCCGCATCTCAACAAGGAGCAATTGCAACGCGTGTTGGACGCTCTTCCAACGGACATTCCCCTGAAGGTCGTTGCATCCACTATCTCCGACGAGGCCTTCTGGCAGCGTATGAGCCTCTCTCGCTGGCCTGTGATCGATGTAGTTAAGCACGGAAACTCGTGGAAGCGCGCCTTTTTTGAGAAGTACCTCGAGCAGATGATCCACGAGTACGTGCCAGACCAGACCTACCCAGTGTGGATCGAGGAGGCACTACAATTCGGTGCGGCCTACGTCCGACGCCTCGATATCAAGGAACTTCTCCCTCCGGAGAAGGTTATGATGAGAAATGCTAGGGTGAGCCAGATTATTCTGTAAACCCTACTTTCCCCATCTTATAAGACACTGCATTAGTCATATTGTAGCCTCCCCAAACGGCTCAAAACCCAAAGACATTTTATGGTGTCAATAACTCGCTTCCCTACTTTCAGCAATCCTCCCTGTCCGCTGGCTTCATGAAAAATGAACAGGCGTCTCGCGACTTTGCATCAAGAAAGAAAAAATCCGACGACTATAGCGACGACATTGACGAACAAGACGACGAAGAGGGTGGTGGTGTTGGTGGTGGAGAGGGCGCGTTCACTGGTGGGGTAGAGGAGGGTGGAAACGAAGGCACTGGCGGCGATGGTGGCAGTGAAGACGATGAGGAGGGCGAGATTACGACCACGGTAGACCACTTGGATTTGGGTCAGGTCATTGCGAAATTGGATCGATTGACGCACCTTAGTGTGCAGTATCGTGTTCGCAATGTGGGTTTGGATTTCGACTGGAGCCAATTTCAATTCACTGGTCGTGATTGCGTCAGCTTCTCCAAGGCGATTCGAAACCACACCTCGTTGAGGATTCTGGAACTGGTGAAGTGAGTTCTGACAGATCTGACGAATGAAGACCGGTTTGTCGGCAACATCCAAGCCGTTTGTGTCAGCATTATTAATGATTCCTTTACATCCCGTAGCAGTCGCGTGGACTGTGAGAAATGTCGCGTCCTGGTTGGTCACATCCTTGACCACCCCTCGTTGGTGGTGCTCAATGTCTCACACAACATCATCTCCGACTGGGGAGCTCGAGCGCTGGGGAAACTAATCAATGGACGCAGTCGACTAGAATGCCTCGATTTGACTAACAACCGGTTAAACGCGGAGGGAGCTGAAGCACTAAGCCATGCTCTAGCAAAGGGCGCTGGCACCCTGATGAAACTCAATCTTCGTCTGAATCGCATTCGTGACGACGGCGCCAGCTCTATCGCTCGGGTGAGCCAAAAGATGCCGCTGCTAAATGATCTTAAGTAGTTTTAAAAAATCAGTAGTTGATATTGCTACTGATAAAGTTTTCAGTAGAATGGTGATGGGGCATGCTTTCAGATGACATTTTTGATTACTGACCTGACCGTTCCGCCTAAAAAAAAGCCGTTTTTTTTTTCATGGTGTTGCTCAAGTCTTTGCTTCGAAACACCACACTGAGGGAGCTCAATCTCGCCGCTAACAGTATCGGTGATGCAGCGATCCTCGTCTTCGGCCAAGTTCTCACGCACAACTCAACCCTACAGAAGTTGGATCTTTCCAACAATAGCATCGGTTCGGTGAGTTCTAGCAGGAGTCGGGGATGAACAAAGTAAACGCCTATCCTAAAATCATTTATTTTGGCATTGTAAAGGAGGCGGGTAAGAAGTTCCAGGAGTGTATAGCCTCCAATCAGACCCTCATCTACTTGGACCTTCGTTTCACTGGAATTCCGCAGGTCTTCGAATTCACCCTGCAACAGAACATCGAGGTCAACGACAACCGATATCGCATGGAGCAGGAGAAGGATGCCGAGGTGAGAGTAGGAAAAGTGCCAGCCGTGGATCCAATTTACTGCAGCCTAAACGTGATTTCGTTTGCCTTCCCTCCCTCTCTCTCTAGACCGGCTACGTGTCACTCCCAGGCCTGATCAGCGTGGCGGTGAACAAAGCGAAGCCGGATTTGGAGAAGACAAAGCCACGTCCCACCGTATTCAGCCTCCAGTGAACACATCCGCCCATCCATCATCCACGATCGCGCATTGTGATACACTCACCTCCTTGTGCATAGGTACATAGTTTCCATCCAACCATCAAAATTATGCATTCCTCTTCATTCGTTTTTTTTCTAAAAAAGCAAGTAGAATGGAGGAGGAGGAGGAGGAGGGGGATGGGAAAATGTCAGGAAGACAAGTAGTAGACGCCCAATGAGAAGAGCGCAAGAAGTCACGGTATAATGGAGGAGGGAAGTCATCACATGATGGGTGAGGTGCCTGCAAAGGGAGAAGGGCGCGTTACCCACCTGCCGATTGGATGGTTTAAATGGAGTCAATGTGCGTGACTGACCTCGAAAGGGGGCTCTATACACATTTGATCAGTTCATTGGCGTGTCTCTGCCGCCGTGCTAGGAGTGGCGATTGCCTCAATTCGTTGTTTCAACCGTTCAATTTCCAGATTGGTCTGATGCTCAAGCAGTCGTCGCCTTGCCTGCTCCTTAATCAAAGCAAGAGAGGGTGAGTAAACAACTTGATGCCACCCGCCTATGAATCAAACGCGTGTGCTAACCTGGAGGTTGAGAAGTCTATCATCGGAGGAGGATTGGGGGGTTATAGACGATCCCAAACCAGAAGAGGAGGGCGGGCGAATGATTTTTGTGGAGGTGGGCTGAGGGGGCAGCGGATGTCGTTGCTCCTCCTCGACCGATTCGGCACTCCCGTCCTGTGGCACTGCTAGATGCTAAGTGTACAACAGGTGCCGGGGCTAGGACCTCGTCTAATCTAAAAATCACCTTACCCCACACAGTGTGAATGGTAACAGACTTACAGGAACGGAAGAGGAAGATTTGAGGTGAGTAGCGGAAAACCCATTCAACGGAGAGCGGAGGTTTCGACGAACTAGCGACTCAATAGCGTCAAAGTGCCGCAGTGCGGCATCGATTCCGCTGGCGGTGGGGCTAGAGGCAGCCAATTCAGTCTTGATTGCAAACAGGGCCTCCTGTAGGCGACGCTCACGATCTGAAACCTCTTCACTGGCCGCAATCTGAAAGATACGAAGGCGATAATAATCAGCACTGTCGATGGCAATCAGAACATCTATGGTTCAATCGGTGCCACTCGATTTTCCATCGAGGTTAAATCTGGCGCCAAATGGAGATATTGACACACTTGTGCCCTGTAAGTACGTGTGACAGCCAGCTCACACACATCGTGGACCGGATAGGTGGGGTGACAGACAGCGGTGACGCTGCGTGCATGTGCAAGCGCTCCAAAATCGTGCTTTGGAGGTGGGTAAAGGGGAGGACCAGGGGAGTGGGTGTGCATTGTGGTATAGGATGTAGGCAAAAAAAACGGCCGTTCGGGAGTTAGTGGAATGTGTAAAGGTGACGATTTGCTTTGCCAACTTTACCATGAAAACCTCGTCCATCAGCGTGCCGAAAGTGGACACCTTTGTAAGAAAAGCATTATTTCGCCAAGATGCTACTGGTATATGAAATAAGTAGGTGTCAGTAGAGAGTGGAAGAACACACCCTAGCCTGGAGGTAGGTGTAGTTGCGACGCAGGAGGGCCAGCTCCTCGGCGAACACACTTGCGCGATTACACTGCTCCTCTGCCACGCGTTCAAGGTCGGCCAGTTCCTTAGCAGTGCGGCGTTTCAACTTCTTGCAGGCGCGTTGTGTCGCCTCCAGTTGACTGCGGGTTGTTGTCAGTTCTGTGACCAGCTGGCTGTGGTCTTCTAACAACTTTGTTTTGTCACCGACCAACACCTCGATTTCTTGTTCTTAAACAAGAAAAGTGTGTAAATGAATAGCCACCCCCGATCATGACGACAACGGAGCAGATTACTTTTATATTAGCATTTGGAATTAAAAAGTGATCTGCCGTTTTTCCAACAGGAACAAAAGCTATAAATCTTTCACCTCTTGACAATGAATGCCAATACCATCGTTTCCAAATTTGACCAAACAACAAAAAGCGTGGCGACTTAAAAAAAATAAATAATGAAGCAGATACGAAACATACCTCGCTGTCTCAGAAGGCTCTCGAGTTCCTCCAATCTCGAATCCATCTCATCCACATCAGTGGGGTTGTTCTAAACGCAAGTAAAACGCATTACCAACTTTTTTTCACGCAAAAAATCACTCCCGAAGGAAAAAACGCACCCTTGAGAACTGCAGTTTCACCTGCATCTCCTTAACTAATCTCTGTTTCTCACTTATCTCTCGAGCCAGCTTTTCAGATTCCGCCGTTTGGGCTGCGATCGTCTACGGAACAGAAAGGCTATTAACTCGTTTTAAGGCAGACAAGTTAGCAAAAATCACAAGGATATCGGGAAGTGAACCTCGTTTAGAGCACGAAGTTTTTCACCGGCTCGTGAAATCATGGGGTTGGAATCGGGTTTTTCCAATCTCTGGCGAGCTGCTGTAATTTGATCCCTGTAACATGATGAAAGAGTAAATGAAGGGCCGATTGAGGTGTATTTTACAAAGAATGAAGAAAAGTAACAAACTCTAGATTCTGGAGCTCATTGGACCCTGCCCGCAGCTGCTGCTTGAGTTGAGCCAGTTCGGTTATTGCTGTGGACCTTTCAGAGGAGATTTGCTGAGTGGAGTTGAGCATGCGCTGGAGCTCCTTCTCCATCGCCATGATTCGAGACTCCGAGGAGGAGCACAGATCAGAGATGAGTCTGGATGTCAGTTTGTTAAAAATTAGAGCATACACGATATGACTTGGAAGCACAAACGTTTTAAATGAGATCTATTAATACGAGCGATTGAACATTGTTTCTGCCTACACAATCAGATTCAGTACTATTTATTTGACCGGAAAAGAAGGGATTTGATGATGAGGACACAGAACAGATAAAGCCAACTTTTTGAACCAATAAGAAACCGAGAAACTTGTTGGGCGATCCATTCAAAAACAACGGTTAATCAGCAGCGTTTCTAAACGCGGCATTGCTGTGATTAAATTTTTCGAAGCGCTTCCACAGTCCATACCATAAGATCTACCCTTTCTCTGCAAAATATTCCATCTTTGAAACATGTACAATGGGTTTTATAGAAAAAGAGCGCCTGAAAAAGCCAATGCCGAAAAACGATTGCATTCAAAACCAAATCATGCTGATGGTGGTAGCCAGGTTAATCCAAAACAGCATCAGCTTCTGTGTTAACGGTCAAGGCTACTGAGATAACCCACCAGGAAAATTGAAGTCGACTTACTTCTGTTTAACCTCCACACTAGCCTCGAATGCCTCCAATTGGCCCTTCAATAGCTCACTCTTCTGTCGTGTTAGTGACAACTGAGCCTCTGCATTTTGGCGACGAGTTTGAGTCAGAACCAACTCCTCCTTTGCCTCGGTCAGGGATTTCTCGAGTTGGGTCACCTCCTCCCTCTGGTGATTGAAAAAGAATGTGCCCTTCGTTAGCGTTTTCAATGACATCTCTTCAACCAGGCAGACTACAACGTTGGCGACCTACCCTCGCCCTCCTCTGATCCTCCAGCTTGGAAAGATCGTCTTTGTGTCGATTGATGTCAATTTGAAGGTTTTGCAAATGTTGTGTCAAATCACTCACATCCCTGCTGATTGTTGGAATGCCATCAGAGGTCTAGAAAGGGAGGAAGAAGACACATTGCAACCAAGAGAGCTTTGCGAAGGTAAGGAAACCAAGAGACTCGAATTACTGGGTGCAGAGAGGCAGTCCGTCTGGAGGATTGAAGCTCCGAGGCCATGCGGTCTCGTTCCTGACGAACGGAGTACAACTCCTCCTACAGGTAGCATGATAGGGAAAGACTTTTCAGTTTTCAGCTAATGTGAATAACTGCTCACCCATAGACATCTCACCTTTGCGCTGCTGAGCTCGTCCAGCTTGAGCTGCAGTTCACGACGGGTTGCCTCCAGTTGGACATCAGCTAGATGTGTCTCTTGGGTCTTCTTGGAGCGAAGCAGCTCTAATTCTGCTGTGCGAACACCAATTTCCCTCGAGAGATTCTCCATGCGAGCCCGAGCTTCTGCAACCTGTGTGAGAAGAACGAGGGGAGGAAGTGAGGCAATATGGTTCGCTTTGCAAGCTCATTTCAGACAGAACTCGAGCTCAAATCACGTTTCAAGGTAAAGAGAAATCTGTGACGCTGATGCCTTCACAAGGTAAGAGGAACTAACCTTCGGTTGGAGTTGATCCAACTCGAAACGCGGTGAGACGGAATGGCTGCTGTCTGATCGTGGATTTCCATCACCCGTGAGGGAATTGTCTGTGGTGAAACCGGTGAATCTGCAGCAAGAAAAAATAGTTTTCGAAGGAACAAGTACGAGTAGGAGAATCACTTGAACTTCATCTCGGACCACTCGTTAGGAAGAAAACCTGTCAATCGCCCTTCAAAACTTTTGACTGGGTCGCTGGAGTAGAACCACAAGGCGCGATTCCCTTATCGATCACTAGAGGTAGACGCAACGAGGTACTCGAAGGGATCTAAGCAAGTTGACCTCCAACGGCAAAAAGGAAGAGGGGGGGGAAGTGAGTGATACAGTAGGAAGGGGATTGCTCACCCTTGAGAGTTTCTCTTCTCCGCTTGAGAGCGCCTTTCTTCAACCCGTCGTGAAATCTCCACCAATTCTTCCTTTCGACGCTCCTTTTGTTTCTCTACGGCAGCAATCTGTAATGGAGTAGGATGGCAGAGGAGTCTAGGCGCAGCATCACATAACTCGACAATGGATGTGAAGGCACCATCACTCACCTCCGCTCTCAGGGCACCGAGGTGACTGCTTAGTTCCACGACCTTTGCTTCAAGGCGTTGTGATTCTATCCTCTGAGCGTCAGTTTGGTCGGTTTGCCTACCAACACACACACACACACACAAAAGGCAGATGGACCAACCAAGAGGACACAGAACCAAGAGAAGGAAAAAAAATCTCAACTTACGAAGAGCGCTCCGCAAGTATCGACTTCACTTTGTCGTTGGCGCGTAGCAGCTCATCTTTGCTCGCGAGCAGCTCACTGGTCACCCGAGTTAGCTCGGCTTCACGTTCCTGCGGAAGTAGAAAAAGCACATCACAATCGAGAGATCATTAAACCTAACAGCCTCTCGATATAAAGTACTGTCCTGGCGGCCGTAAAGGATCTATTCGTACCTATGGCTTGGGTAATTGATGCATTAAAAGAAAAACGATCCAATAGGTAGGAACAGCTGAACTAGACACTACTTAGGGAGAGAGACGGAGGTTACAAGTAAAGGTGGGCGAGTAAGCATTACCTTCAGGAGTTTTTGAAGTTCCAGAGAAGAAACCCGCATTTCCTTCAGTTTCGCCTACAGAATAAAGTAGCGTAGAGAGATAAATGTCATATTTAAGTCCTATTTAAGTAGTAGGCTGCAGCTATAGAAGTCAAGAGCGTAAAAACTCCTCATTCCCCTCGCCTTGACACAACGAAACGCTATAATAATGGCAATGATGTCGTCATGGTAACAAAAATACATGCAGGATGCTTACAGATTGCCTACATACACGTTTTTTTGAACAGCTGGTAGCATTAGCGCTGGACGTTGCCGCCCTTGGGCTGAATATGAACTTGGTAATTCAGCCAGAAGGTTTGCCACAATCCTCTACCTAGAATGTCACGACTCGAGCCTGGTTGCGTCTTCGAATCGTAAGGGAAGTACGCTCAACTAAGTGGAGCCTCCCAACCCTTCGACAAGTTGATATCAAGGCGAGGTTGAGGCTCATGCGCCTTATGACGCCCCCAAGGACAACCTCAGACGACAGGCTGATGGTAGCATTGGCGCATTCAGTGAGGACTAATAGCAATCTCAACTTAATTGACTGTACACCGAGCCATAACAAGGGAGAAGGAAGGCATCTATCGTGGACGATTAAAGTCACGTCGAATTTCGACAACTACCTCCAAACGTCAACTTACCCTCTTCTGCTGAAGCTGTTTACGCAGCTCGTCAGCGACGCCTTGAAGGTGCTGTATATAGTCCTCCAAATTGTGATGCTCAGCAACATTGCAAAGCAACTTTCCTGACGGCACCACACGAGCCACCTCGGTCACCTCGCCCGCCGAGTTATCACCAACTGGAGGAGAGAAAAGCGCGGAAGCGTAACAAGGAGGACGAGAATTGTCGCCGCTAATTTCACCTAGTTCTTCTGTATCCTCATGAGTGAGAGCATTTCCTAGCCTCGATATAATCACAATAATCCTGCATTTTCAAATTATCAGCCGTTCGGCTCTGTATTCTGGCAAACTAAAATGTGCTTCCGGTCCTATCAATTCCGTAAACATCCCCTTACCGCTTTATCGGGGGACAAAGGAGGCACAGTGCCGCTAAGTTTGGCCGCAATTACACGGTTGTAACAGGAAATTGCATAATGCTATGCAAAATTGCCCGCTTCCTTCCGTTTTGAAGGCTACAAAAACAAAAGTGGACGACAACCCACCTGGTGTGGTTAGGGTCAGCCGACTAATGATGCTAGTCAGCTTCGAGAGTTCACGCTCCTGCGCTTTGAGGGTGGTCCGCACTTCCTCCAGGTCCCCATTTTGGCATCTTTGATCTATGACATGCAAAAATCAGAGCAATGACAGATAAAATTTATTCCTTAGTGGAAGGGAAAGGGAGAGCAAACATACCGCGTGAGAGACTGGGACTGTCTCGCGTCAACTTTTGCTGCAACTCTAAAATACAGTCGCGACACCTCCTCATCTCGTCCAGACCTTCGGAGAGTTGCTAAAATGATAGAGTAGTGGTGTGTACTCAACGTTACACTTATTTGGATATTCGACTCCATGAGTGACAAGGAGGTTTGCAGATACCAACCCCGTGCAATTACTGCAGGAGAGAGAGTGAAATTGTGAAGGCAAAATTGAAGAGGCAGCACTGAACAGCGAGGCCTAACAAAACAGGGTTTCCATTTTATGAATTCAAATCGTGTAGAGAAATGAAAATAATCCCAAATCGCGGCATGAGGCCAAATATTGCACCATGGTGGTTTGAAGATGAAGTGGAACACTTGAGGGAAGCCAATAATGCCCACCCCCGCGACAACGACGAAACCGTAAGTGCCATTCCCCATTAAAAGCCAACCCAAAATGAACACCGCACCTTTATTGCGCACCTGAAGAAAGTGGTGATTTCTGCATTTAATTGTCTGTCATCTGGTAATGCATGAGGTTTGGTTGCATCCCAAAGGCTCTCGTGTTCCGGCTGATGTGGAAGCGAATCAGTTTTTCCATCACTTAAGATGGCCAACACTGATAACTGCCGTTGTTCTTGCGCCAATCTGTACTTAACGCGTGATTAAGATTGGGGAGAGAGGGCCTTTTTGGATGCGATATGCATCACGTGGTGAAGAATGTCGCGTTCTGCTTCCCGTGTACCGCAACTTCTCTAGTGCTACACGATAAGGTGCTAAGAAGATTTCACCAGTTCAGATTCAAGTCGAAATCAGGTTGTAAAGCATACAGTCTTAATTCAAATCCACCAGGTTTACTCAATCTGCAGAGCAGGCCGTCGAATTCCACATATCAGAAGGCGCAACAAGCACATCCCACGGAGATGTGTGGGATAAAAACGTCACAAATGAAGAGCCGTAGTGTGATCACCATCTTTGCCTCAAAATTGACTTTGATGCATTCGACTACCACCGTGATGGCCGACGAAGAGAAGGTCACTTAAAACACGACAAACGGCACTTGGGCTCGATTACTAAGTAAGACTATTACGATTTTAACGATTCTTAGTGCTACAATCACTTAGAACACCATGTTATCCGTTCGTGAAAAATCTCCACGTAACATCACATTAAAGGGTTCAGAACATATCCTTTAGTTATTGCGGTGCCTACCAACGTCAAGTATATGTGACACGTCCCCATTGTCAGTCTCTTACAGCCGTGTTCAAACTGAGGCGTGTCACGGGATACATAATGAATGCAGGGCATTCCTGAGTTTAAGAGGACTAAAATTGCCCGGTTTTTGGGCGGCATACAAATAGGCCATTTCGGTGTAATACCAAGACAACAAGGTAGAGTTGTGACGATCACATTTTCCTCTGTTAAAAATGTTATAAAAGTCATAAAATCAGCCTAATAAAATTCAAGCCACGCGTTACGCCCAAAGGTGCCATTTAGGCTGACTCACATTCTGCCACCTCCTCTCCTCCAGACTATCTCGCCGTCCACGACTCCTCCTTAGTTCACTCTCCAATACGCCAATGTGTCGAATCGCCTCTTCCAACTATTTGCAAAAGAACCGCCTTAGTGATGGTAAATTAGAAAACGACATCATTGACAGGACCAAGCTCCCAGCCTTACCCTCGAAGTGTTCGCGTTCTCTGCATACTTGAGGCGATCGTGAAGGTCGTATAACTCTTTTTGAAGTTTGTACAACAGTTGAACATCAAATGGTGTGTTGTCTGGTAGCGCTTCCATTGACTTCCCACGATGGTTGAGACATCCTGTGGAGCCTCTATGAAGACTCCTCCGAATATCGACCGCCGATGCAGCGCCACGAATGCAGGTGTGGAACATCCTGGTTGGAGTTTTGTTCTCATGACGTTGCGCTAATGGGGGAAAAGTCAATGACGATCCCAATGTTTAATAAAGAAATTATTTAAAATGTTTATTATGACTCCTCACTCCGTTCATATTCAGACGTCACCGAGTCCCCGGTGTGGTCACTCGGGTTCCAGGAACAGGCCAGATGGCTGGATCGTCGGTGTCGGGAGGATGGGGGTTTATTGGTTCGACTTTTGGCTGGAATGACGTGTCGTGATTGGCTGTTGTGGGGTTCAGAGTAGGTCGATGCAAAATCAACATCGTCGGAGGTCTTCTGTCTTGCGGCATCGTCAGAACCAGTCTGGACAGAATAAAGTGATTTTCCATTAAAAATCAACCCTTCTATTCAGTTGATGAAGATGTACTTGCTTCGATTGACAAGACCGGAAAAACGTCAAAAAGCTCCCAATAATTCCCCTTGTAACCGCTAAGTTGGGCGGTTAAGTAGCTGAGTCGGTGCCCACGGATGATGTTGAGAGTAACTTCCGCTACAGAGAAGGGCGTGATTCTTATAAGGGAAGAAATGAGGCTAATTAAGGCATTCACATAAAATAATTTATGAATATAAGCGCGCTATATCAATTTCGCAGCCTACTGCAAGTCCCGAGGCCTCAAAGTGATTAGTCGCCGACTTGGCTTCATATCAGGGTGTCTGGGGTTAGCGAGATGTCTTCCAAATCTGCACAATGACTCTTGTGAAGCGACGTGATTCACTCACACAGTGAGTATGTTACTTTTTTGCAGAAACGCCCTTTGCTCTATCGTCATAGCAACAAAACATCGCAAGTGGGAGGTAACATCGTAACGAGCATGCACCTGGATAGACACCTCACCAACTGCTGAATCATTCTGGAATAGTTGTGAGAAATTAACTAAAGGAATCGACATTTGATTAAAACCTAGAATCTCATCCTGTTCTCCCACACATATTGAAAGAACAGTGATTAACTGGTGACCCGAAGCCTCGCAAAAAGCACGTGGATGGTTGTGCCTCCATAAAAACCTTCCCATAAGCGAATCACCTACCCAAACTCTCAAAGAGTCACCAATGACAAAACAGTCCCCGAAACCACCTCACATACTTAAATAACGCGCCTCGCGAACAACAGCTCATAACACCTCGTGAAGCCCTAGGCAAAGAAACGAAACCTAAATTTAGAATCCATCAGTGAGAGTGGAATTTTTTTAACCGTAAACATACAGAGCTGATTAAATTGTCCAAACCTTAAGCAAGGCAAAAAAGTACCTAGGCTGAGACAACCTATACAACCCGGAAAAGGTGCTGACTAAGCCAACCCAAATGAGGCACCAATAAACCTTCATTGTAATTGGGTAGGGACGATTAGGAATTCATAGCCCATACTAGGAAACATTTCGGTAACTACCCCATAGTAATTATCAAGTTACACTTTTTACAAGTGCAGTCAAACGCTTTGACGTGATACCGGCTTGGAAGGAATGCAATGTCAGCTGTATGGCCAAAGTCTACTGAGGCCTTGCAATTACGTTTGCTCCTTGAAAAAAAAAGGTTTAGGCCTATTCATTTCGCTTCACTCAAAAAACGAAAAGCTTATACATATTGGTCGGCTGAACTCACCATGACAAAGAAAGTGAGAGAATCAAACGAAGGCGACAGTAATCCATCTGGGCGTCGAGTGGACTAACTAGCGCCATGGCATCTGGTAGCGCAACTTATTTCAGAGGGTGGGACAGACAGACGAGCAGGTGCGTGTGTGTGTGTCCACGCCTACCATGAGCACGCTCGCCTGTCTGTCCCACTAGGGCATTCACATGCACGCGCACGCAAGAAGGTACATCCACCCCGGTTATCGATCAGGCTAATTGGGGCAAATTAGGTTATTTAGGCCAGTTTGAGCTTCAGAGCACAAGAAAGCGACTCATTATTGGCTGACGAGATGATAGTGATGCATTCGGCAGTAGTTGCGTCTTTTATGTAAAATGCGAGAGAATTTCTCATTGGCAGGCGCATCCATGGACCGAAAATCCCATGTCGCTTCACAGGTGATGCTCTTACTTTGCGATAAATTGGTTTGAAATCCAAAAAAATTCAAACTCACCCCTGAAGAAAGTCGAATCCTTTCCGACGACAGTCCCAAGACCGCGGCTTGAAGACGAGCTAGCTCCTTTTTCATCACCTTGAGATCATCTCCATTTGCCTAGGTAACAAAACACCACCCAGCTCGGTCTTACGATGAGAAGAAACACTGATTTTTTCCAAGCTGAGTGAAACTACCACTAACCTGGGTTTTGCCATTACTGTTTTCACTGGAATGTTGAGTGGAGGATTTGCCCAATCGTTGCCTCGTTCTCTCTTGCCATTGGTGCTGAACCATCTCCACAACTGGGGAGTCCGTTTGACAACGTGGAGAGTTTCGATGAAGGCTCTGACTGTTGATGGAGGCCTGGGTTGAGCTGTCCCTGCGTTGGGACGGGGCGTGCTCTACGTGGGGTGCTGGGGGAAGGAGGACGAAACCATCTACTCATTGCATTTAAGTAGAGAAAAGACTTAAGTAAGTGTAGAACGCACAATCGGAAAGAGACTCGATACGACCGTCATCCAGACTGCCTTCTTGGACGTCGTTAGAGCAGTGATTACCTGCCTCGATTCCGGAATCACACTGAATTCGTACAGTGGAGCGGGGATTGCATTTCTGTGAATGGGAAAAAGGTGAATTTACATTGCCGTAGTGCAATGAATCCATCCAGATGAAAGCGGAACGTTTTACCTCCCCCCATCTCAGCCTCAGTAAGCACGAAATGAATTTAACTCCCGGTGCTTCGGAAATAAAAGCCATAGTTATCAATTTGGGATAGTTGTTTACCATCTTACAGGGGCACTGGTCCAATCTGGCGCTCATAATCTTTATCTCGAAACATCTCGTACCAGTTTATCCGAATCGTACACGAACGCTTTCAATCCCGTGCAGTCTTAGTGGGTTAAAAAACGCGAACAAACCTGATTGCTGAGAGACGCACGCGACCCATTGTGATTGGAAGGTGGACCTCGCAACCACGAGTTCTCAGTGAGCTCCTCTGGCTCTGGGGAGGTGCCAAAGAAAGGCATCGTGATGGGGATAATCCTTCCCTTCAACGCCGAAGATGCGTGCCAAGAGGCCATTCTCAGTGGAGTGGAGGTGAGGGGCATTTGGTGTTCTCGACGTTCCACCGGCTGCTGCTGCTGGTGCTCCGGGTGCTGCGTCGATGCTTCAGCTGAGGAGGTGAAAGCAAAAATAGCAGAAATGGTAGGACGGCACAAACCCGCTTGCCGGACACGTGTACACATCTGATTCGTCAGTCGTGACTCATCACACGCGAAAATGGCCGCGCTTTGTTTGGATTAGGGGGTTTGCGGCCGACTAACCGGCCACTTCGCCCCGTCCTCATTGGCCGGTGCCGATGTCACCGATGGCATTGGTCCAGTGCTCTGTCTCCATGATGGGACATGTGCAAAAGGTGTGTTGCAGGATGTGAAGCATATGACATAGCTTCCAGAGACGTAGAATTGCACGAGAAGCTGCCTCTTAATACTTTCATTTATTAGTAGTGTATATAAGTTGTAGGTCCGGAGTCACGTTTATTTTACTGTACCGACAGGTAAAAGACGATTTTTAAGAGCAAAACAATGCCTTTTGTGAGCTGCGTCCTACAAAGCTTCCAACTATGCAGTTTTGAAGACAGTCAAGGCAGATGATAATACCCAGTCGAGTTGAGTGAACGAAAAGGGCTACCGTTGCGGTCGGAGGAGGCTTTTTGCCTTGATACTAGTCCCTTAGAAAGATTAAAACAATAGAACACACACAGATACGTGTGAGATCCTGGGGTGAATGCGTGACTGTAATAACGTAAAACTGTATCCATTTGAAGCCTATCCATCTCTATTATAATCTTGACCAGCCAGGAGTTTTAACCTCGCTCGAAAAAATCATTTTTTTCGGTTTTTCTTCCAGCGGTAAGCAACAATGTTAGTCCTCATTCCCCCACTTGGTAAAAATAAGTAATTCGGTATGAGAAAATCCAAACTTGGTTACATGGTTTCCGGACGCTGAAATGTCAGAAGTAGTACATTTCAATCCAACACGCTATAGCGCTTCGAATGGGCAATTCATACACTACTTTGTCATTTTACAATATTAAGGAATGTTTAGTGAGTAAAAATGACCCCTATGAGGCACAGACCCCAAGGTCCGGGACTGGGAAGCGCACTACATACTATTGTTGGAGGCGTCTCTGGGTGTAGGGCGCGTGGACGAGCCCTTGTGCGAATGGAAACAATCGTGAAGGCAGATGGAATGCTCTAAAAACATTATCACAGCTAGGGGACCAAAAAATCAACCACTCTCGAATGCAAAAGAGCAAAAGTGGGGGTAAACAAGAGACCAAAAAAAGTCCTAAAAGTAATTTTCGAGAGGAGATTTCGAGTGCTTACAATGATCCAACTCACTGTAACGTTCCATGTAAAAGACTTTTGAAAACTGCGGATTCAAATGCACAGAACTGCGCAGGCAGATGGACAACTAACGGCGCAATTACCCGTGCCAGAGGAGGTTGGCGAGGAACTGCCCAAGCCTTAGTTCAGAGAAACATGCTTACAGAATGCACCAGTTTTGAAGTGTGTGCTATTTTGGTTCTTAAAAGAGGCAGACAAGATCGGAAGGACGAATTGGGGTCAGATTTTGCCACCCAATGAGTACTGCTGATTCGGCAGCGATCTTTAAAGCAGCAAACGGATCAAATTAACCCAACAGGAGATGTTTTACCCATAGCTCGTGACGGAGAACGAATATAGTGACTCGAAATGGGGCATAGTATCGACTAAGCATGGGACTTGATCTTTTCACAATTAGCTTTCTAAGATCGTGAGAATTAAACATGATCTCCTACTGCGGGGAACTATATTGATGCAAGTTTACAAAATATTTCCACGAGCTTCCTCCAGCCTTCACCTTTTGGTTTTTAAAGCCAGAGAACGCTTGTTTACAGCCTTGGGAAGACCTCAGGTCGCTGAAGTCGGCTGCGATGGCTAGCGCGGCCATCATTGCTTTCGGTGCCAAGGAAAAAACAAGAAGAAGGTATGACAGCTTCTTGCTAAGCCTGAATGGGCATGAAGTCTGAAGGTTAACTTGAATTAGAGACAATCTGATGGAGGAATGGAAATCGATCCACATAACAAAGGTCCAAAAGACTATATATAGCATAATTCTGGCCTGCTACTTAAAAACATATAAGTAGCAATAGACCTACAGGCAAATTAGATACGAATAACTTCCACTTTTTCGTAGGAAAAAGCATGCTGTTGCTAATTTTAATCATGCATTTGAGTAGTGCAGTACAAACTTTGCATCTCATCACAGTGAGGTTCTTTGTAAAATTCAACATCGTGTTAAATCTGCAGAGATATTACGTTGGAGAGAGAGATCTCGGACACGGCAAATTCAAACATCTTATGGACAATCGCAGAAGCACAGAGCAACTTGCGAAACCACTTAAAGAGACTAGGTCCTTAAACTGTAGATATAACTCCAACCGTGGAGACCAACGATGGACATGAGAATTCGTTCACAAGGAAAATCAATCAGGGTTGGCGTTTGTAAATAGTCAAAGTGTCCAACAAATCCACTTCCGGAGCGTTTTGATTGCAGTCAAGAGAGACGAGAGACCCCTTCGTTCCCTGTTACCTCCATTTTATTGCCTTCCCTTCTGGCAGGAGGATGGTTTCAACGCTCAATGCAAGACGGAGGCTTCCATGCTTCCACCCATTCCGCCCCACCGAAATACGTTCACTTGTGCACACCTTGACTTTGCAGGCGCCTCCGATTCCATCCTGCGGCATATCACTCTGAGCATGACCCAAGCTATTGGCCAAGCCTACATTTCACCTCGAATGAGTGGCTGAAGGCAAGGGGGCACCACTTTCGGGTACTAGCAAAACTAAATCACGCTTCATCACAATGACATTGACCTCAAGGAACAGTTCATTTTGATTAACCCGAAGGGGACAGGGTAAAACGTGATCTAATAATCCTCTCTTTGATTCTGCTTTCGGGCTAATGTTAGTGCGAAGCAGGCATAAAAAAAGAATGCACGCACTGTAGAAAAAAACTGCCGTCCAGAACTACTTCTCTATCAGCTGAGAATCCATCAATGTCATCGCCTATCCTACTGAGATTGATAGCAAAGACGCGCTACGGCCGAGACAGGACCGATTACGAGGAGTGAAGCCCATAGAAGAATGCCATACCATGGAATGATGCATGGGCTGGCAGGATAACCTTCCAACTGGGCCTACGGCCCTCCCTTCCTCCCCTCCCCCAAACTGATGCGGACATTACACTAGGGCAGCTAAGAATAGCAAGGTATGCAGCACTGCCGTTATCACCTCTTTAAGTTACAATTCAGAGCTCTTTTTATTGCCTCGCAGAAATATGTGCGCCTGTGTGTGCCAATAAACAGAACCACCTTCCCCTCTGGAAGAAGAAATATGTCCCTATCTCTCTCTACAGCACGAGCAAACACTTCTCGTGGAAGTGACTCACGTCCAGTCGGCCTGAATGTTTGGCCTGACTCACTGTTCAAATGCTCAAATGTCAAGCCGTAACAACACGGTGGACACTTCAAACGGTAAACACTCAATTACGCGACCCTCCGCCAAGAGGTGCTTGAAATGGCGCCACGGAGCGCGGTTGGAAAGGCTAAACATTGCCATCTGTTTATCTTGAAGGCTGTATGAGTAAGCTCGGCTTGGCAGTGGATCTACTGTGAAGGGTGGAGGATTCACTACACAGCCCAGGCTTAAGGCCACCAGCAGACGTGTCAAACGTCATGCTATAAACATTAACAGATCCTCAGGTCAGCTATGATAGTGTATTTCCACGAGGGCGTGGCAGATGTTGAAGTCCGATTTGGGTTTACTGATTTGCCATGACCGCGACGAACTTGCAGGTGGATGGACAGAAACTTTCAGTGACTGTCTTGCTTCAAACACTCAAAGTCGCCAGCTTGCCTAATGTTCGGGGATTTTATTACAAGACCTACCGACAAGCATGGCTACAGAGCCGAGGACTTGTTTAAGTGGGCTTTTAAAGGCGGTGGGATGGGAATGAGACAGGGCTGTCTGGAAGATGAAAGTGATAATCGTTTTAGAAATCGCATTAAAGCTGATGGTGATTTTATCCCCCCCTGGGCCATGTCGGTAGCCCTTTCGCCCCACCATTGAGTTCTCTTTCGTATTCAGGAAAGACTCCGAGTGCCACAGAGGTGACAAATCCGATTCTAAAGCACAACTACCCTGCTTTCTACCACTGAATGCTGAACCTCAAACGCGACGGATGAAGGATGTGTGCTGAAGGGGGGGAGGGAAGGGGTGGGAGAATCTGTGACGACCTCCAACGGAAGGGTTAAAATGACGTGGCAGCATCGGACATCTACGCCATTCTCATGTCCTGTAGGAAAGCTATTACCAACTGAAGTGGCACAGATCGTAAACCGTGTGGAAAAGTTCGTCACGGAGGTGTCCATCGCAGATGAATGACGATGTCAAGTAGAGGGGCACACAAAACATCCCACACCTCTCAGAGCTCGGATAGATATGGCTGGGTAACACTGACGCGTAAACAAAGCGACAGGGAGGAACTACATCCATTCCTCTATTAAAGGACTCTTCTTTAAGGCAATGGACATAAAAAATCGTCAGCACATTCCCCTTCTCTTAGTACGATTTCTAAAGAGAATAAAACTCCAGATCCAGTGGGAACCACACCATCAGCTGTCATTCCAGTTGCACGCACATTCAATAACTCGCTCCGTTGGTTTGTGAGTGCCTACGCAGAGAGCTGACCAAGAGGAGCGCTGGAGACAACGTGCGAAGGAGGGAAGGAGGGGCATGTCAAGTAGCCTCTCGGCCCTTCACCAGGTCGGCAATACACAGGTCGTCCAAGTGCCACGTCTTCCCTCGCTTTTTGAGGGAGTCTTGAAGCGCTAGAGATAGGCCATTCAGAACCAGAAGCGCTAACCCAGGTGGAGACTTAATCTCTCCACAGCACATTCACTAGACCACTTGTAAAAACAAGAGGATCCTTGTTTTCTTTTCTACAGAGACAGTCAAAAGTACAATTTTTCAGTAGCTATCGCCACATTCATGACTGACACCTGTCATGATTGGAAAGTTGAGGATAATTTTTCCAGTAAATATCGGTAGCGAGAGAAGAGAGGAGGATTCTGAGAACGGAAAGTCCTAGCCGATAAGCTCACTGTCCTCGTCTCGATGTATTCACATCTAAGCACAAAGTCATCGCCGTCCCTTCAGACTACCATCATCATCACCATCATTATTATTATTATTATTATTATTATTATAATCATCATCCACTTTGACGCTGAACTACCACTACAGTGCCTCTTCTGCATTCACCTCTATGATATAATCAGTTCATTGAATGTCATCGATGATCGAGGCGAACTTCAAAGGTCCAGACGTACTCCCTCCAGCAGTGGACAGGTGACCTTAGACATGTCCCAATAAGATAAAAGCGGTCGGGCCAATTTCATGAGGTCATTGGGATGACTTTTGGGAATAATTACTCGAGGACAGAGCAGGTCGAACTTTATTTCAGGGCGAGGGGACAGGACTTCATCAGAGGGACCTGAAGACTACGTAGAGAAGTAAAAAGGCAGAAATGCATGACCTCAAATTGAAGGAAGGTTAAGGATAATAACGCCCAACGACTTGAACATAGTTGCAGCTGAAACAGTAGCCAATGAAGGAGACAGATTCATAAGGGATGAATGAGTGCAATAGAGCGGACCCCTCACCTCACCTCAACTGGCTGACTTGAAAAAGAAAGATTTTGCCTGGAAGAGGAAAGGAAGCTCCTCCAATCTGTATGAATAGTCAAGGATGAAGAGACTTACAGAACTCCTCGGATGAGGCGCTAGCCTCGGTCGCTGTATCGTCAGAGCGATCACTGTGTGGAGAGAGTCGCAATGGAGTGGGCTGAAAACGAAAGAGAGGAGTAATGGTGAGCAAAAATGACAAAAGGTGTCATTTCTTTTTAGTCCACGGTGAGTAGGAACGACTACGAATGTGGAGAGGGAAGTGGAACGACTAAAGGCAACGAAAGTGTGGTCACGATGAAGGCACCGCAAGATTGCCCGATACCGTCAGATTGGATCCATTAAGGAAGTTCCTGAAGATCTACCCGTATTGTTTCCAAGCCACTGGTTCCTCAGCCCCCTTGCATGCTTGATTCCTCACTTCTATGCTTGCTAGTTTCTTCAGAGGAAACTCGAGCGAGGTGAATTATTCGCAGGACCAACACACCTTGTAGAGACTCGTATCTATGCGGATAACCAGAGTTAGTAGTTAGAAGGACAACCCCTGCTGTAAAATAATAGAACATGGGGGTGCTATAGGAGAATGAGCAGACGAAGGGTAGCAACTAGGAACACTCCATTCGACGCTCGAAATTACACTTGTTTTCAAAGCCTTAGTTTCTGGCCGTGCTTTTGGACTCGTTTGCCTTATGCCCCAATTAGGGAGAACCCATACACAACAACGAGATGACTAAGCAACTTACTCTGGCAAGGGAGGAGTTAGGAGGGGGAAAGTCGATGGATTTTGTCCTCCTTGGATCTGTGGGGATATGCATTTGTCTCCTGGCTGAAGGAAGCGTGTTTGAGTCGATTGTCATAGCACCTGGATCTTGGTTGCTCGTGGAAGCACCGGAAAGGCGAATGTACCGACACTTGCCTAAGTAAGGGCTCTCATCCATCGTAACGGTGCTGGTGGTGCGAGCCTAGAAGACGCCGACGGTGCTACTTAATTGGTAATTCAGTAGATGACTACGTGGCATGAGAACATTTTTAATTCAAGTGACAATAGTGTTAAAATCCGGTCGCTTCATCCAACCATTATACGAATCACTCCATTTGCTGCTGTAGTAGCATTTTTATACCTTTAAATACACTAGTTTTAACCAGAAAAGTGTGAAACTGGGCCACAAGGCGTTGTATTTCCCGTGGGGTTAATATAAAATGAGTTGTCGGGTTGGGATTACTACTCCATTGCCAGATTTTGCACTATAACCACTAAGAGGATGCAATTTGTGCTAAAAAACTTTCCATAGCGCGAGATTTTACACAATAATTGACCCTTAACAGAATCGGAAGCAGCCCTGTTTAAGTTGGGCGAGATCGCATGATCGTGATCTGTCTCGTGATTGACCACACCATCTCAGTCCTTCCCTAGACCCCACGCAATGAAGACCGTATAACCCTCGGTAATACGCTGATGAAGCTGATGATGCAGTCCTAGTCCAAGAGACTCAAAACAACTGATCCGCAGGCTACGTGTGGTGAAGCAATGGGTGTACACGGAAAATAGTTGTGAGAACATGCCACTGGATGCAGAATTGCACACGCGAGCACGATAGCCATGACCTGGGTAGGGGGGGGGTTATTTTAACTTCACAAAATTGTACGCAAGACTGCAACCGCACAAGACGTGAAGTCGTGCCTCGTTTATTTTGAACTAACCGATGCTGCGTGTGTACGCATATGCGGGTGGACTAGTGCACTACCCGCGATGATGGTTAAACAAAAAACGGACAGGCAGCGCGACGAATGAAGAGCTATTGATCCGTACTGCGCGCGCTGCTGTCCCGTGGCCTTGAGGTCAACCAATCATATGGATGCCATACTTGATCTCGATTAGCGCGCATCCTTTAGAAGGGGGGAGGAGGAAGAACGCAGAGCTTGTTACCTCGAGTCCGCCCAAAAGATAGCCATCCACCTATTCTCCATAAAGAGGACCTGTACATGAGGAGCTAGGACTAGTGAGTTAGAGGAACCTCCTTTAGAGTCCTGACAACGCTTAGGTGGAGACAGTGTGACAGTGCATGAAACGACAGAATAAAACGGGGTGTGCCACCGGTCACAAAGCCGGTACATGTGCAGTCATAAACCAATCAAGTACATGCGTCATCGGGCCTCGAGGATGAGTCATAGGCAGCAGTGGACGTTGACTAGGCCAGGGTCCGCAGACTCGGGCGGACACAATAGGTGTGCCTTAAAATCTAAGAATTTCGTGATCTTGGGAGTGGAAGTTAAATAAAGGCTAAAGTGCAAGGTGTTGAGAGGATGATAAACAACAAGTGTGCAAGCGTGCGACCATGGGAAAGTGATTTACGACAAGTTCTACCATTGAATCCACTTCCCTTTTAAAAGTTGGCATTTTCGGCTAGGTCTCCATCAATGGTGTTCAGCCATTGCCTTTTGACCTGATGAGTAATTGAATGGGAAGAAAGTGGTGCGATCATGTCGTTTTAGTGTGTCGGGAACTGAAAGGTACGTAAGATTACCCAGTTTCCAAACCAGTGGATTTTGAGGTTCCATTTCTAGACCTGAAAATGACATAAAAGTCTCCACTAGGTCTGGCTCAGACGGAGGGGAGGCGGAGGTTAGAAAGCAGGCGACGTGGTGACAGGCCTACAGGTAGGGCAGGTGAGAGGAGGCAGACCTGTGGACTTGTTTTCGTCACCCCCAACGAAGAAACACTTCAAAGGTGAGGCTTTAACCACTCCAGTCCGAGGTCAGATTTTGCCCGAAGTAGTTTATGCCAAGCATGCAGTCGGTTGTTTATTTGTGCATATTGGATGCCCTTATAGGATTTAGTAGGTGCTTTTTTTACTATCTGCTTGTTTGCAGGTGAAGGGACTAATAAAAAACAAGCTTGCATAGTTGTACTTTAACACACCCTCAGAAATAACTGTTTGAAAGCAGTTTGAAGCATAGCAGGAACAATTTGAAGATCCATTTTCGTACATTTAGCCGAAACAGGTGATTTACAAAGCACACATCAGACACACGCCTCTGCATTCACAAGAATTATCTGCTGCTTTGTAGTGAACACTTCGGGTTTAGACTCAGGGTGCTTTCAAGTACTTACCATGGAAAAGGTCCTACTCGCGATATTGGAAAGAATATAAAATGAATAGGGGAATGCTCCCAAAGCTGCGGTCATGTGAAAGGTACTGACAGCAGGAGGATAAAGGAGTGGATCCTAGGGCTGGGCATAAAAGCAGTTGCCAGAATCGCAGGTTTTATGATGGCAATGTAGACGCACCGTCGCATGAGCATCCAACCGACGGCAGTTGCCTTCGCCGCCGGCGTTCACGTCAGGCGGTTTTCCTAGGAGAGCAGCGAGTTTGGTGTCTATTTTGTAAAAGGCCAACTCCTGCTCGATTTCGTAGTGCTTCAGACAGGCGCGCAGCAATTCGTCCGATTTTGCACGAAGCTAAAGGATAAGTTGGGCAAAACACTCTCCTTACCAGGGAATAAAACACTGCTGAAATAGTAAAGGGCACTCAAAATACACCTGCGTCAAAGCACTCACGGGTAAATGACGGCGAACATATAAGAACTTTCAGGTCCTTTCGTAAAGTAAACAATTACAGAGACTGTTTATTCACATCAACGATTCGCGTATTACCTCTCTATCTATGTAACGTTTACGCCGATTAGGCTTCACTTACCAGTTCATCCTTGACTGCGAGCTCCTTTCGCATCTCCTCCAGCCTCAGATCCTGTTCGGCCTTTTGCTTGACCAGTCCTTCAGCTAGCGCCCCACGTCCTTCCGCTTCGATCGAGAGGCGTGCCAGACAGTCCGAAAGATCGGCCACCTCGGCCTCCCTCGATTCCAATTGGCTGTTGATGCGCGATATCTCGGCTAAAAAAAGCAGCATTTGCTTAAGATGTACCCAACTTCTTCGTTGCTTAGAGTAGACAGGATTTTACTTTGCTCGAACCAGGAATCAGCCTCTTTTCGCTCCTCAGGCACAACGATCTCTCCATCCAACAGGGTCAATGATCGCAAATGGAAGATAGCGAAAGATCGACAGCACTGTATGAAAACAGACTCCTGCTGATCGGCAACAGTGCCAGACCTTGAAGGGCAGAGGGAGCTAAAATGTGCGTTTTCTGGATCTGTGGCTGGGTTGCCTTTAATCACAAGTTCCGTTAGGTTTGGAAGACGGCGAAGCTTGGTCAGGATGTGAAGCTATTTTAAAAGCAATAAAAGACCAATCTCATCTCTGACGCAAATGGTTGCCTGCAAAACTACTACTTACGTTATCAATTCTGTTGTATCCTATTTGCAGAGACTTAAGAGAAACAAGATTGTGCTGAAACCATGAAGGGAAATCCTGCACCATATTGTGATTAAGATAGAGTCTTTGGAGGTTTTTTAGGTTCTCTAAGCCATTCAAACGTGAAACGCAATTTTGATTTAGATTTAGACACTTCAATCGAGTAAGGCTTTTTAAGCCTTCGAGACTTTCAATCCCATTGCCAGAGACATTGAGGACCGTGAGGTATCGGAGGCCTTCCAAATGGTCCAAGTACTAAAGCATAGAATTTATATTGAAAAAACTAACCACTATTTTATATGGCGCGATAACATTTGCTGTTAAGCAAAGATGGTGAACATTAGATAAGTCCTGCGTTTTGGTATACCGGCGCAGAAAGTCCTCATTTATGTACTGTACTGGAAATTCTACAGGAAAACGCCCGTAATAATTTCACAATTACTTTCTGAAGTGCCTGATGAAGCCTCTAGTGCGTTTGTACCATTTACTCCTGCCAGAGAAAGAGAGGACATGACTACTAATTTGGTCTGATTTATCGCGGCCCCCCAAGGTCACACGTCCTGTTTCAAAGTGTCGCTACGCGTCGGAGTTCATAATAACGTAAAGTCAAACAAATTTAGAATAAAATTTAACTGTGCAACTTTGAACAAAAAAAGGCATTACTTATTGTTACGTGGAAAGGTTTTTTAACGTGCGCTGTCCTTTTTGCATGGAAAGGAAATGTATTAACTGCTGCCTTACGAAGCGGGCGATAGCAGTGAGGAAATTTTCCGTGGGTAATCATAAGTGGAGGCGTTACCATCATTTGCACACTGCAACGAATGTTGCACTTTAAAACAAGAGTTTCATGCTGTTTGCATAAAGAACTTGGGAGTATTTTACTTTCCTATTGAGCTCACTGATGGCATTGATATCTGGATGTTTTGATCAATTTTGCAGAAGACAAAAAGAAAAGTAGGGCCTATCACGTAAGGAGTTTGTTAAAAATTGGGACTTTTTTAACATTATAGCAAATTTTATGCCCAATCACCGAGTTAATTGAAGTAGGTGTCTTGAAATCTGAGTAGAGGCAGAAAACGGATCATATACGTCTAAATGCAGCGTTTCAATTTATTTTGTCGTCGCAGGTGGCAGCGCTGCAAAAAGACGTGTACAAATCTTGACAAAAACATACTGTTGCCATAAATTTCCTTATAAAAGAAAGCGACGGCTGACTTATTTGCAGAGGTAAGCAAATTATCGTACCATTCCATAACTGCGATGTGTAGAGGTAACGTGAAAAAAAAAATAAAAGTTAGAGCCGTAGTGCAATTTTTCGGTGCATTTTTCTGCATGATATCTCTTACACATGTAGACCTTTCGCCTCCCTGATTTGGTCTTCGGGTGACAAAAGTAGCCTCCTAGTTATCCTGTGCCCATGGGCGAAATGTCTTCTTTTGCCATGACACATAGTAGGGCACAACGTCACGTCCTTCTTCTGCCCTGAAGCAGTGGGAACTCATCGTGGTTTAGAAGTATGGCAGAGCAGGGCTGAGGGGCTACAGAAAGAAGGGACCCGAAAGTGCGGCCTCAGAGTCATGAGTGTAAAAGAACACAAAACTGTGACAAATGCAAGTCAACGAAAGTTAGCTATGATGCAAAACGCATCCAGGTAAAAGCAAAGTCAAAAATAATAATGTTTTGTCCGGTTAGACTTCCGAGCGTAATGGGTCGAAAAATTAGTAGTTTGTAGCTATTGAGGGCACTTCATCTGTAATACCTCGTTTGTTCGAACTGCCGGTTTCGGTCACTTGGGTGGCCATATTGTACTGGGCGGATTGGCCGGCCTTTGGGCCGTGCCAACAGCCCCAAGCCCTCTGTTTCCAGAACATATATTCTGCCCCAGTACTATGCCTTCTTTTACCCTAAAGGGAGTCTCGGGACGCTACATCATCACTGAGGAAATTTGCAGTTGAACTTTGTTGTATTAATCGCTAATCTTTTTGATTTCCTTGCAGGAATTATAGTATCATTTATTCCCACTGTAATACATTGTCTGTTCGAACTACCGGTTTAGGTCACTTGGGTGGCCATCTTGTTCTAGCCGGTTGGTCGGCCTCCGGGCCATGCCAACAGCCCCCAAGCCCTCTGTTCCCAGAATATATATATTCTGCCCTAGTACTGCGCCTTCTTTTGCCTTAAGGGGAGCCTCGGGACGCTACACCCACCACTCTGCTAATCAAACTTACATGCCATCATAGATTTATTACAACAAAATGATTATTTTTGAACTTCTCGGTTGTGTTAGCGGGTCACTTAGGTGATTCCAATGCATCTTTCTTGGGCTTTGAAGTGCTCCAGTGGAACCGACCCCTTTTGTCAGAGTGTTATTTGACGTGTTCAGAGGTGACGCAGAAAACCGTTTTGTTAGCTGCTTATACTGAACCTGCCCTGAAAGGACATCTACGCTTGTTTTTACTGCTGAGTGATAAACCTTACAGATACGGAAGATACGCATATGCTGCGGGTGAGAGAATCTGTGATGGTCCCCTGTTCCGCAGGGGTGCCATGAAAAACCAAGGCAAAGCTAGACGTGGTCATAAACTATCCAAAAATGTTTCGATACAGAGCTCTTTGCGTTACATATACGGGAATGTAGCGGGATCTTCCCGTTCCTCCTCTTCCTTTTTTCCCACCTTTCTATTAGAAGGCCGAGTTTTTCTAGGCATTTCTTTATTTGGGGTGAAAGGCGGATGCAATAGTCCAATCTACGAGGGTCGAGTCTCCGGCTCCGGTGATGAAGCGAGCTCCTCGGCGACCACGTTGATATTGTCCTCCCGCCTCTCACCTATAAAGCGCATTTAAACACCACAATTATTGCAGGGACTTTTTACTATTTGAACAGGTGATACGTTCTCGGCCTCCTTACTAGTTAGGTGGAACTTAGATGCATGCATAGCTGAGTAGCACTGCAGTTGGGACAAAATAATATAGAGTGATGAAAGCAAAGTCGTATGGCTACGCACGAAAAAAAAGTAAGGTAAATTTTATTACTTTCTACTGGTGAAATTTCGGAAAGGCATTTGCAAAAACCTTTACTTTGTTTTAATGTATCTACTCCTCTAGAACTCTCCGTTTCGGTTTCATGGTTCCGCCAGCCAGTCGTCTTCACGCAAGTCGTAGGCGTTCACGTTCCCCTCTGGGCGTCTCGGGAAGGTCTCTGCGGGGAAATCACAACAACGTGTCTCTCCGTCATTTAAGAGAAACTAATCTGTTCTCCGAATACAGGCCAAAGTTCCGCGAAGAACCTCTCAACAATGGTGCTAGACGAGACTTTGGTCCTCGACGTTACGCTGTGTCTCAGAATGATGGAGGTTATGTTCAGTCAGCTCCGTGGGTTGGAAGGTTAGATTATCTTTTCTGATTTACATAATGTTGTTAGAAGTCGTGGTCTACAACCCAATCGTCTAGTGGCAGACTATCCCAGAAGATCATCTGCGGAATTCGATGTCGAGTCGAAGCGAATTCATCGGCATAGGGCCGTAAGTCCACTTCCTCCAAATCCTCCTCCTGATCGGTACGCCGGTGACATCCGGATTGCGAACTTCGGTCGCGGGTATTACGAGGAACGGAGCCGCGGACGTGAGTGGGTAGTAGAAAGAGAGCGTCGTTATGATCCGAGGGGTAAGTCTTGTTATTGGCGTTTGAGTTCACGGCTCGTTTGAGGCTTTTTTACAGGACGTTGGAACTAGATTCAGGTTTCATTTGCTAGTTATCGATATCTAGATGTGCCAAGGCTTCTGAAAACAAACTTTAGCAAAGGATGTTTCTAGGGATCACGCTAATGTTTTTAGAACGTGTCGATCATAGCGAAGCTGAGGTTTGAATGAAATGCGATGTCTGAGGTTTGATCCCCGGCTGCTTGTTTCGCAGCCGTTTTGTTCCTTTAGGAAGGTTTTGATTCCCAAAATGATAGTAATATTAGTGGATTTGTTTAAGATTCAAGTTAATTTTGTCCTTAAATTAAATTAAATCGCAGCCCCGAGACCTGCGTTTGTGGCTTCAAAAGCGGTGGCCCTTAAAGGCTGGGGTGGCGCCTAACAAGTTGGCCGAAGCGAACGGCTAGGAGGTGCTCTGAATTTCTAGACAGGTCCGTCCAGGAAGTGATATTTTGCGATATGCAATTACCCATTTATCAAAGCGCTTGATAACTACCCGTGACTAACTGTCATTGGCGGCTCTTGGATTGAGCCGTACTTCGTAAGTTGCTGAGCCGTTGCAAAGCGCCAAATTGGGGAAATTTCCATGGCGATATGGCTACACCCACTTACTAAACCATCGCGTGGGTTGTCGTTTAACAGACCCGCTACCCCTTTTACATCAAGACCCAAATCAAGATACGGAAGACAATGATGTCCGCGTCAAACTGGTGCTTTTGTGTCGGGAATTTGGCCTGTTGGAGCATTCATAACAGATAGCCGCGGTCCTGATGATACGCAATTTGCGGCCTACTTTTTGCATCAAAATCGGAGCATTGTGATTGATGTGGTTGGGCAGTCAGGTTTCGTCTGTGAACTCCGTGCAGTTGTCTAACGTAGAGTGCCTAAGCTGAGGGCCTTGGTGGCCATCGAAGAAAACGTCGACGGAAGAGCTGAGCCGTGATCGTCCTCGACTTATGTGTGGGCTGATGATTAGCGTAATAATTTACCTCGGCATCTGCTTGATATGCGTGTGCCTTTCCAACTCGGATGAAATTGGTGTCCGAATTTCTACCGCGAGTCACTGGTCAGTGAGGCAAATGTCAAGGTTTGAAGTACCTTGCAGTGAAGGCTTCGCCTTTTTTGTGCACCATGGTGTTCATAACGAAGAGTAGAAACTAACATCAAATTTAGTTTTATCTACCAGCAAACGCCGCCGTGGAGGTGTGCGAATTTTTCGGCAACGAAAGTGAAGGAATGCTTTACATTGAGATCGGAATACGTTTGCCTTGTATTTATCCTTGACCATTGGAAGATCAGTTGACGCCAATGTGCATGGCGAAGGGTGATGAGTTACGTCGGTTTTCCTTGCTATATCAGGTGACTACCAACAGTACCGCAACGAACGGCAGCAACCTTACGTAGAGATGTCAGCTCATGGAGGTCGGCAAGGAGGACGTTCGTTTGACAGAGATGCTTGGCGCTCTGACCGCGTACCGTCACATCGTAATGCACCTGTTGTGGTGTCTCCACATCCCCGTCAGAAACCTCGGTATAACATTTCTGCCCCACAAAGATATGAAAGACCCTCTACTTCCTTTGGTGCACGTGCTGTTAGAAGTAATGATGGTGGGGGTCGTGGCTCTACACATTCAACATACAGAACGGGCAGAGGATCGGTGCGGCGACCTGCCTTCAGAACAGGACCAATGCAAAGGCCACCGCCACCACGTCGCTGACGATGGTCGTACAGCTCCCCCTTTAATACACTCCCGTTTGATGATGTGTGGCGGACTATGACTGGGTGCATGGTGGTTCAAATGGGGCTGCCATTATAGTTCCTCTGGATAAGGCATGGTGAAGGTTTGCCTTGATCGTGTAAGAGACAGAGGTAGATCGATGAGGAAGTTGGTATGTGCAGTCGTCAATTTCACACAGTCAATCGTTTTCGGGGTGGCAAGTATAGGATTGGCCTCTTTGTTCTGTCCTCTGACGAAGGCATGATTAAGGGCTTGCCTGAATCGTGTAAGAAACAGAGGTATACTAATTTAAGGGGATGACGTTTTCCATTCTATTGGAACAAATGTCTCTCTTACAAGGTCCACGTGGCTGATATATTGCGGAGTGAGGAAATCCAGCTTGAAGAGCGTTTATTTTTGCTCCTTTAGTCCTTGTGAACTCATCTCGCGCTCCACCTATTTCTTGACATTCATTGGAAGGAGTTCTTTATATCCCTTTGGAATCATCCATAAATTTGACGTCTGGAGTTTTACTTCTGCAGTCCGATGTGTGATCTGAGGTTGGTAAGCAGCCAAGTGGTGGACTTTTTGGTAGAGGCATTCAAAGTGTGACACGATGTCAACTCTGATGTAAACAGCCACGCATTGAGGGAGTTTAATTACCCTAGGAGCATGTCCCTGTGAACGACGTTTCGCGGGTTGGCCTTTTGATGGTTTCCACTGACGGTTACATTTGAAGTCCAAGTTGAATCGGGGAACCAATTCTTACGTTGCGGAAGACACTACTGTGCTTTTTAGCTATTCTCTTTCTGCTCTCCGCTATGGAATTGATGATGATGTTGATGAGTTGCTGCAAGGAAGAGGATTGTGCTGTGTTATTCTCGCGCTTTTGCGGCTTGTGTTTACTGTCTGGTACAAGAAGGGTGGGGGTGAGAAGGGCCGAGGTTTGGACATCCCCTTCGTTCGCAAAGGCGGAGGAGTAGAGGCTGGAAGGAGGGAACAGTGATCCTTGTGTCTCGTGACGTGGTTGGATCGCTTGTTTTTACGTCAAGGCTCTATCTGTTTCGGTGTCTGCGATTTCGTCTAACGTGTGGGTCCTCTATTGTCGATGCTTCAGTCTCCTTTCTTGTATCCTCATGTTTTGTTTCATCTCCATGGATTCAGCCGAATTATGGAGCTCATGTTTGCCTCATTCACGGCTTCAAGTGTGCTGGATTTTCATTTGATCCACCCTTCATCGGAAGGTGCTGTCTGCATTGGGACTGTTTCGATCTGCTGTTGGTGTTGCTGCTGGTTTTGTAGATGCTACAGCTGCCCTCAGTCATTGTGCAATAGGAGGCGTTGGAATTGCGCTTAATCTGCACGGTCAAAGTACTGGTAGGCTCACCGTTGGCGCGGGCAACCGAAGAGAAGCAGGTAGAAGCAGACGTTTAAGGTAATGAGGATGGAGGGTTGCTGAGGTATACCCTTCGCACTGGCAGACTGTCCACCGTACAACTGGTTTTAATTCATCTTACGTAGGACGACTGGATGTGGTTTGATTTATAGCAAACCCGTAGTCGCATCTTTCTCTCATCTTGGGTTGAATGCTCCGTGATTTTATGCATGGTCATCAGTCGAGTCCACTTATCCAGCTATCCGTGTCCTGCCTCCCGGTGTGCGCTTTGCGTCGTCAATGAATTGGTTCCATCGTGGTGATCATGTTGGATCGATTCACGGTGGATCGCGGTTCCGCGACCCGTCGGTTAACGTACGTGCCAGGGAGATGTGTACAGCGATTGCAGCGTCTCTATGCTCATCATCGTTGTCTTTATGGTACAGGTTGTTGGCTGTATCAGTGTTCCTGTTTGCTGGTGGTGCTGACGCCGTAACGGGTGTTTGTGTAATTTCCGTCTGATCATTGTGTTTTCCACGCTCGGGAGGTCAAGCTGTACCCACTTGACCAATCACAATTGGCGGACTCGAGAGTTCGGTGTGGGTTCGTGAGGACCAATCGGCCCGCGTGGTATTTCAGATAGACTGCGAACGATGTGGGATCAAAATCTCTGGTGGTGAAAAATCCAACGCCCATTTTATTGCAGAGAGGTGTAGTACCAAACACCAGTTCTGATGGGGAGCAGCAGGTGTATCCTTCCGTTGTGGAGCAAATTCCAAGCAGGGGAGTACGTTGCATCTCAATATGATCACGTCGGAAGCGAAGTCGAAAATTCTTGAACGGCGGAGGCACCAACCGGCAGCTGTGGTTGGTGACGATTTCGACAGATGCTGGAGGAGAGCAAACTAGAAATTCGCTGACTCTTGGGCCAGTGTCACGGAGGACGTGTCCGTCGTGGATGTTGCATGATGATGCTAGCGTTAGAAGATCAATACGTGATTAGAGAGGAAGGAGGATGGAAAACAGTCCTGGATGTGTGTTTAGAGCCTGAAGCGAGCAAAAAGAACGCGCTAGGAGTGCTTGTGCGCTGGGAAGATGCAGAACTTGGTCTGCATGTACCGACCGAATGCTGCAGTAGGCCGGCGGGTGAAATTGTCCCAGGATTTGCGACGCAAAGAAAGTGAAACGAAGATTAAGGCTCTTAAGGCGATTAATTGAGGTGACGTGCTGTCTCCTGTCATTATCCGTGGTTGTTCTTAAGAGTTGGTCGTCTCAACAAGGACGTGAAGTGCGGTGGAAGATTCTTGAGCCCAGGACTTTAGTAGAATTCAAGCGTTCTATTCTCTGTTAATGCTCAGGTCAAAAGGCGGCTCCCAAAGTTATGGCTTAACAGCCTTCTGCATCCGGACTTTGTTGCTATTTCAACGTTGGTCGAGCATACTGCTTCGCACACAATGATATGAGGCGTAACACCTAATTTATAGCTTTCAATGGCATGGATATTGTAAGCAGTTGTTCCATGACCAACTTTACCCCGATGGCTGGCGCAGAACTTGAGGTAGAAGTGGTTGCCAAGGTCCAAAGCGCTTCTTCAAACTCCTTGCCCAACTAGCCTCTGCAAGAAATAAAGGTTCTTCGATACCTCACAAGTGGCAACGGGCCTTTCAGTGTGCCTCCCACCAGGAAGGGGAAAGTTGTTGGTGACTTAAATACGTGCTTGTTGGCGCTGCCGAGTGAAGCACTTTGGGGGTCCTTTGGTCGTGTTCGTGAAATAAACGGATCGGATTCAGGTGGAACGTATGGAGTGGATGAAACTGGACTATATTAACATACATCAGGACGAACGAAGTGGACCGGCTTGCACCTAATTGGGATGTGGCTCAGTTTGTGTTCCGTTGGGGTCTTGGAGATTTAGCAGTGAGGATGGTGGAAAAAGAAAAGGCCAGAAGCCGGAGTTACGCCTTATGCCATGCTGGGCATGAGGCTTGGTTGGGCTTGGACAGCAATAGGCGACTGACTGAGGCGCAGTTTTTAGGTAAGTGAGCTGTTACTTGTTAGGTGGAACGATTAAGCGTTGAATCGATGGACCTGTAGGAAAAGCAGAGTGCGACGCTACTTTACACCCACCTTGACTTTCTCTCGAATCTGTTTGAATGGGCTTAACTGGAGTAGGCTCGACCCGGCGTGGATTCCGTTTTTGCCCCAATGCGCTACATTAGGGCGGATTGAGCCAAGTTGATGATAGTTGATTTCTGTAGTTGGGTCAGGAAGTTGCTGACTGCAAGAGCTCAGCCATCAACTAGATTTCTGGATGACCGGCAAACCGGGGAGGGTGCATTGCTGGAGTCGTCCATTACGGACTGCTGCATTGTGCGTTGTTTCCTTTCCTGTCCTGTTTTTCACCTTGCACTACGGCATAAATGCTGGCTTCCAGTCACCTGAATGGGGTGTAGCACTGTGGCGTTCTGGATTTCTCTCGCGTCGTGTGCATTGGCCATCGGAAGGATAGAGAGGATGAGGATGAAGACAGTGAGGCGGACATCGAGGCGGCAGGTTATTTTTTAATAACAAGAAAAAAAGGACAGGGAATCAAGGTGGTCTCAAATTGCTTTATGCGATGTGTTTGGAGCGAAGATTGCCGAAGATCGATGTTATCAACGTCATCGTTCTCCGTATCCGTGTTTACCAGTTGTGCCATTGCCGCTAGTGGTGCCAACAACCCACTTGCAAAGAGGCTAGCGGCATCGACAGTAGCCCTTGTGTGGTATTCGCATTAAAATAGAATAAATCGCCTTGGATTGGGCTGAGGAACGAACAAAGTTGATTGGGTATGACTTCAGTGCGATGGCGAACAGTGTCAAGGGCGTGCATGGCGAGGTGGTAGATGGTGTGGATCAAGGTGAGGTTTATTGAGGCCCTCAATGGTTGGTAGTGAGGCAGGAGACGTTTCTTGACCTACTACTTATGAAAGGATGGGGAGAGAAAGGCCGATGATGTTTAAGAAATAGTAGCGTCGTCGCTGTCACCAGCTGGAGGGGAGGAGGCTCTTCTGTAAGTTGTTGAACGTAACTTGCATGGCGGAGTGGTGGCCGCTGGATCAATGAGCGGTACTACGCTGCACTTGTCTGGGCTCGATTGAATTCGATTTCTCAGGATTTGACTGTCCACGTGTTACTCCACTCTCCCCGAGACCGGACGCTGCACGTCGTGGGGTGATGATTGCTGGCGTTACTACTGAAGGCTGTTGACCAGGATTTAATCAGCAACTGTTTGGATTACTGAATGCCTGAACCATTGGCGGGGGGTGAACTGTTGTACCCGTGTCTGCAAGTGCTGCATCGTGCTTTGCTCACTTCTCTGCTCTACTTTCCTGTAACATAGCATGGGGAGAATTGTATCGTGTTGTGTTGTGTTGATGCGCTCGCTCTCTTGTGCTTCTTGCATGCGATGCCAAATGCATGGCGAAGGATGAAGAGGAAGGCTGAGTTGTAGACTTTGATGTCAGACTGTTTCCCTAGTTGTCAGAAAGTGTGAGGTAGTCCTGATCGACGTAATGAGAACCTTGTACTGGACTTGTGATTCTTACAGCCCTGCTTCTCGGGCTGATTGCTTTACCATGGGATGCGAAAAAATGTGTGAACACTCAGTGTTTTCTACTTTTCACTTATCCGTTGCTCCACTTGGGCGCGGAAATCTCTCGACCATTGCAAACTACCAACATCCTCACTGTCGTTGTTGTCCTCGGGACACAGATTATTTCTCATCCAGGCTTCCGGTTTACCATTGGTTTCACTGCTGCTGGTGCTGTTTGTGCCGTTGCTGTTGTCGATACCCATGTGACCTTGTTCCGAGTGTAACTGGAAGGATGCTTGCGTGATTTGGTGACATGACCACCGGTTGATGCATTTCTTGTTGCTGTGGGTGAGTGAAATAAACTGAAAGACTATCCCCAGGCCTTGACAAGAGTCTCCTCTTGGTACTCCGGAACTCTGCTCGGCACTCCTGTGTCTGCTTTGCGGATGTTGATTGTCCTCACAGTGATGATCGGAGGCGTGGTAAAGGGCCAGTGATAGAAAGTGAACGCCGGCTTTACCCGAGGGGTAAGTTTTATCGCTGCCAGTTGCGGAAATATTGTTGCAGACGGTGAGGAATGAGTGAAATTACCCGAGGTAAATTGTCAGTGGCTTCACACGGATTGAACATGTCTACCAAAGTTGTGGAACTGGCGTGTGCTGGAGAACAAATAGAGTTGGGTAATTGCGCTGGTGAAGTGACTGTATGCTCGCGTAGCGACGCATCGCCCTACGTGTGGCTAGCATGAACTGCCTTATGGTGGAAATGCTGTTCTGTTTCGCATCAAAGATTGGCGGCCGCCTTGACCCGCAAGGAACTGTTTCTCGGAGTACTGGAGTATCTCTTCAACCGGATCACTCTTGACACCTAGTCGCGGTGCTGATCATGAACGATTTGTGTCCCGCCTCTTCCTTCGTCAAATTCGGGAATTAAGATAATGGTGTGAGCGAATCGTTTGCGTTTCGGCCAGCGGAGTCGCAAGACTGCAGTGAATACATTGGTGATCCCGTCCTGTGTGTGCGTTCGCACCTGTGTTGGAAGCATCGTCAGCCTGCCAGTCGATGCAAGTAACAGTGGACGACGATCGTTGATTTCGTGCCATAGGCTGTTGCCTGCATTGGGACCTGCTCTCCTTTATCAGTAGTGCATCAGAATGAGTCACCAGAATCGGCATGAAGCATCGCGACACTGAAGCTGGAATGAGATGTGACTGCCGTTGTGTGATCGCTTAGTTGCTCACTTCCGATTTGTTAAAGTTCTGCAGAACACGTTTAGAGGCAACAAATACAGTGGTGGCAGTCGACAAGGGATGTGCGGCTTTGAGAGCTGGCTTTGGCTATCAGGTTTGAGCTGCAATTAGTTTTACTTGCGTGGTGCGAAATGGGTAAATCTGTGTGGGTGTTTTGTATCGGTTTCCTAACATTGGTTTAGCTCCTTTTACATATTCTTTCTCCCCCTACTAGATAAGAGGTGTGTTTTGACATCCTTTTCCTTCGGAAATCTTCTGTCCTCAATCTGAAGCTTGTACTTTCGCAGTCCACTCCTCGACATGAGAATCGTCTGTTTGAATGGTAAGCCGATTGCTGATGAGGCTGTTGATAGGGACATTTGAAATGTTGTGATACGATGCCAACACTGATATTCGAAGATATGAATCGAAGTAGTTCCATTCATTCCTTCAGGTGCGCGCTCTGATGGGTCGTTTACACTGTACTTCACTGGTATTGGATTGCATTGGTCTCGACTTAATTGTTCCTACTCCGACCTACTTTTCTACGCGACTTGGAAAGATGCAGGTTACATATTTCAATGTCGAAGATTCCTGACAGCGTTTTCACCCTTTAAATCGGCTGGGAGGCTGAATAGCCGATTGGATGATTGGCTGTGGAAAGTTCTTGGGACATTGCATTGCTCTCTCAATTACAACCGTTCGGCTATTTCTCCCTCTCATTACCTCTGTGTATGGACGCGTGAGTGGCTCTTCCTAACGTGGGAACATAACAGTGGGGACGGTGTCTTGTTTACCATGGTTTGCCCTTTGTCTGACAGTCAGCTGATTCACTAGCAGCGAAAAGTTTTGCGATGATTGCTTTATTGCTGTGGCTATTTGGGTATCAAGGGCAACGCAGCGTGGGCTGTAGTCTGTCTCGGACGCTGTACCTTTCCCATTTGTCTACACTTGGATCTTACTCTCCCTCATCGTGCATGTTTTCGCCTCCTTGTCAACGGGTTAACTAAGTGGTGGCTATCATGCTTGGTTTGTTCGTGCTGTTTTGCAGCTTGTCAACCCTGCCGATTTCCTTACTATTGGAGTTCCATGTTACCAGCACTGGTTGTTACTACCTTACCTCACACGGGCTGTCCTCCGTATCGGAGCTGTCCCCGCCGACTGGTGGTGGCGTTTCTGGCACCGATTTTGCTGTTCTCGTAGACGTCGGTGGTGTTAGTGTCCTAGACGGTATCTGCGTGATCCCATTGTTGCTGCATAAGGAGAAGGAGGTGGCGATGGTGGTGCAAGTTCAGACTGACGTACTCCGTTTTGAAGGATGCTGCTGTGTTGACTTCGTTGTTAGCGTCAGCGTCTGCCTTGACACTTCACTACGGTGTGATTAGCTACAACTCGTTTCACCGTGATGGCCCTCGTTGTGGCGCTGCCGTATGATGCGATGTGGGATGCAAGAAGGGATCGGTATGGAGTTGCGTGGATCGTGTGAACTTCGTTGGAGTGGAACATCGTACGCTCTCTAGGGGAAGGGTTGTGTTGGCATACGGTGTAAACATTGATGTGGGATCAGATGAGACATTAGATGGTTAGCAGCGAGAATGGAGGCCTTCTGTGTCTCGCAAGTTATGAAAAGAATGTTTGCAGATGTTGGATGGAGAACAGTGGGAACTGTTGTCATCGTCAGCTGCTGGGTAGGTGTCGTGAGGTGGATATGGAAAGGGGACGCCCAGCAGCGATTGCTGAATGGTGAATTGGTGAGTCCCGCTGAAGAAATGTGGAGTAAAACAGGTTCTTACGCTGGATCTCCACTGGATTGGATTAAAATTTTCATTATTGGCACTACTGAGCCACGCCACGCCACGCCACGCCACCTTTCTTGAGGTTGCAAAATGTTGGTTTGCTGCCGCCGTATCGATTGACTCGTTATCTTCTGATTGCGTCTACTCGACTGTTAATCACCATTCCCTTCTCGCCTTGTGTGAGGATGCGTGTTCTCCGGTGCATTTAGGAAGACTAATTTTGCTCCCTTGTCGGTGGTTAAACAACTCACTCTGTTAGTTAATCTACCGCTTTAACGTGCGCAACAGTTGGAAGACACCAGCACTGGTTGTGGCTGTTTCCGAAATTGGAACTGTTTCCGTTTGTCAGTTTCGCTGGTGATGTGGCTGCTAATCTGCTCCGTCCTCCTGTCGCCAATTTCAGCTAAGTGGGTTCAATGACATTTGCGTTGGCGAGGTGGCATGAAGTCCTTTGGACTGGATGGCCATGTAGTGGGAAGTGGTCCGAACTCTCTTCAGGTGATGTGTTCGGAGGTGGATTGTTGCAGTGCAAAGGCTGTTGCATGTGAGTGCTGAAGGACGAATCCCCAATTGGTGAGAAGGTGTTTTGACATCCTGTCTCTTGAAGCATCTCGAGTGTGCCATCTGACTTGACGATTGGTGTCGCCTGTTAAAGTGGTGAGCCGACAGGTGGTGAACCTGTGGATGTGGACATTGGAAGTGCGGTGGTAAGATGGTTTGTTTCTCCTTTGGGTGCGCTTTCCTGCAGAAGGTGGTTTCATTAGCAGTTGAAGTTGAGTTGGTGCAGCTGTGACTCATGACGTGGCATCTAATCGCTGTGAGTGCTGCGGAGACATGCTCTCTCAATCCTATGTAGCAATGAGTGGATCTCTCTCTCCTTTGCAGTGTGGATGCGCTACCACTTCGTCAATGAATGAATTTAGTGATGAACGCGATGTTTGCTAGCATGCAGCAGTGAGTCTGCGTATCTGTGAAGGGAATACTGAAACGGGTCGTCATTTCGCACGCCCACGCTACTCTGCTTGAAGGGCTGAGATTGCATCCAACTTGACTTAGCTGTTTCCCTTCTTTGAGGCTCTGCTGAGCTGCAATGCTGCAGCCCTCCTGTGCCGAAAACCGTATTCGGGGCAGAAGGCTAGTGACCGCGCGGTGATCTTCTTGCTTTCCAAATTATCTTGCATATTAGTTCCTCCGAATATGGCATGATGGAGGTGTGCCTTGATCGTGTATAAAACAGAGGTAGATTGATGAGGAAGTTGAGATGTACTGTCATCGACTTCAAACAGACCTTTTCAGTCTTGGTTGAACACTACTGCCATGTCGACATTCATTCCCTGCTTTGCTCTGTTCCTTACCATGTTGTCGGCACACTGACGTCTCGTCCACAGGATTTGCTTGGTTGATGTGATGTAAAGTGAGTGAATCTGGTTATAAAGTAGTTCTTTCATTTGTGTCTTCTTTTGGTAGAAACATTACCGCCATCTATTCCTTTCTCAGTTGGTCGGGACCTCTGTTTTGATGCCGATTCCCTTTGGAAATATTCTGTTATCGCTCAAAAGGGAGCTGATTTGCTTCTCGAGTATGCCATCTGATGTGAAGACTGTTGTCGTCTGTTCGATTGGTGAGTGGACCACTGATGAGTCTGTTGATAGGGACATTTGAAATATTGTGAGACGATGTCAGCACTGATATGCGCAGATGTGGATCGAAGTGGTTCTATGCATTTCTTCAGGTCGCATTGTCGTGACGGATCGTTTATGATGTGCCTTGGTGGATTGGATTGCAACGGGCTCGATTTAACTGTCCCCACTTATCTCCGTCCTAGTTGTTTGCGTGACGTTGAAAGAGGCGGATTGAATAGGTTGACGTGAAAGACTGCTGACAGATTTTTACCCCCAAAGTCGGCTGGCTTGTTGGTGGCTGAAAGTGGTTGGAGATGAGTATCGCAAACCAGTGCATCATCCTTATATCGCCTCTGTTGCGTTGTCTTTTCCTCTCATGACTGTGACGCCAGGCATGGCTGCTGTATTTATGCAACTGAGTCTCTCGCCTTCTGCTTTTTTGTGTAAGTGAGGAATACAGTGGTGAAGGTTTTGCTTGATTTTTACACGGCGGTTCGTAGTATGTCAACCCGTCAAGCGGTTCCCATATCAGTGAGAAGTGCGCGAAGAATACAAAATAGGATCACTACCTCGTTGTCACTGCTGTGTAAAGGATGCAAACGAATTTGGCTATCCGATGAGAGAAGCGCTGTGTTCCCTTTACGTGGTAAGTCACCTGCCAATGAAAGGATGCAAACGAATTTAGTTGTGAAGTTTGAAAAGGGGCTTTCAAAACTCTGCTTAGCTGGCATCCACCTGGAATGTATCCCGTCTCTCTCAGCTTGGAGTAAAGAATGCTCGTCTCCTTCCCTGTCTCCCTTCTTCGTACTCATCCTGTGCTGTGTAATGCATCGTATGGCGTGGTATTGCAGTGAAATGAAACGGATTGATTTGGAGTGGAAAGGAGTGTGGAGTTCATTGAGGTGGCGCAAGACTTAATGGGGATGCATGTCGAGGTGGGTGGAGGAGCTTGAACACGACCTTGACTCCTTCCTGACAGATCACCTGGTGGGAATGAGCTGTTAGACTGATATCGTGTGGAGGATGGCTTGGATGCCTCTCTTCCATTCCGTCTTGCCTCTTGCATTGTGGCATGTGGAGTTGGTTTTCATTTGACACTGAATTACATAATGCTGGACGTGTGTTTGCAGCAGATAGGGGACAGCCATGAGGACGGTTGTGCTGTGTTGTGTTGTTGTTCTCGACTTCTCTTATGTCGACTGCTATGCAGAAAGGGAGGAGGCGGGTGAGGAGGTTGGAGGTGTTTAACTCGAGGGAGCGAATTTGCCTCCTTGAAGGACTTCAGGTTCATTACTGAATGCGGACCCTACCAAGTTGGCAGCATTATCAATGAATAACAATGGAATCGATGTGTGAAGCAGGATGATTGCAGTAAGCAGAACAGGCTGTAGTCGTGTGAAGGATCTGAGCCAATTTGAGTGAGCCTCCTCCCACATTTCCTCGTGTGTGAGTCTGCTGTATTGTCACCGAGTGAATGAATGAATGAATGAATTCAGTGTCGCTTTTTATTTGAATGGCGCACGGTCCGTCAGGTGGTTTGCCTGTGGGGAGGGGCAAGATGCACTGGGATTGTTGCTGTACTTTCTCTTGACTCGGACAGCTTTGATTCTACGTGTAGGTTGGAAAAGTTATGAATTGGGTCGTCATTTCACGTGTCTGCGTTACCGTGCTTGGAGCGAGTAGACTGCATTCGACTTGACTCGAAATGATTGAGGGTGTTGCATTCATGCCTCCAGAGCATTGGTTGGCATATTGACCGTGTGACGATGACTATGGGGATCCCCTTTACTGCGAACCTTTGAAGGCCAGGTTCTGTTGGAGTTATCGCCACTTGCACAACGAATAAATTGAGAATACAAATTCACTATACTGGTCGTTGCTGCTATAAAGACTACAGGTTTTGTGCTGAAGGTAGCGTCCACTGAGTTGGCGATATTACTGCATCCAAATTGCCTTTATCGAAAGAGCACAATTGACGCTTAGACTACCCTGGAAGGCAAAGAAAGAAAGGAAGGAAGGAAGAGAGTAGGGGAGGAACGTGGGTTCGACAGGGCTCCACCGCGCGGTGTAGACACCAACCCGTTAATGAGGGTCGCACCTGAGGATGCTGAGTGCTTCGTACTTAACAAAGGCGACTGCAGACTGGTTGGAAGACGGATTGGAAAAGCAGTAGAACTCGTGGATTGCAAAACATTGTGTTGTCCTTTGTGTCTGCCTTGTACACTCTCTTTTCCTCCCTGCATTGTGGCACGAAAGTTGGGTTTTGCATATGAACTGACTTGTTGTGTTTGTCACCCTGTCAATGGGTTCTTTGCTGCTCCTCCTGTGTGATTGTGTGGTGTGCGTCGCATTCTCAATGGAAGAACACATTGGTGGATGTGATGTTTGAGTGATTCACGGTGCTTCGTAATTTGTCAGATGTGGACTGTGGAGGTGCAATGGATTATTGATGGTATTGCTTTTCGGGTGGAGGACTTACTTTCACACTGCTTTTGTGGGCTCGTCAGTCAGTGGGATCTCTATGCGGACGTACACCACTCTCCCATTTCTGGCTGTGTGTGTGTGCGTTTCCTGCGCCGCCAACGAATGGACCTAGCGGGAGTTTTCCAAACTCTTTGTTTAAGAAGCATCCACTGCGAATGCATGCTCTCTCTGTCAGCCTGCTTTCAGCAACATTTGTCTCCTTCCTCGACTCTTTGTGTGCTGTGGTTGTGCTCATGTCAACGTCAGCCTTGTGCTCTTAGGCTGCAATGTGTCGTGTTGTGTAGCATAGCGTGAAGTGAAATGAATTGCTTGGGAGTGGAAAGCAGTGCGACGAAGTGAACGCAGTGAGCTAGATCGGAATTCAGTTGAATGTTGTACGACATCGTGGCGATGCGTGGTGAGGTGGCTGGAGGAGCTTAACCATCATCTCGATTCCTTGCTGACAGATGACGTGGTGGAAGTAAGTCGTTACACTCATGTTGTGTGAACGATGACTTGAATGTCCCTTTCTCATTCCCTTTTGTCTCCTGCACCATAGACACGAAACTGGTTCCCAATTGACACTGAACCGCTTATTGCCGCGGGTGTGTTTGGAGTAGATGCGGGACAGCCGTGAGGACGATTGCGTTGTGCTGTTATTCTCTTCCTCTCCTGTGGCGATTGGTATGCAATACCCAACGGGGAACGAGGGGAGGATGGTGAGGAGGTTGGAGGTGTTCAACTGGTCTCTTCGAGTGGTGAGGCGACCACAGGTGAGTCAGTTGATAGGGGCATTTGAAATGTTGTGCGACGATGTCAGCACTGATGCGTGAGTCGTTGATTGAAGCAGTTGCATTCATTGCTTCAGGTGCGCGTTCCTGTAGTGAGTCGTTCATGTTGTTGTGCCTCAGTGGATTGGATTGCAATGAACTCGACTTGACTGTCGCCACTTGTCTCCGTGCCACTTGTCTGCGTGAAGTCGGAAGGTGGAGATTGGATGGGTTGACATGGCCACTGCGGGCAGAATGTTTGTGAGACCTTTAGTCGGCTCGCTGGCTGTCAGAATGTGTGAGTGGTCGACTGGATGATGGACGGCAGAAAGTGATTGGAGTTGTGCATTACGAAGCAGTGCATTGCCCTCATTCCCCTTTTGCATCGTTGACCTATTCCTCCAGGACTGTGGCATGGAAAGCGGCTTTTACTTGTGAAATGTCATGTCGTGTTCGACTACGTGTCTCGTTTTCTGCTTCTGTGTGGGTGAGGAATGCAGTGGTGAATGTCTTTTCTTGATTCGCACCCACACTGTGGCTCGTGTTTCGTCAACCTGTCAGACGGTGGACCAGACAGCGAAAGGGGTGTGAGGGATGCAAAACGCCATCACTACACCAATGTCACTGCTGCTGAAAGGATGCAGACGAATTCGGAAGTGGAAGTGCCTCCCACATGGAACTCAAGCTGATTTGCTGAAGGAGCTGCCCAGCGAGTTGGCGGCATTTTTGGTGGGTAGTTCGCCATCAACTGTGAGCTAACATTGGCTGCTGGAGTACTCTGCAAGGCAAGGAACGTGACTATAGGATGTGGTAGAATGTGACACGCCAGAGTTAGTGTTTAAGCTTGGAGCCGATATCTCAACCATGACGTTTGCATGAAGTAGGAAGGACTGTGTTCTTGTGACTGATCTCGGCGGATTTGAGAGAACCTCCTTTTGCGTTAGCTGGTTGCATCGATGGATGGATGGATGTGTTGAAGTGCTTTGTGATCGAATTGTAAGTTGTGGAGGAAAGGAAAGAAGTAAGGAATGCCCAGAGGGGAGCAGAATGCAAACTGTTGTTACCGTTCTCTGTGGAATGGATGTCTAAAGGTGAGGAGGTTGGAAGCGAAGACATGCATCGGTGACTGTTGCATAGATGGAATGAGAGAATGATGAATGAATGGATTTGTGGGAGGGAAGGTGGAGTCGCACGACACATCATTTAATTTGCTTTACTTTACCATTCTCAATCCTCATTCCGATAAACTAGACTGGACTGGATCGGACACGACACGTCCAAAGTGATTGTGTGGGATTAGCTTTTCAGATTCGTTGCCTAAATTTTGGCAGAGCTCCTTCTCTGTCCTCTCTCTGTACTGCTTTGGCGGAAAGGTGTTTAGGCATTGTATTCACCTCAGAAATCGTTGATGAATAATGCACAGCCCGCCATCCGTATTCCGTGCTTCCTATTGTGAGTTGAGGATAGGTGTCGATTGTGGATTGGCGAGCGAACTACTAGCAAACATGTTGATGGGGTCATTCAGAACATGGTGAGGTTCTTCCAAGTAGTTTGAATCATTGCAGCACGTTTTGCTTGTGACAGCCGCCAGTGAATTGAGGAAGATGCCATGTTGGCACCTGTGGCCACCACATGACTGCTCGCTCACACCCTCAACACCTACGACTCTTTCCCTCTCAGCCTCTCCCTATGTGCATGCATGCACTGTGTTTCCCACAAATGGAACGTACACAGCAACTGCAGGACGGCAATGTATTCGTTGTCGCTGTCTGTCTCCTCACACGGGTTGTTGAGTGAGGGTGCTGTCGTTGCTGTTAGTGTAGCTGTTGGTGTTGTTGCTGCAACTTGTGCTGTCGGAGTGTGGTGGTAGTGGAAGTGGAAGGATCAGTCAAATGCTGCCCACGATGACTTCAGCGTGTTCGGTGTATTGTGTTGAAGGCTTCGGGGTGCGATGCTATGTGCGGATGGCTTCGTTTTGACCTCCCCTTCTGGTATGCCCAAGAATGAAATTCTCTCTCTTTCTGCATGTGTTTCTGCTCTGTCGTCAAGGGAGGAATTTGGAGGTGGATGCAGCTTGTGAACCTACATGCTGATTTACATTGTAGCAGGACGTGCAAGAAGTCAGTGCCGCGACTTATTGTTGCACTGTTGATAAGCCGTTCCCAGTATCGGCACTGATCCCATTGGTTGCTGGTAGCATTGCTGATAGCCGCACAGTCAGTGGATAATTCACTCCAAACCCCAAAGTCACCTTAGCTGTTGGACTACCTTGTAATGGTTAGAATGGGACGAATGGGTGTCGCAAAGTGCAACGGCAGCGAAGGGCCTAAGGAAAGGACTATTCTCGGAAATCGTTGATAAATAATGCGCAGCCCGCCATCCGAATTCCGTGCTTCCTACTGTGAGTTGAGAATAGGTGTCGACTGTGGATTGGCAAGCGAACTACTAACGAACATGTTGATGGGATCACTCAGAACCTAGTGAGGTTCTTTTAAGTAGTTTGAATTATTGCAGCACGGTTTGTGAATGACAGTTGCCTTTGAATTGAGGAAGATGCCATGTTGACACCTGTGGCTGCCACCTGACTGCTCGCTCACACTCTCAGCGCTTAAGACTTTCCCTCTCAACCTCTCCCTATATGCATGCATGTATGTGCGCAACAGCTGCACGATGGCAGTGTATTCGTTGTCGCTGTCTGCCTTTTCACACGGGTTGTTGAGTGAGGGTACTGTCGTTGCTGCTAGTGTAGCTGTTGATGCTGTTGCTACAACTTGTGCTTTGCTTGGCAAAAGTGGCCTCTGTCAGTGTGGTGGTAGTGGAAGTGGAAGGATCAGTCAAATGCTGCTCAACACGCTGCTTGTTGGCGTGGTGGACTAGAATCGACAGGATCGCTGTATTTTTGTATCTGCCTACACGGCACGGAGGTCATTGGCGAGGTGTGGGAAACGAGGTTTTGAAATTTCTTCCTACTTCTCTGTCTCTCTTTCCTGTGAATCGCGTTCATGATGGGGATGTCGGTGGATTCCGGGTTGTGAGTGTTGGTCGTGGACCTTGCGGTACTGCGAGTTGTTGGTTGTCAGCGTTTGAGCAGCACTTGTATCCACTGTTGTGCGTGGTATGGAGGGAGTGAATGTAGTGACAAAGTGTTGGCATTTGTTTCCATGGCGTTGATGGGACTCGAATTGTGTCTGCCACTCTCCTGTCTGCAGTGACAAGCGGTCGTGATTTGACGTCCTTTTCCTTCAGTAACCTGTGGTCTCTGCAATGCCTGCTACTTGACTTGCGGAGTGCGATGGCTGTTCTGAAGGTCGTTGTCGTCTGTTGGAATGGTGAACACGCTGGTGGTGGTCTCGATGAACTTGTCGCACCTCTCCTCAATGACTGGATTTAATGGCGACTGTCAATTTGAGTTTACTCATGGTGGTTCTTAGTTCGTCAGTCAGTTCGTTGTCTGCCTGCCCACCGGTGGAGAGCTTGCAGCGATTGCATGACGCCATCAGTGCCTTGTTGTTATTGCTGTCTGTGTGGCACACGCCGCTGTCCACGTTGAAGCTGATCGCACTTAGCATTGGTGGTGGTGCCCTCGCTCTTACTTCAGCTGACATCTTTGGGAAGAACTTCTCAGCAGCGTTGTTAGACGTATCTTTGTGTTGGTGCTCTACTAGGCGTTTACCGATGGCAAAGGTTACTTTCATTCAGATGGATAGAGTAGATTGATGCGATCCACAGTCGAATCCTTGGATGCCGGACCCTCCTACTGGGGCGTCGTGCACTGATGTCCATGTTGAGCCAAGACGAAAGCGTTGGCAGGGAATGCTGTGTCTGCTTCCTTTATATCCTCTCCTCGATCTGTACCTTCGCCGGTTCGGTGGCACGAATGTTGTCCCGCCCAACTGCAAGGAGCGTGGGAAGCGTTTGAACGTCGAAGAAGCAGAGATTCATCTGTGCGATTTGAAGAAGTTGTCTTAAATGGACAAAAGTGTGCCCTTTTATCGCAATCGATGTTTGTGATGGTCGCAGTGGAGCGTGTTGGGCTGCAATGAACTCCATGTTGTTGGACATGTCTGCACGGAAAGGGCATGCTTCTCCTTTTTCACCTCCTTCCAACTTTTGCCGTGGTGTTATTGTGTTTGTGTCGGCTTCGGCCCCTCGTCTTAGTGTTCAATTGGTGCAAAGTGTCGTGTGTTGGAGTGGAGTGGGAGGAAGGGAGTGGATTGGATGGAAATTCAGTGGAAAGTCGTCTGTCGATCGGTGTGGTCGTGGGATGAGTGGAGGTGGTTGACTACCGACTCGAAGACTTGCTGGTAGACTGGTTGACATGTCTCAATCGGTGGACCCGTGGATGGCGAAACACGGCATTGTGTTCGTAGGCAACGAGCATTGGGAGGAGGAGGAGGAGAAGGATGGTGTAGGTGGTGGTGGAGAGATGGAGAATGAGGTTGAGTTTGAAGAGGACCGGGAAGGAAGCGTAAAACAATGAGGAGGAGAGTGAAGAAGCAAACAATCAATCATGGTGGTTTTAAAATGCCGCATATGAGGTGAATGGAGCAAGGCTGCTTCTGCTTTGAGGATGCGGTATTTGAGGAGGTTTTGCTTTTCGGACAAAGTCCTTCCATTCGCGGTGCATTGTCATGTGATGTGTGGACTTGGGCCTGTCTCAGCTACCTCGTGGTGTTCTCGCTCTTCGAAGAGCATCCCTTCCACAATGCCTCACTCTCTCGCTCTACGTGTGTGTAGCACGTCGTCACAGGAGCATTTCTACTTTGGAGGTCACTTTCGCCTAATTCTCAGTGGAAGCAGGGAATGTTGAAGTCGAACACCACCTCACATCTTATTTGCTCTACTCTACCCTTGTCGCCAATCCGTTTGACTGAGTTGGGCTAGATTCGACACGACTCTTCACTCCATCTGCTGCGTTGCTTTGTGTTGAATTGCGGGATGCCGATTATCGTTGATCGGGGTCGATTTATCACCACATGGTTGGCTAAATGCATGCCTTGATGGCTGCTTAGCTGGGTGGATGATTATAAGATAATGGTTTGGAGTCGACTGTTTGGATTTGTTCCCTAAACCTTGGCAGAACTCTTTCTGTGTTCTCTGTCCTTTTTGCATTGGCCAAAAGGTGTGTTTTGACTTTTCCTTTCCCTCACTGGTCATTGGTGACTAACTTAAAGCCTACTATTTGATTTTCTCCGTTCGTTTTGTGCCACAAGAATAGGTGTCGTCTGTGGGATCGGCAAGCGAGCTACTGATGAACATGTTGATGGGGTCATTCAGGATGTGGTAATATTCTCTCAAGTCGTTCGACTCATTCCATCACAGCTCTTGAGTAACGATTGCCATTTATTCAAGGAAGAAGCCATGTGAACTTTGCTGCTGTAACATGTGAAGCCCTCTCCTGACCGCCTGCCGACAATATCAACACGCACTGGCCTTCCTCGAGTGCATTCGTGAAGCCATTTTCTCTCATTTCCCCTCGCTCTCTCTCTCTCTGTGCATGGTCCGTGCTTCCTACCAGTGGAAAGTGCGCCACGAATGTACGACGTCAACGATTGTCGCTGTTTGTCTCGTCACACAGGCTGTTGTCCAAAGGTGCTGTAGCTGCTGTCGGTGTAGCTGTTGATGCTGTTACTGTAACCTCCCACTGGGGTCCTCGTGCACTGATGTCCATGTTGGGCTCAAACAAATGCGATGGGAGGGAATTCTGTGTCTGCTTCCTTTATATCCCCTTCCCGATCGTTACCCCAGTCGGTTCGGTGTCGGCAATGTTGAGTGCAAGAACTTTGATGATCGGTGTAGTGGACGTGATGGTGGAGGAGTAAGTTGTCTGTGTTTCTTGCATTTGACAGTTGTAAGTTTTTGGCAACAGGTGTATGGAACTTGGAGCATGCCGTTGCATGTTGCGGATGGGGGTAGTGGCATCAAATAGTATCACGTCCTTCAAAGGCAAACTGCAGGATGCGTCGAAAATGTTTGAGAGACGAACAAGAGATTCAGTCGTGCGGTTTGAAAAGTTGACTCAAATGTGTGGAGGATCTCTATGCGGATCTGTCTCGCTCCCCTTCTGTCTGTCGCTGTGAATGTGTGTGTTTCGCTGTGGTTTAACGGTTTCTATTCGGTGAGGATAGAGTGAGCAGTGATTGCAAGATCTCACCACTGTCATTGTCGCCGTCATTTCCATGAGGCTGACTGTTGTTGCAGCTCTTGCTACTGCTGTAGGCATCCAGTTCTATGCACCCTTATGCGACTTCCAACAATGGCGCAGAATTTGGGACAAAAGTGTTTGCGAAGGCTAAGAGAGGTTCTTTGAAGTCTGCTTAACCATAATTTATGAGGAGCGCATGCTCTCTGATGCCTGAGAGGTGCCAATGGGCCTCACATTATGTGTGCCTTTTCCATCAGGCGGATGCAAATACCGTTGAACGCACTGCTGGTAGGCACGGTGTAGAGAAGAGGGTTAGGGGCCTCAGCCGTGTTGGTTGGAGGTACGGAGTGAAAGAGCTGAACTTGATTAATGTGCAATGAAAGGGATGAAGTTAAATCGCTGTTTAGACTGTGTTGAATCATCGTACGTCTTGTGTGGCTATTGGTGCCAATCAGTTGCCTCGGAAGGAAGAAGGGTGAGCAAGAAGGAGGAGGAGGAGGAGGAGGATGCGGAGGAGAATGGGAGATGAAGTCGGCCCGAAATTGCTGCATATGAGGTGATTTGAACTGGACTGATTGCGTGCTGAGGCTACAGGGGTTGAAGCAGCCTCGCTCTTCGTGTTGAGTGCTTCGCTTTGCGGTACGATGCCATACGATGTTTGGACTTGGGTCTGTCTCGACTGCCTGTTTACGTTTTCCTTCTTCGAAGAACATCAAATGCGACTACTCATCATCCTCTGTCCAGCTTCATTTGTGCTTGCTGCATCAGCAAAGGATTAGTTCCACTTTGCAGATCAATTTGCTTTACTCTTGGTGGCACACAGTTTAAGGTCCCGCCAGTTGGGCTGCCTACCTACGTGTCAGTTTAAAGTGCCAGAAATCCAAAACTGTCATTGTCGCCGTTCTCTGCATCGAGAGTGTTCGCTTTCACTGGTGGTGTATATGAATGGAACTAGTAAATCGGCATGATCCGTTTGTATTCTGCAGAGCTTGATTCAAGGCCACAAGTGCTGTGCTCTATGTCCGTAGAAGACGAACGCTCCGAAGGTTGTTTGTAGTTGTGGATGTTTGAGTTGCATTTCTATCTACTGTTTTCTTGGCCGCGATAGAATACCACTGACGTTGTGACGTTGGAAATCTTTGGAAATCAATTCGCCGGCCACTCCTTATGAGTCTAGTCCTTTGTCTCATCTGAAGATACGTGTGGTCCATTGAAACTGTTACCAGCCTGCCTGTTGAATACAATCATTGCTATGATGTTTGATTTATTCGTGGTGGTTCGCGGTTCGTCACTCTGTTGGTAGATCCACCTATCTATGCAAATTATGCGACGACAGCAAGTGGGAAGTACTGTCGCCATTGTCCTCAAGGTGCGACTGTTGGCATGAGGTCTAATGAAGCCGTTGATGGCAGACGGTGTGAATGGATGCATTTTCTGAATGGCGAATTGTGGAAGAAACGAAGGAAGGAAGGAAAGATAGAATGGTGAGAGGACCACTAATGAGTCTGTTGATAGGGACATTTAAAATGCTGTGAGACGATGTCATTACTGATATGCGCAGATGTGGATCTTCAGGTCGCATTGTCGTGACGGATCGTTTATGGTGTGCCTTGGTGGATTGGATTGCAACGGGCTCGATTTAACTGTCCCCACTTATCTCCGTCCTAGTTGTCTGCGTGACGTTGAGAGAAGCCGATTGAATAGGTTGACGTGGAAGACCCCTGACAGGATTTACCCCCAAGTCGGCTGGCCTGCTGGTGGCTGAAAGTGGTTGGAGATGAGTATCGCAAACCAGTGCATCGGCCTTATTTCGCCTCTGTTGCGTTGTCTCTTCCTCTCATGACTGTGACGCCAGGCATGGCTGCTGTATTTATGCAACTGAGTCTCTCGTCTTCTGCTTTTTTGTGTAAGTGAGGAATACAGTGGTGAAGGTCTTGCTTGATTTTTACACGGCGGTTCGTAGTATGTCAACCTGTCAAGCGGTTCCCATATCAGTGAGAAGTGCGCGAAGAATACAAAATAGGATCACTACCTCGTTGTCACTGCTGTGTAAACAATGCAAACGAATTTGGCTATCCGATGAGAGAAGCGCTGTGTTCCCTTTACGTGGTAAGTCACCTGCCAATGAGTTTATTGATAGGAATATGCAAAATGCGATGCCATGTATCGAAGCAGTTGCATTCCACTATGCAAACTGCATTTTGGCTTTATTGTTCCCTACCCTGCATTGCACATGAAACCTGTTTGTTCTTCGGACTGGAAGTATGGCTTTGGAGCTGTGGCATTTGCTTCGGTGGTTTGGAAGCAGTTCTTGATTCATCAGGATGCATTTGTGCTTTGCTTATGGAGAGTGGATTTGCATCCTAACAGGCACCTAATAGGACTTGTGTGTGGATGCTTCACTTTAGCGGAACGGCTGACAGTACGTAGCTTTAAAACGTAGTTACTTTCTGCCAAAATTGAGCCCCATCAAGAAAGTGTGATGTTGGATTGCATTCCGTGGTCGATGGGCAACAGAATGCTTTGTTTGCAAATCAACACTGCCTGAATGAAACGGTAGAAGGATGGAGGAGACGAAGAAGGCGAATAGGAAGGTGCAATGAGCCTGTTGGTGGTATTGTTTTCCAAGGGAGGGAGATCGTGGTTTCACGCTGCTGTCAGAGGCGTTGTTTTTTCTGTGGATCCCTGTGTGGACTTATCCTGCTCTTTCATTTCTCGCTGTGCGTGTCCTGCATCGCCAAGGAATGAATTCAATGGCGTTGGCTACAAATTCTGCGCGATGGTATGCCGTCTTCCACCTCGTCAGTTGGTCCAACTTCCGACGATGAGGGTGAAGTGTGCTACGATTGGAGGACTGCACTGCTACCGTTGCCACAGTTGTTTCCATGACACAGGTTGTTGTTGCCCTTGTCGAGGCTGTTCTCGTCACCCAGTGGTGTCGTTGGCGCTACTCTTGTTGCTGCTGTTCTCTCTCAGCCTGGTGTCAAAAACGCTCGTCTCGTTTCCTGTCTCCCTTCTTCGTGCTCATCCTGTGCTGTGTAATGCATCGTATGGCGTGGTATTGCAGTGAAATGAAACGGATTGATTTGGAGTGGAAAGGAGTGTGGAGTTCATTGAGGTGGCGCACGACTTCATGGGTATGCATGGCGAGGTGGATGGAGGAGCTTGAACACGACCTTGACTCCTTCCTGACAGATCACCTGGTGGGAATGAGCTGTTAGACTGATATCGTGTGGAGGATGGCTTGGATGCCCCTCTTCCATTCCGTCTTGCCTCTTGCATTGTGGCATGTGGAGTTGGTTTTCATTAGACACTGAATTACGTAATGCTGGACGTGTGTTTGCAGCAGATAGGGGACAGTCATGAGGACGGTTGTGTTGTGTTGTGTTGTGCTGTTTTTCTCGACTTCTCTTATGTCGACTGCTATGCCGAAAGAGAGGAGGCGGGTGAGGAGGTTGGAGGTGTTTAACTCGAGAGAGCGGACTAGTTATGCCGTCATGAGGAGGAGGAGGAGGAAGAGGAGGAGACGAGAAAGAGCCATGCGGCCCAAAATTTGCTTCATTGGTGGCAATTGGAGTTGGTGTACTGCATCGTTTATGAATTCAGTCGTGGATGTGATGGTAATTCTTCACACTTGGCCATTATAACAAGGGCTTGGGATGTGGTAGGGAAGATGTCAAGTGTTGTGCTGTTTGCTGCATTATTGTCGAGTTCCATTAGCGTATGAAATCTATTTATGATTTAAATGGGATGCAGGACTTCTGGAAGTGCAGGATTTGCTCCCGTTTCTTGCTGCTCCCTCTACCACGTGGTCCTTTGTTCTCTCTTCTAATCGCATCTTTCCCACCATCCATCGCCACCTCAGGCCATGTTTGAGGATGTGTGCTGTCAAGTACATCTACAATGCCCTACTTTAGCATTGAGGATTATTTTTGTTCTCTTCTCGGTGGTTCGATCCCGAACTCTGTCTGTTGGTCTACCAGTTGAGTGCGCGTTGTGGCTGGAAGGCGCCAACACTGTCATTGTGCCTGTTCTCCTCACTGGAACTGTTCTCGTGTACCAATGGTTCTGTTGGTGGCGCCAGCAGCCTGCTGTTAAACGTGCTGATGTTCTTCGTTTTGGTTGGCCTCTCCCCAATTCCTTCTAATCTGGTTCAATGGCATTTGCGTTGGCACTTGTTTACTCGCGGTATGCGGTGTCGCGTTGTGGTAAGAAATGAAGTGCTTTGAATTGGTTGGGTGGTGGTGGAGTGCAAAGTGGTCCCAACTGCCAACTGCCAACTGCCAACTGCCAACTCCCTTCAGGTGAGGAGGTGTTTGGAGGTGGATTGATTCAATGGCAAGGCTGAAGCGTGTGGTTGGGGAAGGAGGGACGCCTTTGGACGGTTTGTTGATTGGCAGTGCTTGTGGTGCGATCGTTTCCACTGTGTTGCGTGGTTAGATGTGAGTCTAGGTTAGTCTAGGTGAGAGAGTGTTTTGCATTTGTTGTCCAGCCTTGGTTAGGACCCTCTCACGTGCCACCCCTCCTCTCTTCATTGCATGAGAGGTGTGTTTTTGGAGTCCTTTCTCTCTAGAAATCATCCACAATGAATTTGATGCTTGTGTTTGTGCTGTCCTAGTACACCATCCGGTCTGACGATTATTGTCGATGAGTCTGTCGACAGAGATGTTTGAAATGTTGTGATGCGATGTCACCACAGATTTATACGATATGGATCGAAGGAGTTCCATTCTGTCCTTAAGGTGCGCATCTCCTTCGGAGGTCGTTTTGATTGCAGTTGAAGTTGAGTTGGTGCAGCTGTCACTCGCATGATATGTGACGCCCTTTCGCTGTCCTTCCCACGGACACTTGTTCTCCATTAAATGTGACTTTGAATGGATCTCTCTTTTCTTCCTTCCTGCTTCGTCGATGGACAAATTCAGTGATGGATACAATATTGGTTTCCACGCATCGTCTATTTGTCTGTTTTGATCATTCTTCCTCATATTCCCCCTATCACTTCCGCCTTTGTGTATGCTCTCTGCTTCGTGCGTGATTGCATTCAGTGTCGGATGTCATGGTGGATCGATTCTACAGCAATTTGTCGTTTGTGGTCCATTGAGTTGATGAACCTACCGATGGAGAGGGTATGGCGATTGGAGAGCACCAACACTTCGTCGTTGTCGCTGCTTTCTCTACTGCAATGGATTGTTGCAAGCTATGAAGCGAATAGATGCAGGAGATGCTGGGTGGAGAATGGTGTGGAAATAGTCGTCATTGTGAGCTGACAGTTGATCTACTTACCAGTCTAACGTGCGCCAGAGTTGGAAGACACCAGCACTGGTTGTGGCTGTTTCCGAAATTGGAACTGTTTCCGTTTGTCAGTGTTGCTGTTGGTGTGGCTGAAAATCTGCTTCGTCCTCCTGTCTCCAATTCCTGTGAAGTGAGTTCAACGGCATTTGCGTTGGCGAGGTGGCATGAAGTCCTTTGGACTGGATGGCCATGGAGTGGGAAGTGGTCCGAACTCGCTTCAGGTGAGGTGTTGGGAGGTGGATTGTTGCAGTGCAAAGGCTGTTGCATGTGAGTGCTGAAAGACGAATCCCCAATTGGTGGGAAGGTGTTTTGACATCCTGACTCTTGAGGCATCTCCTCCAACCAATCTGATGTTTGTTTGCTCACCTGTCGAGTGTGCCATCTGACTTGCCAACTGTTGTCGCCTGTTAAAGTGGTGAGCCGACAGGTGGTGCAACTGTGGATGTGGACATTGGAAGTGCGGTGCTAAGATGCTCTCTCAATCCTATGTAGCAGTGAGTGCGTCTCTCTCCTTAGCAGTGTGGATGCGATACCACTTCGTCAGTGAATGAATTCAGTGATGAACACGATGTTCGTAAGCGTGTAGCAGTGAGTCTGCTTATTCATGAAGGGAAGCTGGAATTTGACCTAACTTCCCTTCAGAAATCGTCGACAGTTGATTTGGATTTCCACTTCCTAGTTCGCTATTCGATGAGAAAGTCATGTGGGTCGTGTTTGATCGGTAAGTCATCTGCTGATGATTTTGTTAATAGGAGCGTTGGATTTGCGGTAAGAAGCCTTGAGGTAGTTGCATCCAATCATGCCAATTGCATTATTCTTCTTCCATCACTGACCACTTCCTCTTGAACATGAAACCTGTTTGTCCTTGGAATGGTGTGTATAGGATTGGATCTGCGACATTTGCCTGCGTTGTTTAGAATCAGCGCTTTGGTTATCAGAAGGCATTTGTGCTTTGCTTGTTAGGACTCGATTTTTATGCGACTTTCTAGCGAAGGCGTGGATGTGAATGCTTTGCTTTTATGGAATGGCTGATGCGAAGTGGCTTTGGAATGACTTTTAAGTAGCGGGTGGTGTTTTGTTAGGCGAGGAGTGGTTTGCCGAAGGTTAAAATCCTCTGCTGATTGTGGCCTTTTCTCGTTTTGATTGAATCGACTTCATCCCCAATCCATTCACCACATGAGGACGTCGGCAGGAAGCAGCGAAATGTTTTGTACGAGTTAACGTTGAATAAATTTAAAGTGGATGAAGGAGGTGAAGAAGGAGGGAGGTGAGAATGAAGGCGCAGTGGATTGTAGATGGTATTGTCGCTGGAAAGGAGATCGCGGTTTTACGGCGCTTTCAGGAGCGTTGTTTAGTCTGGAAAATTTCGATTAGGATCTGTCTTTCCTACTTCTTGCTGTGCTCGTGTGTTTGTGTGTGAGCGTGTGTGCGTCTGTCGCCCTGTTAACGAATGGAACCAGCCATGTGGATTAGGGATAATGCGCAATGGTTAGTCGTTATCCATCTCGTCAGTTGATCTAACTGCCGCCGATGAGTGCAAAGCACGCTACGATTGGAAGTCCTCACCACTGCCATTGTTGCTGCTGTTTGCATGACGCAGGCTATTGTCCTTATCGGGACTGTTGCCGTTTCCTTGTGGTGTTGTTGTTCACCTATCAACATTGCCTGAATGCGGTGGAAGGTGGATGAAGGTGTAGAGGAAGGAGGGAAGTGACTTGGGAGGTAAAGTGGGCTTGTTGGTGGTGTTGTTATTAGGAGGAGGGTCTCAGTGTCAGCTACTTTACAGGCTTCGTTTTTGTCTGTAGGACTTACACGTGGATCTCTCCCACTCTACTTTTACTTCTCACTGTGTTTGTGTTTTTGGCATGGTGAGCGAATGGAATCAACCATGTGGATTACGGATAACGCGCAATGGTTTGTCGTTTCCATCTCCTCAGTTGGTGCAAGTTGCGACGAAGGTAAAGTGCGTAATGATTGGAAGACCTCACCACTGCCATTGTGGCTGTTAAATCCATGGTATCTACTGTTGTCCATGTGGAGGCTGTTAAGGTCTGCCAGTGGGGTTTTTGACGCTGCTCTTGTTGATACTGCGTGCGTCAAATTCCATGGGCATTCTCACATCTCCGTACGAGGGTGGAGAACTTGAGGTGGAAGTAGGAAGGACTGTGTGCTTGTGAATGATCTTTGCGGATTTGAGTGACTCTGGTTGTGTATGAGTCGGTTGCATCGGTGGATGGATGGATGTGTTGACGTGCTTTGTGATCGAATTGCATGTTGTGGAGGAAGGGAAAGAAACAAGGAATGCTCAGAGGGGAGCAGAGTGCAAACTGTTGTCATCGTCTTCTGTGGAATGGATGTCTAAATGTGAGGAGGTTGGAAGCGAAGACATGCATCTTTGACTGCTGCATAGATGGAATGAGGGAATGATGAATGAATGGATTTGTGGGAGGGAAGGTGAAATTGCACGACACCTCATTTAATTTGCCTCACTTTACCATTCTCAATCCTTAATCTGCCAAACTGGACTGGACAGGATTGGACACGACTCTTTCAAAGTGATTGTGTGGGATCAGCTTTTCGGATTCGTTGCCTAAATCTTGGCAGAGCTCCTTCTCTGTCCTCTCTCTGTACTGCTTTGGCGGAAAGGTGTTTAGGCATTGTATTCACCTCAGAAATCGTTGATGAATAATGCACAGCCCGCCATCCGAATTCCATGCTTCCTATTGTGAGCTGAGGATAGGTGTCGACTATGGATTGGTGAGCGAACTACTAACGAACATGTTGATGGGGTCATTCAAAACATGGTGAGGTTCATTAAAGTAGTTTGAATCATTGCAGCACGGTTTGTAAGTGACAACCGCCAGTGAATTGAGGAAGATGCCATGTTGACACTTGTCGTCACAACATGATTGCTTGCTCACACTCTCAACACCTACGACTCTTTCCCTCTCAGCCTCTCCCTATGTGCATGCTTGCACTGTGTTTCCCACAAATGGAACGTACACAGCAACTGCACGGTGGCAGTGCATTCGTTGTCGCTGTCTGCCTCCTCACACGGGTTGTTGTGTGAGGGTGCTCTCGTTGCTGCCAGTGTAGCTGTTGGTGTTGTTGCTGCAATTTGTGCTTTGCTTGACACAAGTGGCATTTGTGTGGCCGCTGTCGGAGTGTGGTGGTAGTGGAAGTGGAAGGATCAGTCAAGTGCTTCTCAACACGCTGCTTGTTGGCGTGGTGGACTAGATCCGACAGGTTCGCTGTATATTTGTATCTGCTTACACGGCACGGAGGTCATTGGTGAGGTGTGGGAAACGAGGTTTTGAAACGTCTTCCTACTTCTCCGTCTCTCTTTCCTGTGAATGGACTTCATGATGGGGATGTCGGTGGATTCCGAGTTGTAAGTGTTGGTCGTGGACGTTGCGGTGCTGCGAGTTGTTGGTTGTCAGTGTTTGAGCAGCACTTATATCCACCGTTGTGCGTGGTATGGAGGGAGCGAATGTAGTGACAAAGTGTTGGCATTTGTTTCCATGGCGTTGGTGGGACTCGAATTGTGTCTACCACCCTCCTCTCTGCAGTGGCAAGCGGTCGTGATTTTTCGTCCTTTTCCTTCAGTAACCTGTGGTCTCTGCAATGCCTGCTACTTGACTTGCGGAGTGGGGTGGCTGTTCTGAAGGTCGTTGTCGTCTGTTGGAATGGTGAACACGCTGGTGGTGGTCCCGATGAATTTGTCGGACTTCTCCCCATTGCCTAATTTGATGGCGACTGTCAATTTGAGTTTACTCATGGTGGTTCTTAGTTCGTCGGTCGGTTAGTTGATCTGCCTGCTCACCGGTGGAGAGCGTGCAGCGACTGTAAGATGTCGCCACTGCCTTGTTGTTATTGCTGTCTGTGACACGCGCCGCTGTCCACGTTGAAGCTGATCGCACTTGGCATTGGTGGTGGTGGTGGTGGTTGTGCCCTTGCTCTTACTTCAGCAGTTATCCTTAAGAAGAACCTCCCAGCAGCGTTGTTAGAAGTGTCTTTGTGTTGTGGCTCCACGAGGCGTTTGCGAATGGAAGGAATCACTTTCATTCAGATGGATGGAGTAGATTGATGTGGTCCACAGTCGAATCGTTGGATGCCGAACTCTTACTGGGATGAGCTGCACTGATGTCAATGTTGGGCCAAGACGAAAGCGTTGGCAGGGAATGCTGTGTCTGCTTCCTTTATATCCTCTCCTCGATTTGTACCCTCGCCGGTTCGGTGGTGCGAATGTTGTCGCTCTTAACTGCAAGGAGCGTGGGAAGCGTTCGAACGGCGAAGAAGCAGAGATTCACCTGTGCGATTTGGAGAAGTTGACTCAAGTGGGCAGAAGTGTGCCTTTTACCGCGATCAATGGTTTGGATGGTCGCAGTGGAGCGTGTTGGATTGATGGAATGGGCTGCACTGAACTATGTGTTTTTGGACACGTCTGCACGGAAAAAGCATGCTCCTTTTTTTCACCCCCTCCCAACTTTTGCCGTGTTGCAATCCTGTTTGTGTTGGCTTCGGCCCCTCATCCTTGTGTTCAAGTGGTGCAACGTGTCGTGCAATGGAGCGGAGTGGATTGGTTCAGAATTCAGCGGAAATTCGTCTGTCAATCGGTGTGGTCGTGGGATGAATGGAGGAGGTTGACTACCAACTCGAAGACCTGCTGATAGACTAGTTGACATGTCTCAATCGGTGAACCCGTGCATGGCGAAACACAGCATTGTGTTCGTAGGCAACGAGCATTGGAAGGAGGAGGAGGATGGTGGTGGTCCCTGCTTCCTACCGGTGGAAAGTGCGCCACGAATGTACAACGTCAAAGATTGTCGCTGTTCGTCTCATCATACAGGCTGTTGTTCAAAGGTGCTGTAGCTGCTGTTGGTGTAGCTGTTGTTGCTGTTACTGTAACCTCCCACTGGGGTCCTCGTGCACTGATGTCCATGTTGGTCTTACACAAATGCGATGGGAGGGAATTCTGTGTCTGCTTCCTTTATATCCCCTTCCCGATCGTTACGCCAGTTGGTTCGGTGTCGGGAATGTTGACCGCAAGAACTTCTATGTGAAGGCGGAGGAGCAAGTTGTAAATTTTTGGCAACAGGTGGTTCGAATTTGGAACCTGCTACTGCTCATCATCCTCTGTCCAGCTTCATTTGTGCTTGCTGCATCGTCAAAGGATTGTTTTCACTATGGGCATCATTTTGCCTTACTCTTGGTGGTACACAGTTTAAGATCCTACCAGTTTAAAGTGCCATAAGTCCAACACTGTCATTGTTGATGTTCTCTGCATCGAGAGTGTTCGCTTTCACAGGTGGTGCAATGTGAATGGATCCCGTGAATCGGCATGAACCGTTTGCGTTGTTCAGAACTTGCTTCAAAGCCACAAGTGCTGTGATCTCAGTCCATGGCAGACATACCCTTTCGAATGTTGTTTGTGGTTGTGGACGTTTGAGTTGCATTTCTATCTACTGTTTTCTTAACCGCGATAGAATCCCACTGGTGTTGTGAGGTTGGATATCTTAGGTAATCAATTGGACGGCCATTCCTTATGAGCTTGGTCCTTCGTCTCATCTGTAACCCGTGTAGTACGTTGAAATGGTTATCCGTCTGCCGATTGACTTTTCGCTAGAGAATTTGGAAGCGAAATGACGGTAGATAACCACTGATTTGGGTAGACATGCATTGAAGGAGTAGCATTCGTGCCTCCAGAGCAGCGTTTTGTATGTCGGTCTTGTGATGATGATGGTCGATTTGCATTAATGCAGACATTCGAAATGGGAGGTGTGTTAGAACCCTTCCATCTTGCATAGCAAGGAATGTGGAATAAATATTTAATGAATTGTCATTTGCCGCTACATGGACTACAGGTTTCGTGCAGAAGGAAGCGTCTACTGAGTTGGCGATGCTATTGGACCAAAGTTGTCCGTAACAGAATTCCACCACGCAGTGTAGACACCAACCTGCCTCAGGAGGTACTTGGTGCTTCCTCTTTAACAAAGGAGACTGCAGACTGGTTGGAGGACGAATTGGATGATTGGCAGTGGAAAACTGTTGTCCTTTGTGTCTGCCTTGTACACTCTCTTTTCTTCCCTGCATTGTGGCACGAAAATTGGGTTTCGCTTATGAACTGACTTGTCGTGTTTATCATTCTCTCGGATGGCATCCATGCCGCTTCCCGTGTGGATGTGGTGTATGATGCATTCTTATTGGAGAAATACAATCGTTGCTATGATGTTTAATTTATTCGTGGTGGTTCGTGGTTCGTCACCCTGTTGGTAGATCCACCTATCCGTGCAAATTGTGCGACGATAGCAAGTGGAAAGTACTGTCGCTGTTGTTCTTAAAGTGCGACTGTTGGCATGAGGTCTAATGAAGCCGTTGATGGCAGACGGTGTGAATGGGTGCACTTTCTGAATGGCAAATCGTGGAAGAAACGAAGGAAGGAAGGAGGAGATGTTCGAAGAAGAGGTGAGTGTCAAAAACTGTCGTCGTCATCCGTCTGGCGGATGTCATGAGGTGGTGGAGGCGGAGAGACGTTGTCATGGGCACAATCGTTGGGCGGAGAAATGGCTGCTGCATAAACAGATCGACTTGAAGGTGGAGATGTGTATGGTTGGATATGGGGAAGGAAGGATGGAGTAGGCTGGCACCTTACGCTTTGTTCTACTTTTTTCTACTCTCTTCTATGATCTGCTCGACCTTATTGGGGCGGATTGAACTCGGCACGATTCGTCTGGACGGATTTGTTTCCCTCATCTTTTTAAAACTCTTCTTACATCTTCTTCTTCTCTCCATTTGTTGAATGTTGTGTTCTGACTTCCCTTCTCCTTGGAAATCGTCTGGAATTCACTTAGTGCTTGCTGTTTCACCTCCTATAATCCGCTATCTGATGAGAGAAGCGTTGTGGTCTCTTTACATGGTAAGTAATCTGCTAATGAGATTGTTGATAGGAACATGCAAAATGCGTTGTCATCTATCGAAGCAGTTTCCTCCAACCATGCAAACTACTTTTTGGCTTTGATGTTCCCTACCCTGCATTGCACATGAAACCTGTTTGTTCTTCGGATTGGATGTATGGCTTTGGAGCTGTGGCATTTGCTTCGGTGGTTTGGAAGCAGCTCTTGATTCTTCAGGATGCATTTGTGCTTTGCTTATGGCGAGTGGATTTGCATCCCAGCAGGCATCGAATAGGACTTGTGTGTGGATGCTTCACTTTAGTGGAATGGCTGACAGCACGTAGCTTTCAAAGGTTGTCGCCTTCAGCAAAAAATGGACTTCTCTCATTGTGGTTGAAACAATGTCCTCCTCAATCCATTCGCCACACCGAAAAGTTGTCAGGAGCAACATAATGCTTTGTTTTAAAGTCAACACTGTCAGAACGAGGGGGTGAAGTGGATGAACTAGACGAGGAAGAAGTGCAACGATATGGAATGCACAATAGGTTTGTTGATAATATTGTTTTTGGAAGGAGGTCTCAGTTTTACGCCGCTTTCAGAGGTGTTGTTTTTTCTGTGGGATCTCTGTGCGGACCTGTTCCATCGTCAATGCTTGGATTTAGCGTTGTTGATTACAAATTCTGCGCGATGGTATGCTTTTTCTAATCCTGTCTGTTGGTCTTACTTTCGATAGTGGGGGAGGAGTGCGCTACGATAGGAAGACTGCACTGCTGCCATTGTCGCCGTTGTTTTCATGACACAGACTTTTGCCCTTATCGAGGCTGTTCTCGTCCCCCAGTGGTGTCGTTGGAGCTACTCTTGCTTCTACTGTAGGTGGTAAATTTTACGGAAGTTTTTACGCCTTTGGATAAGGCCAAAAAACTTTTGCGGAAGTGGACGCGAAGGTTTGAAATGGTTTCTCAAAATCCTCGTCGAATTAGCATCCACACCGAATGCATGCCCTACTTTGATACCTCATAGGGGGCAATGATGCTATCATTTTGGTTTCAAAAGCATTCGTCTCCTTCTTCGTCTTTCAGTTCTTTCCATGCTGTGATTGTGATCGCATCGCTGTTGACCTCATGATTCAATGCACTGTGTCTTGTTGCATTGCGGTGACCTGAAATGTGTTGCTTTATGGTGGAGTGGAGTGTGGCGACATGGGCGAAGTGGCTTGGATTGGGATTTGCTACGTTGACGTACGATGTTGTGGCGATGCTTGAGGAGATGCCCGGAGGGACTTGACACTCACCCTGATCACTTGTTGATGGAGCACTTGGTGAGAGTAAGGTGCTAGACTCGTCGTGTGAGCCATTGCATTGTGCCTTAAATGTCCTTATTCCATTCTGCTCTCTCTCCTGCACCGTGGTATGCACAGTTGGCTTCCAATTAACGCTGAAATTAGTGCTGTTGGACGTGTATTTATAGCAGACAAGGGACAGCAATCAGACTCATTGTGTTGTGTTGTTATTCTCAACTTCTGCTATGCCGGCTGGTGTGCAGTGCTCAATGCAGAAAGGACGAGGACTAAGAGGTTAGGTGCGTTCAACACAAAACATCAGGCTGTTCATCGTATTGTGAGGCGGAGTCGGAGAAGACGAGGAATATGAGCAAGAGGAAAGGGCTGAAGTGTTTGGGCTGCCAAGTTTGAGTGCTATGCACTGCGACTTGAGGTCTCTACTCTGTCTTCACTGACTTCTTGTGTTCTTCTCTTCCCATTTGTATTCATACTTAGCTGCTTATGTCAACCTGCTGCATCATTTGTGAAATCAGTGGTGGATATCGCGGTTAGTTGATTTGTGTTGCTGTCCACCTGTTCATCACTGCTTGAGTTTTCGCTGTAGTACTCGTGACACAAGCTATGCTTCCTGTCATAGCTGTTGCCGTTTACTGGTGGTGGTGCTACAACTGCGTGGACGATCCTGTGCTGCCACGTCGAAGTGAACTTTTGTCCCCTGTGGTTGTTCTTCACAGTTTGCCATGAGGAGAGTGAATTACTGAATTTTCCCTCTTCAGTTGATAAAGAGCATTACGTAGAGGGATTGCGTTGCTTCCTTGTCGCTTGTCGTTAGGGCGGCAGTCGAAAGTCAACCAATTCTACAACACTCAATTCAAACGATGTTTTCGGCGCTGCACCATGGTGGCTTTGTCACTTGCACCTCTACGTGAACTTCTTTTATCCTGAGAGCTAAACACCTTCTTCAAGTTCACTACCAATCAACTGGAGGAATGTCCTCGAACTTTCCATTAGCTCTCCCTAACACCCTTTCGGTAATGCAGCCATTCTGCATCGAGACGATCCTGAAAGCGACTCATCCTTGTTTTATCGGTGAGGACAATGCCGACTTCCCCACGAAACGTATGCTGAGGGCTGTTTGTACGAGGCCCCTCCAATGCGATGTTTGTGGCCATCATATTGTCGCTTCCTATAACCGACATCAACAAATGACGTCGCTATTTGAAAGGAATGAGCTTTCACCAGCGGGACAACACTAACCAGTTTGGTCGGTTGGTGATGGGTCTTGATGCCTGCATGTAGGCGAAGAAGGGCGTTGAGTAGTGAGTGGTCCCCATTCGATGGGATTTGTGGGCTCTGGTGTGTTTTGGCTAACTCTTCCGTGTGCATCCATGCGCTTCCTTCTCTCCCACTTTCTCTCTCTCTCCCTATCTGCCTGTTTATATCCTCAGTTAATCTACCTACCTATGGAAATGCTATTGTAGTGGGTCGTGTCAGCGGACCGTATCCGTATTCGATCGGTAGGATCTTTAGCATTGTTGTCCCTATTTCCATATACGCTCATACGTTATAGGCGGGTGATCAGGACTTGCTTTTTGTAACTTTTTCTTTCACCATCTCCCATCCCTGCTGATCCCCACTTCGCAATCGGTACCTCAATGAAGTTCCGGCTGCGGTTGTTGGCTGCCGATGCTGAAATGATCAGAGGTTGGCTGTGAGTCAGATTGGCCGGGAGTTATGTTCGGAGGAGAGGGATAAGTTTTACTGGTGGTATACTCTTCATTGGAATACCTTTTTCCTCTTGGCTGTACAAAACTTGGCTGCGGGATGTTGGGACTAGTACAGTGTCATTTGGTAATGTGGAGGTAGGCTTTAACAACAGAGTGTGTGTAAGCAGAAATTGGAGTAGGTGTCATTGACGATAACGAGATGGTTTTTATGACATACGTACGTTTGAGTCGCATGAGTTGGCATCAATTGTAGCGAAGCTGAAGGCGGAACGAAGTGTTGTTTTGTACGTTCGATTGTGTGAATGCTTGTTTTGGATATCTTGGAGTCCCGTAGAAATGTTCCATGACGACAATTGTGGTGCTATTGCTTGGAATAGGTTGTATTCCTTTGAATCAGGTAAAGTTTGTTGCACAATCGACTGGTGTCTTTAGAAGTGGAATGTGTGATATAGCAATGCCAATCCTGGGACTTACGTCTGCTGCGAGGAGTTTGACGGCTCTTAGAAGCTGGAGATGTACGACTGTGACCTGCATTGCACTGTTCAACGTGCGCCCACTATATAAGGTCTTGCAACGCTGTCTGGGCGTCTGCAAAATTGTTGGTGTATGAGCTGCAGTTATTTTGAACCGTTTTGCATGATAGGAGATGCTCACATTTGTTTCCTTGACTTCGATAAAAGTCCTCCTGTCGGTTAAATGTGTGTGGCAGCGTCCCTTCCCTTCGAAACTTTTCTCCGATCAACCCAAAGTCCTTTGCTCAACTTCACTAGGTCGCTGATTGGTCTGTGAACAGCTGTCGTCCATTGGAATAGTAAACCAACCGCTGATAAACTTGCTGAGTGCAAATAAGTCTGTTGACAGGAATGCTTGAAACTCTACGGTGCGGTTTCAAGGCTGATCCACGCAATCATAGATGGAAGGAGGTTTACTTCACCCCTAAAATGTACGCTCCTGCAGAAGGTCGCTTCATTTAAAGTTCAAGTTAAGTTGGTGCAGCTGTGACTCGCATGACGCGTGACGCCTATTTGCTTTCCATCCCACGGACACATGCTCTCCATCGCGTGTGCCGTTATGTGGCTCTCTCCCTCATCCATTAATGCAATCAGTGATGGACATCATGTTTGTTGTTATGCAGCAGTGAATCTGCCTATCCATGGAAAGGATGGCGAAGCAGGTCGCTATTTAGCATGTCCACGCTACTCTGCTTAGTCGGACTTCACTCAACACGACTCGACTGTTCCCATTCTGATTCGTTCTACTGAGCCGCAACGCTGCAGGTCGCCTCGTGCCATATACTGTGGTTGGGGCAGAAGGCTACTGACTGCTCGTTCAAGCCCCATTGTAGCTCCTCTGAATATGACATGATAGAGGTATGTCTCGATCGTGTGTGAGACAGAGGTAGACTGACGAGTAAGTTGACATCTACTGTCATTGATTTCACAGCTGTCCTTCTACCTTCCTTGTTGGACGTAACCGACCTGTCCTCGTTGGGCCTTTACTTTGCTTTGTCCATCACCGACGAATGCGTTGATGAGGATCTGCCTCAATCATATAGATGACGGAGGTGCACCAAGCCAAGGCAAGCCAAGGTGGACAATGTTCGTTGTTCTCTTGTCCGCATAGGTGTTTCCTCCTACAGGATCTACATGGGCAGCGTGATATGGAGTGAGCAAATCTGTCAGTGGGGTTATTCACTCATTTATCCCTCATTTCTGCAGAACTCTTCTCGTGCGCCACTTCTCTCCCCCAATTGGCTGGAGGGTGTGGTTTGTAACTCGCTCTTTGAAAATCTTCTTGATCTGAAGACCGTTGTCGTCTGGCGGGATGATGAGCCGACTGCTGACGAATGTGTTGACGAGGACATCTGGAATACAATGACAGGGTGCCAACACTGCTTGATGCATTAAAGGAGTTCCGTGCATTTCCTTATGTGTACGATCCCGTTGAACATGGTTTCCTGCGTTGTTCTTGTGGCGATGATTTCCACCTACAGTGGCGCTTGAAGCTCAATTTGTGTTGCATTGTGTGCATAGAAAGGTGAAAACTAAGTGGAGCCTTAACACGAAGTAATTAAATTTTATTCGAACGTGAACATCTCGATTTCTGGTGAAGGAAGCATCAACAAATCTGGCGGGAGGGAGGTTGCTGCGTGAAGTCTGGGTGTGGTATTGACAGGACGAATTTTGCGACAAGATGAGCAGTAGCACTGGTCATCGGTTTAGCCTGCAAGGTAGGCAGGATCGAGGGTACAGGATGAGTAAATTAGTGTGTGACCCAAAGGAAGGGGACAGCATCAAATTGTGTAAGCGAGATGAAGGAGAAGGGTGAACGTGGAATTGGGGCTTTAAATACGACGATTGGATCAAAGCAGACCGACTGGTTTCTCCTATTTATTGTTGACACCGCCTTGCTGCCTTATTACGCTTTGCGGGTTGATGGTTGATGTTGTCAACGCTAGATTTTGACCACCAACTCGATTCCTGACTGATTGGAGGCTTGCGAGCATTGCATTGTGCTTTGTTTGCCCTCCATTCCCTTCTCACTTCCTTCCCTCACCGTGAGATGCAGATTTGGCTTTCATTTACGAGTGGATGGATAATGGCGGGAGGTGGAGTTGCAGCACACTTGGGACAGCAATGGGATGGAATGTGCTACTTCTCTTTCTTCGCCTCCCACTCAATGCCGAAAGCATGGAGAAGGAAGAGGTAGAGTAGGGTTGAGGTAGAGGATTGAGTTCCTTGTTGTGCGGAGGAGGTGGAGGAGGAAAGGAATGCGAAGTGGTCGCAGCCAATTCAATGCGATGGTTGGATTCAATGCCAAAGCTATGGTGAGCTGAGTGCTTTGTGTTTTTGAGGTGTAGACTGTAGTCGGTGTGAACCAGCCTGTTCCATCCTTCCTTCCATGTGTACTTTGGCAGCTCTCTCTTCCCAACCCTCTCGTTCTACCCATCCATTGCCATGTGCTCCACACCAGCGCTGCCATTGTCAACGTCGATTGGAGACTGTTGTCTTTTGCTAGCTGGTTGTGTTGCCGTTACTGCTGGCGGTAGTGCAGCTGTGGGTGATGTCGGCGCTAACGCGACCACAATAGGCTGGCATCCCCTCCCCAACTTCTCAAAGGGGACATTCGAACTTAGTGCAAGAACTCATCCTGGTTTGGACGGTATCTGATGCTAGCTACCGTGACTAAGGCATGTAGGTGATAGGCCATCACTTTCGAAGTCAGTTCTCCTTTGAATGGTCAAAAAGTGTGCATTGTAGACGCGTACGAATTTGACAAATTGTTCCACTTCTGATTGGTCTGTTGGTTTGACCAATCCAAACCTACCACATTTTGTTGTACAATGCCTTTCGACGGAGTACTTGTTCTGCATCGAGAAAGCTGCTGAAGTGACTTACTCCATCCGTAGTGAGGATAAAGGTGTTTTGTGGCTGGGTAGCTATGGAAGGAAATAGTGGATGGTCGAGGAGAAAGAAGAGTTCTTTCAGTGGTTGCCGTCAGCTGCAGGGTTTGTGTGGCCGTTCGCCTGAGGATAGTAGTCAGAGGAAAGGAAGGAACAGGCAAGGGAGGCTAGAACGCATTCAGCTATCAACGTCAGCTCGATGTTATAAGGTGTAGGAGGAGAGGAGTAACTGTCTAAATTACAGTTGCTAGCAAGGTCACTTTTCATTGACTTTGCTTTCGTTCCACTGCGTTTGAACTGAGCTGGACTGGACTGGACCAGACTTGACACGACTCTTCCTCAAAATGCGCGACGAGTGCAGAACACCAACACTGCCAACGTCCCTGTTCTCCATGGAGGAGCTATTTCTGTTTACTAGCGGCGTCGTTGCTGTTGCTGGTGGTGGTGCTAACAACCTACTTTCAAATTCGCTTGCACAGCTTTTCTTTACCTTCCTTTCGCCAACAGTTCCTAAACCGACTTTTCGTTGTCATGACATCCGCCGCTATGCACCTTCAATACTCTGCATCGTGTCTTGTGGTATTGCATTGAAATGAAAGGAGTTGCTTTGAAATGCATTGCAATGGAGTGCCGTGGAACCAAAGAAGTGGATTGCTGTGGACTTCAGTGAGAATTACGTAGTGAGGAGGCAGTTAGTGTGGCCCAGGGTAAGGTCTATTGAGAACCTTGATGGTTGGCATTGAGGATGGAAGTGTTTTCTGCCGCGCGACTCATCGAAGGGTGGGAGAGAGAAGGTAAGAAATGGCTCAGAGAGAATAGAGCAGTACCGTCATCTTCAGCATCAGTTGGATGTCACAGAAGAGTGGAAGCGAGGAAGTGAAGAACCTAGGAGAACAGTTGTAAGTGTTTGTTTATAATACCATTGCTTGGAGGAGTGGTGAGTACTGGATCTAGGGAACGATGGGACGGCAAATTGACATATCTGTGGAAGGAAAGTTGAGGCGGATCGCCACAAAATTCACAATGTTTCACCGTTTGTCAGCCTGTCAATTGATCAACTCCTCCACCGCACGATGACTGCAAAACGCCAACACTGCCATTGTTGCCGTTGTCGCTGGGAGTAGATTGCCGTCAGTCTTCACTGTGAGGTGGCATGAAAGGTGAGGCGAAGGGTGGCGTTGAAATGCAATGGTTGGATCTGTGCAAATAATTTTGAATCAAAATCTTGCTTTCGCATTAATCCTGCCTCATTTGCTCCAACGTTTGACCAGGCTAGTCCTTCCCTCTCAATCAAACATGAACGCATCATTGAAGGAGATGGAGTTGCAGCACACGCGTCTTGGTTAGGTGACGGGACGTGTTGTGCCGTCTGTGTTTCTCTACCTCTTTTGTGTCGTCTCGCATCCGCTGCCCAATGCAAGGAGGAGGAGGGTTAAGAAGACGTGTAGCCTTCGAGGTGGCAATCTGTTTTGCGTTGTTGTGAGATCGTAGGCAATGCTGAATGGGGAATGAAAAATTGGCGAACAGCTGAGATGACTGGAGCTGGCTTGATTTAATGCTAAGGTTGTAGCTAGAAGATTGGAAATTATGCGCTAGCTCTTGTCCTCCTCTGCTGTAATGTTCTTCCACCAATTGTATCGTTGCGGCTGCCGCTTTGTTGCTTTGCCTCGTATCCAATAGTCAATGCAGGAGGTACGTGGGATGAAGAGGGTGGAGACGTAGAACTTGAGGTGGCAGACTGTTTGCCTCGTTGTGGAATCGACGCGGCGATGGAGGACAGCGAGGAGAAAAGGAAGGAAAAGTGGTGCTTACTTGTGGCACGTGCGGATTTAAAGGTGGTTTGATTCAATACCAAGACTGTAATGGCTGTCGAACTCTCGTCTGGTAAGCCAAGTGCTTCACGCTGCGAAGTGTGGACTGTAGTCTGTGTCGACCAAATTGTTGTGTCCTGTCTGTGATGTGTCGCTTTGCCGATACCTCTCCAACTCTCCATCTATTACGGTGTGTCTGCAATGGAATGCGTGTGGCTATTGCAGAACACCAGCACTATCATTCGCGTGACACAGGCTGTTGTCTCTGTCGAGACTGTTCTTATTTGCTAGTGGTGTCCTTCCTGTTGCTGGTGGTGCAGCTGTAGCCTGTGTTATCATTCGGAATGTATCAGAGGGTGTAATGTTGGATGCAATGTGGATGTGGACGTAATGTTGGCAATGCAAGCGTTGACTGATGCGTTGGTTCTTGGCATTGTGGACGGCAGCGAGCTTGAGGCAAGAAGTGAGAGGAAAACGCCAAGTAGGATGGCTGTGTTGAAGTGCTGTTGACGTTGAAATTGTCAGTGTTGGAGATGAGCATGTAGTGATGTGAACTGCACCACGATTGCAAAACACCAACACTGTCAATGCCGCTATTCTGCATATCGAAGCTATTCCCGTTCAATAGTGGTGCCGTCGCTGGTGGTGGTAGTAGTAGTGGTGTTAGCGATTTGCCTTCAAATACGCTCGCGTTCTTATCCTTCGTCTTCCTTTTCTTGATTTTCTACCAACCTGATTTAGCATTGCTTTGGCGTTCATCCTGTGCACCTCCGTGTCGTGTGGCATTGCAGTGAATTGAAGTGAACTGCCTTGGATTGCATCTTTATGGATTGAGGTGGAAAGAACTTCAGTAGCATGTCGAACGGTGTCAAGCATATATATTACGAGGTGGCAGCTAGTGCTGCTCAAGACATGAAGCTTGTTGGGGCCCCAAGTTGTTGGCAGTGAGTTTTGAAGCGAAGGATGTGTTGAATTGCAACTCATGTTGCAAAGGGGAATAATGGGAACGAGGTTCAGGTGTGGCACCACGTACCGACAGTTGGTTATTTGGATGTCAGGAACTAGTCGTGTCTCCTTCCGATAGACTGAATTGCTTGCATCGTTCGTCGTGATTCTAAGTTCTCTTACCCGACATGATCGAGCGTTGACGACGAGCTCACAACCACCTTTTAAACATATTTGCCTTCGACTTTGTCATCCTTTCCTCAATTTTCTCCAAAGTCATGATCATGGCAGCGTTCCTGTTGGCTGCCGCTCGTGTGCAAGGTACAATGCGTCGTGCAAAGTAATACAATACAAGGTGTAGATTCGAATCTCTCTTGATCAACTTGTTATCTTCATCCTCACCAGAGTGCCCCTATGCAGCTATTCCCATTCCTCTTCTTCCCACTATCTCTCGTTTTTTGTGTGGCTGTGTGTGCTGCATCTTCAATGGTTAGATTTATTCGTTTCTACCATGTTTGCTCAATTCAGAGGGATTCGCAACTCATCAGTCTATCAGTTGGTCCACTTGTCCGCCATTGGAAGGTGCACGACGACCGCAAAACGTCAACATTGGCATTGTTGCTGTCGCCCTCGTGACTCAGACTGAAGAGGGCATATTGCTGCGGGGAGAGGGTGGTGAGGAGGCGCTTTAGTAAGTGATTGCTTGAAACACCATTGTTTAGTGGAAAAGGAGCTGCAGGATAGATGGGAGGCCAGAAAGTTGGAGCAGTGAATCGGTGGGTCTGTACAAGTAATAATGTTAAAGCAATATCTTGACTTTGCATTAACCATGCTTTGTTTCCTTCATTTCTCTTCTGATGCGCTCTACTTGAATGGATTGTGACGAACTAGACTCGGCTGTCCCTTCCTTACTCCGCTCTACAAAGAATGGAGAAATTGGGAGAACTTGAGTTTGAATGGCACTCAAGGTGTACAAGCATCGACTCAACTCAACTCAGTATTTCCAATCCTGTCGTGCCGATCTGTGCCAAGTTGCTCCAATAAGCTCAGAAAGTGCTGCCGATTGGAGGAGCCTAAATGCCAACTTTATTTTCTTCCAGACCGATTAGTGGATACGATGGAATTCAGGATTTTAAAAGCATATCTTCCAATCAACCGTGATCGGGCCATTGTGAAAGATGGAGCTACAGCACACGCGCTTTGGTTATGTGATGGGTTGTGTTGTGGTCTTCTGTGCTTCTGTACTTCTTTTGTGTCTTCTCATATCTGCTGTCCATTGCAAGGAGAAGGATGAGAAAAAGGTGGCAACTTGGAAAACCAGGGCAATGGAGACTAAGAATTGACGGGTTGGCGAGCAACTGAAGTGATTGGTGGAGGTGGTTTGATGTAGCATCAAAGGTGTCAAGGTTGCAGTGAGAAGGTTTGAAAGCATGTATGAGCCATTGTCTGTCTCTACTGAAATGTTCCCCTACCAATTTCATCGTGACGGCTGTCACTCTCACTTTTGCCTCTCCCACTCTACCTCTTGCTGTGTCCCTGTGTGTACACGCATGTGCGTGCATTTGGCAGATCGTCAATTGTGGAGGCTTGTCGGTTCTAAGACGCCAAAACTGCCTTCGATTGGCAGGTGCAGCTTTGTGCTTTGCAATTTGATGCAATTTGTGGACTTGAGTCTGTTTTGCATAACCCGCTGTGTCTAGCTCCTCTTCAATCCCGCATGTCATACTTAATTTGTTCATGGCAGTTTGTCAACTCGTCAGTCGGTCAGCCTACTTATGAATGGTATGCACAGATTGCAAGACACGAACACATTCACTGTTGCTGTTGTACCTGAGGCAATAATGGAACGATGGAGGGATGAAGTGATGAACCTGTGGAGGGTAAGATGGAGTCGATCTGCTTCTAGCATCCACTTTGATTAACTTTTACCCCGCTTTAATCTAGCTTCTACTCTAATTCACTTTGAATGGACTGGGCCGGATTTGACACGTCTTGACTGTTTCTTCCTTCCATTTCGTCAGGTTGCAGGGTGTCGATTGCTGCTGACTGGAGAGGTTCTACCGCCAACCAGATGATTGCCTGGTTAGGTGAGTGACTAACAGGAGTAAATTGTTGTAACACGGACTGTGCTTACTCGCCATTGTTTCTGTAGTTGCTGCTGCCGTTGGTGTAGTTGTAGGAGGTGGTAGAGGAAGCGGGACTTCTACTGGCTAGAATCTTGCACCTTACACTTTCAATGTGACAGTTGAGCTTTCCACCAGTCCTCTCCCGTTGGTCGGTGTCGAAGGTCGGTCACTGCAGGTGAAGCATAGCGATGACGGAATGCACCATTCCTTTAAATTCTCTTTCCGATCGGTACCCTAGTGAGTTCCGAGTTACGAATGTTGACCGCAAGTGCTTTGAGGATCAGTGCTGTGGGTGTGTGTAATGTAGAGAGCCATTTTAATTTCTAGGTTAAGTATATATCTGCACCTTCTTTATCTCGATGTTGTTAAAATCTTTCGTCACAGAAGGATGGAATACGGATCCCGCTGCTGCATACCGCGGATGAAGGGTAATGACATTGAATCGTATTAAGTCAATGGAAAGCGAACACCAGCAAAAGATGTTTTAGCGTTAAAGAGGTTTGAACGTCGAATCAAATGCTCAGCTGTGTACCTTGAAGTCGATAGACTCAAATGGAAGAAACAGTGCTTTTGTGACGCTGACGATTGCTTGAATGGTCGCAGCGAAGCGTAATTGATTGGTAGGAACTTGTGCACTGTGCTCTGTGGTGCTGGACACATTTTCAAGCACTGTCAAGCAATGGTGATAGTGTGCTAACAGCCTAGTGTTCAAATAATTCTTCTCGCTCTTCGTCTTCCTTTCCTCAATTCCTTCTGTGCTGTGGTCGTGTCAGCTTCGGCTCCTCGTCCCTGTGTTTAAGTGATGCAGCATGCCGTGTAGTGGAAGGAACGGAGTGGATTGGATCAGAATTTGGTGGAAAGTTGTTTAGCAGTTGGTACAGCCGTGGAATGACTGGAAGCGAATAACCACCAACTCGAGGCCTTGCTGACAAACTAATTGGCACGCTTCAGTGGTTGCATTGTGCCTGTGGGCTGTGATCATTAGGAGGAGAAGGATAGTGGAGAGGTGGAGAGTTAAGGTGAGGCTGAAGAGGGCTGAAGTGTAGACTTTTAGGCGGTGGCCTATATTCCTCGAGTGGAAGAAGGGAAGAACAGTGAGGAGGAAAACAGTTGATCAACGCGACCAGAACGTACTTCATGTGAGGTGATTGGAGCTGGATTTCTGTGCCAAGGATGTGGTGATTAAGACGTTTTTTTCGCTTCGCAATGCGACGTGGTAATCCTGATCTGTCTCGGCTGTCATGTTATTTTCTCCCTCCTCGAAGAGCGTCTACGCCACAATCCATCGCCCTCTACCTCGCCTCTTGTTTCTGTGTGTGCGTATGGTGCATCATTGAAGGGTGATTTCAATCTCCGAGATCTTTTTCCCTGTCCTCGGTGGCTCACAGTTTTGGAACCTGTCAGTTGATTTAACTTCCTGCCAGTTCAAAGTGCTCGACGATTGCGGAACGCCAACACTGTCAACTATTCCTGTTCACCAGCGGCGCTGTTGCTGGTGGTGGTAACAACCTGCTTTCGAATGCGCTTACGTTCTTTTTCTCCTTCGTCTCTCTTTCTCTACCATCACCTGAACCGGTTTGGTGTCGCTTTGGCATCCGTCGTGTCAGGTCGTGCTGCATCGAAATGAAAAGAAATGCTTTGGCTTGCACTGTTGTGGGGAGAATTCGAACGAACATCATGGGTAGGACTTTAGTAGGATGTGAAATGGTGCCAAGGACATATATTGTGAGGTGGTAGTTTGCGCTGTCCAAAATGTGAGGCTCATTGAGACCGCTAGGTGGTTGGCAGTGAATTTAGAGATGTTTTTTTACGCGCGAGTTATGGATGGACAGGTAGGAGAATGCAAGGAATGGTACACAGAGAGAGAATGCCGTTACCGTCAGTCGGATGTCATGAGAGTGAGGAGGTGAGAAAGTGGAGAAGCGATGGGGCGCAGCTGTAAGCGACTGTTTATAACACCATTACTTGGATGAGTGAGTGCTTCTGGATAGATGGAACAATGGAGCGATGAGTCGACGGGTTTGCGAAAGGAAAGTTGATGCAGATCATTACCGAATATGTTTGCCCAACCGTACTGTACTTTGATTGGACTGGATTGGACTCGACTTGGTAAGACTCGACTGTTTCCTTTTGTTCTCCTCTATACTGAGCTGCAATGCGGCACGTTGGGTTGTGTTGATTGTTATGACTCACAGGGAGGGATGCCAGCTGGAATGGTTTGTCCACCAAGTAGATGGCTGGCTGAATGTCCTGGTCGTTGGGTGGAGTGAATTGTTGCAATTGCGACTTGCAGATGTTCCACTGTACTCTGCAACCGCCTCCTTTGTTCGGCTTTCCTTCCTGCAACCTGCTGTGATCATTGCGAGGGGTGGAGTTGTGCCGCAAGCGGGGCAGCTAGGTGTGGACTACGTTGTGTCGTGTTGTGTTGTTTTGCTCGCTTCCTTCTATTATAGCGTACTGCGCGCGCGGAGAAGGATGAAGAGGGTGAGGATTGGGGTGTGGACCGAGATATGAACTGTCTTCTTGATCGTGAGAAGGCTGTTTTCAATTCTAACAACAAAGTGAGCATGGTTTTGATGCATTAACTACGTGGATTGCATTTACCTGAAACGGCTGTACTCCACTGCGCCTTCTGAACATCGTCTTTAGAATCAGCTTTGCATTATAGGTTGGTGATTGCCGTAAATGACAGAGGGCACTGCCAACTGATTGACTGACTAGCTAGATGACCACCTGAATGTTTGGCGGTCGTGGGTTGGTGCACTACTGTGGCGTGAAGCACCACACTGACCTTTGTTTCCCTCTGTTCTGTTCACTTTTCCTATTTTAACCGCGGCATGGGGATCGGCTTTCGTTTGTTAACTAACTTGCCCCATTCACCTTCCTTCAATTGCATCTATGCAGCTGCCACTTTTCCTTATTCCATCTACTCCTCCTTCTGTGGGTGAATGAGCATGCATGCGTCCTCTCCATCGTCGGTGACTGAATTCAACGGTGGTGATCATTTTTAATTGATTAACGGTAGCAGTCACTTTGTTGACGGTTGATCTGCCTGCTTGCGGAGATCGTCGAACGACTGCGAGACTCCAACACCGGAATTGCCGCCGTTACCCGTAACGAAGTTGACCCTGACTACATGACACCACCACTGTCTTTGTCGAGATTGTCCTCTTGACATCTACGAGATGTTTCTCAATGGTGATCTATGTAGAAGCGAGTTGTGGCCCACAGTCCACAGACTATTCCGCTTGTATGTCATGCACAGTGATTGATGTCGAGCCTAGGCTAATGCATTGGCACAGGACCCTGTCTGCTTCCTCCAAATCATCTGTCTGATTGGGACTTCGGTGTGTTCCGAGTTGCAAGTGTTTTTTGCAGGTATCACAATAATCGAAGCCGTGGCTGTGAGGATGTGATGGATAGAGAGCACTGTTTTATTCTAAAGGGTAAGCTGCATTGTCGACATTGATTTGAATTGCATTGGATTGAATCTTACCGGGAAGTTACGCGGTGTTGGTGAAATGCATGGTTAAATTAGCGTTGCTGCAACCGTTGCTTAATTAGTGAGGATGGAAATGTTTTGTTGCCCATGAGTTATAAGAGAAAGGAAGAAATGAAGGAATGACGCAGGAGTGGGTAAGTCAAAACAAAGTGTAGCCAATTATCGCCGTCAGCTGTCACTTGGATGATCTGGGGAAGAGGAGGAGTCTGGGTGTGAGTGGAAGGATGGTTGTACGGAGGGTCAAACAATTGCGAGGTGCCTCCAATTGCATTCGTCTTCTCGTTTTTCTACTTTCTTCTGCACCGTAGTCGTAATAATAGCCGCTGTTAACACACGATTTTGCTGGATGGGGCACTTCAAGCACCATTTGCATTCCCCCATGATTGACCGAATGGCCAGGGTGAACTGTTGAACCTGTGTCTCGCAAACCAACGCATTTTGCCTTGTTCCATTCCGTTGTGTTCCGCTTTCTTTCTTTCTCGTGCTATGGCAATGAAAGTGATTAAGATGTAGGCCTCGAGATGATGGGCTAGTGAAAGATGAGAATATCCATGCTAGATCACTTCATCAGAGGTGATTGTAGTTGATCTTATTCGATGGCAGGGCTGTATTGCTTGAAGTACTGCTGCTTTTTGGATCAAGCGCCTCGTAATGCAATACAATTCGCGGAGTTCAATCTGTTTCAACTAACTTGTTACTTGTTACGTTCCCTTCCTCTGCCAATTGCACCCATGTGGCGAACATCCCTCTATTCCTCTCTCTGTCTACCACTCGTCGTGTTTGTATGTGCCCCTTACATCGTCAACGAATGATTTCAATCGTGGATACCTTGTTCGATTCATTTACCATCGTTAAAAGTTGATAGGCCTGTCTGCTGTTCTATGCAGCTGTAGAAAGCACGCAACGACCACAAGACACCCATCCTGTTAACTTTTGTGCTGTCACTGCTTGGCGGAGATGTCACTAGTGCTACAGCAGCTTTCTGTGTGGTCTCGGCCATGTTGTTGTAGGAAAAGGCGGAGGAGGTGCATGCAATGTTGGTGATGCGAGCACTGTTGCATTGTTTGTTGATGCGGGCTATCCTGTTGGAAGATCATCTACAGAGGTCAATTTCGAGTCAAAACGATCCCATCAGCACAGTACTTCGAATTCGCTTCTTTCCAATGCTCTTTTCGATTCTCCCTTCGACGACTTCCCAGTTGCAAGTGATGGCTGCGGAGCCGTAGACGTGAGTAGGTGGTGGGAAGGAGGTGATATTTCGATGTGAGGGGTAAGTTCAATTGTTAAGATTCTTTGTGTTTCTCGGTTCATGCATCTGTCGTTACAGGGGCTCGGAGGATGCTTATTGTTTTGCATTTTAGAGATCGGTATTATTAACGAGGCGTGTCAATCTCCTGCGTAGCGGAAAATTCAGCAGTGTATGACATTAACCACCACGCGATAGTTCTAGAGTATGCGTACATCTAAAATCTCATTGATGGACACAAAGTAGTACCACGCCAAGGTTGGAATTTGATGCGGCCGTTGACGTGTTCTAGCCTGGTTGCTTGCTTTGCAACAGCTTGATTCCAGTGGGACATCTTTCAAGGCCACAAGCTTGGTAATATCAGTTGGTGAATGTCGCACGCCTCTGAATGAGGAGCGATCTAACACTTAATCGACTGGAGTCCATGGCAGTGACATGTACAGCATTTTAGCCACATTTTTGAGGTTTGCGTCTGCAGCGTGGAAATTGGTGGCTCTTGGGCACCCAATTCGTGTCTTACACAGACTGTGATCTTTTATTAGTACAGCTGCAAGATTAATGGAAGGTTTTGTTGGTTGTCAGGGTTTGACCTGCAGTGATTTCTGTTGCCATGTTATGGATGAATTTCCGGTTCTTCAACATTGGTATTGGAAATGGTGGGAATCAACTGTCAATAGCATCTCCTGGTGCAAAATCGCCTACCTTATGACGTCAATGCATCTGGCTCATTCCAACAGTGAAGTAGTTCAGCAAACCCACGTAATGAACCGTCGTACCACAATTAGAAGGCACGAACTGTTAGATGTTAGGCACATTAACCCTTTCCGCATTAAAACTTGCTTCAGTATATTGAAAGACTACTTTACTTGCAGTGCATTTCTTCTTAGAGCACTGGAGTAGCTTGCCTACCTCCCGTTGTATTCGTGACAAGCAGTCACAGCGCTGATGATGCGCAATATATGTTTCACCTTTTCCTCCATCAAGTGCTAGGATTCACTCGATTGGCGTGTGAATGTGGCTGTCAACGAAGTGGACGAAGTCGTTGTCGTCAAGGGAACGCCTGAGATGGAGCCGTTTTCTGCCTCCATGGGGGACAAATATACCAGCCTGAGTGAAGGAAACATGTTGACCTTGGCATCAGTTGGGAGTACTCCACACTACTTGGCTGCGTCCCGACTGGTTTACCCACGAGTGTAAGGCGCTCGTCGCCAAAACCGTGGTTGTTACTGTTGCACTGCTGACACAAATTCCCCTCTTTGTCGAAGCTGTTCCCTTTGACCAATGGTGGTGTTGCTGCTGTCGGTATTGCTAGTGCTGTTGGTGCAGGCGGTGCTGCAGGTGCTGTAGACGATGTCAGTGCAAGCCGCAAAACGTTAACACTGTCATTTTCACTGTTCTTCCCATCAAAGATGTTCTCCTTTACTGGTGCTTTCATTGCCGTTGGTGGTGCTATAGACCTTCTTTCTTCCTTGATTTCTTCAGAACCGATTTGGTGTCGCCTTGGCGTCCACACTGCTGCACTTACGACGTACAATGCGCGGTGTTGTATCGCATTGCATTGAAATAAAAAGAAGGGCTTTGAATTGATGAGGATGAGTGGATTGGAAATAAGATGGATGCTTGACGATGCCTATGACACATGTGGTGAAACGAATGTTGGTGTGGCCTATGGTATGAGGTTTATTGGGGCCCTGGATGGCTAGCAGTGAGGATGGAGGTGTTTTCAGGTCCCATAGTTACGGAATGACTGGAGGAAGAAGGCAGAAAATGATTCAAGGAGAGTAGAACACTGTCACTGCCACCACTGAGGATGGGGAGTGGAGAAGCAAGGAGGAGCAGCTGCAAGTGATTGGTTGAAACCTTGTCGCAAGGCAAAATGTTGTTTGCTTGGATGAATGGATTGAGCGGTGAATCGACAGATCTGTGGAAGAAACATTGAAGCAGATTACTACAACATAGCACGTTATGATATGCGTTTTATTGTTTTGTTGTGCTCCCTTTCTTCTACTACGCCAAATGAATGACGAAGGGTGGAGAGGAGTAAGATTGGGCTGTGGACTTCAAATTGGCGGACTGTTTGCTTCGTTGCCAGCTAATCAGTCGGTGGTGGTAAATTGTTGGACTCATGCATTGCCCTTTGTTCCCTCTTCCTTCGCTTTGTTTCCATTCCTGCAATATGGCATGAAAAGTGACTTTCAGTCAATTTTGAATGGATGCTTGCAGGAGGTGGGGTTTTAACTCACACAGGATGGCTACGAGGCGGAGTGTGTTGTGCTGTAGTGCTTTTCTTACCTTTTTCTGCGGCTTTTAGTATTTGTTGGTCATTACAAGGGGAAGGATGGAAATGTGGACTGATTATCTCGTCTTGAGGAGGAGGTGGTAAATGTGGAGGAGGAGTTGTACAGTGGTTTTATTCATTGTCAAGACTGTCGTAATATCGATGCATGGACTCACTTCCTACCTTCATTCCATCTCCAAGTACACCTACGTGACTACCTCCCACCCTTTCTCCCTCTCTCTGCCTCTCGCTGTGTTTGTCTGCCTATGAGTGTGTCTGGTGCATCGTTCACAGTTCACTTCATTCGTGGAGATCATGTTCAATTTGTTCACTGTCGTTTGTAGTCTGCCAGTCGGACGGTTGCGCTTCTGTCGATGGAAAGAGTTCGACGATTTCAAAACGCCAACAATGCCATTACCACCGTCGCCCTCATGACACTTGTTCTTGTCCACATCGAAACCATTCCCATTAAACCCATATGCTCCCTCTGATGTTGACCCTGCTGTGCCTGCGTGGACGATTGAGGCCATCTGGATGATAGTAGACAGATGAAGTAGCAGAGATGGGACTCGTGTTTTAAATGCTTCTTGCTTTGAAAAGTTGCATGATGGAAATGGACATGAAGTGTTGTGCGATGTGATGGCAGTGTGTTGTCTGGACGCCCACAGAGGGTCCTACTCGTTTTCAATTGATGACGTCTTCTGCATCCTTCTCCGTGTTGCTGTGTCTGCTTTGACGACACAGTCATTTTCTTTGTTTCTTTTATATCTTGACCGTGTTCGCATTGAACTACATTGAATTGGAGTGGAGCGGAGTGAACTCTCGTGGAATGTCGGACGGTATCCAGGAGATACAATTTGAGGTGGCAGTCGGTGTAGCCTTATGGCATAAGATCTACTGAACTCTCGAATTCTTATCTGAGAAGATGTAGGTGCTTTGTGATTCGTCAGTTTTGGAATGAAGTAGGCGATCGGCAAGGCATGGTAGAGTACATTCATCTGGCACCGGTAACCTTCAACCTTCAACTGAGCTAAGGTAGCACAGTCGTGAGTGACTACCTCTAACACCATTGCTAGATTGGAATGAAAGAAGGAATCCTCTTGATCGCAGTTGTTTTTTTATTTATCATGTTCCTGGTTCCGCCTACCCGACAATACTAGGCGACGACGGCGTACTAAGAACCTGCTTTCAAATGCCCTTTACTTAGTCTCCTCTGAACCTTGGTTGTGACCACAGCACTGTCCTTGATGGCGTCGGCGTCCCCTTCGTGCATTCATGTTACAATGAATTGTGTCATACCATATTGCATCGAATGAAATTAGAGTGACGATGAGTAGAAGAAATGGAGCAGAGTGGAATGCATAGGATTACACTGGACTTCCTCTGGATGGCGTACGGTGTGCAGTAGATACAAGGTGTGGTGGACGTCGGTATGAGATCTAATGATGCCTTGGATGCTTAGCAGTGAGAATAAAGTTGATTTGTGACAAGTGAGTCATGAACCGAAGGAAGCGAGGAGTGCGTAAAGCAGTGCGGAGTGCAATCGGCTGTCACCATCAGCCGGACGTCGTGAGTGAATGAGGATGAGGCGCAACAGTAAGTGATTATTGAATAGGCTAAAGGACAGAAAGTTGGCAGGTTGAACCTATAAAATGGTGGAGCAGATTCTTTTAACTCGACTGAACCGGACTTGATCAGGGCAGGCTCAATTTGACTGTCTCGTCTTTGCTCCATCCTGCTGAGCTCTGACACGCTGCTGATTGGCTGACTTCAACGCCTGATTGAGTTTTTTGGCTGTGCAACATGGTTTTGCCGTCACATCCTTTTAGCCTAAGTCAGTGGGTCCCCTGAAGGGTGGTCACTTAAATGTCAAGAGAAGAAATCCTCAATATTGGTTTCAGCCGAGACTTCATGCCGCAATGCTACAAGATGTCTCATGAAGACAGGCGCTACCTATTATCCCCTTCGTGGACTGGGAGGTTTGATGCCCTCTTTAAATGAAGGGTAATGTTTGTTGAAGTTGAGATTCAGAGTCCAACAGCTGACATTCACATGGCTTCAGCTAGAGTGGGAGACTGAAGCAAGCTGAAGGCACACAGGCAGGTGGGGGTGGAACGGATGGGTCGAAAGGCTTTTTGCGTGGAATCGGTGATTGCTGTGAATGGACATAAAGTGTAGAGAAATGGTGGAATGGAGGCTCGTGGCAGTTGGTTTCTTGCATGGCTTTTATCTTTTTGTTCCTGGATTAGCTTGCATGACACAGCTGGACGATGACAATGGGCTAACAAGATGCATTCAAATACATTCGTCTTTTCTTTCGACTTTCCCCTTTCCCAATTCCTTCTTTGCGTTGGTATCCGCGTCGGCGTTCGCCCTTATGTTGTGCTGAAATGAAATAGAAGGGAAAGAATGGAGTTGATTTGATTGGATTAGACTTTGGTGATCTTGAGATGTTGAAAGCAAAGGAATGGTGAATAGGCGATGTGGACGAAGGTGTGCAATCACTCATCGCCGTCGGCTGTCAGCTGGGTGCCCTGAGAAAGAGAAGGTTAAGCCGTGCAGTGGTAAGTGAAAAGTGAAGCAGAGGAGTGAGCAGAGAAGCAGAAATCAAGTTCAAATTTCCTTTGCCCAGCTTTCACTCCACGCCTACGTGGTTGACTGGACCTGATGAAAATGTTATTGCTTTACTCCTCGCTACTAAGTTGCGTTGATTTCCAGGTCGATGACTTTGTTGAAGCTGAGGGTAGGATTTTAACCACCCTCTGGTTGGCAGACTAGATGCCTGGATGGCTGACCGTCTCCTTTTCCGTCCTGCTTTGTCCAACTAATGGCGACCCACAGGTGAAATTGCAGCACACACAGAATTGCCATGTGTTGTGGCGTGCTTTTTTATCCTCGATTTCTTTTGCATCGTCTCATATCCATTTCTCAACGAAGAGGGGGATGAGGACGTGATGAAGGAAGAGGGAAAGAGAGAGAACAAATTGTTCCAAAGTGACTTTACGCGAATTGGTCGGAGCTGGTTGGATTTAATACCAAAGCTGTGATGTTTGTGACGTTTCCGCCTTTTTGGGCTGAGGATCGAATAGTATCCTTTAGCAATGATGCCACGAGTTCCTTTCTCTGGACTGGGAGGTTGGGTTCCCATCATTCATTAGTTAATGATCTAATTCTCGACTATTCCACCAGAAATTCTTATCCACTGACAGTAGCATAGGCCTCTGGGTCCGGTTAATTCCGGGTTGTCAATGCTGACCACGCGTGCTACGATGATCGGCGCCGTCAATGTGGATCTGTGACGAAAGGTTTGCGCCGAGTTGGTAAGAGGGGTGAATTTTAATGCTGACATTCTTCACATTCACGTATTTTGTTTTGCTTTGTGGAGGCAGGTATTTATGCCGAAGTGTATCAAAGCCATTGAAAGGAGACACTTCCGGCAAACAATGCTATTCGCTGTTGTGGTTAAACGATGCGTTAACGAAGCATTGCTTTTTGGCGCGGACGGCGGAAATGAGCTGGAGGTAAGCTGGCAGGCGGTGGAAACGGTAGGCCAGATGCATTGAACTGGGGAGAAGAATGGCCGTAATCTGTGGCGTAGTGGCAGTTAGTCGTTTGAGCAGTCGCAGCAGTCCGTTCATTTTCGTTTAAAAGGATCTTCCGCGGCTTTCTCTGCGTTCCTGGACCCTTCCAAACAGATGGTCAGGCGACAAAGATGTGCCAGCAGTCTGCTCTCAAGTACTTTGGTCTTCTTCTTCGTCTTCCCTTCGCCAACTCCTCCTACCACCGTGGTCATGGCTGCATTCCTATTCATGTCGACATCATCCACCTTTGTTCACTAGAGGTACAATCATGCCACTGTTCATTGTTTCCATGCTCAAACCCTTACCTCTGTTATTCAATGTTGTTTCTTGGTGTAGCTCTACCTATCGGACGAGTTTACAACTGACTAACTGATCGTCATGGTTTTTTTACCTGTGGACGAACCCTTCGTAGGTGAGCTGGAAGTCATCATGAAGGGAATGTGACTTTGTAGGCGGCAATCGCTGGCGCGTTGCTCCTTGTGGAGTTGACTTGTTTACCTCCATTGGACCAGCCCTCTTTTGAACCCTATCTTCACCACTAGATCCGTGGGATCTTTTGTCACTTATTTACACTATACTCACTCCTCCGTGATTTCTTTTCTGGCATCAATCACTTGTCCCTTTGTTCGCCCAGTTCCGTATATCTGGCTCATCCCGAATGTTTCTGTGCTTGCCTTCATGTCTTAAAGCTGCATTTTATTGAACCCTTTTTAAATAAAAGAGGTTGTACTGTCACTGGAGTTCTTTTAGTACGTGAAGTTCACGTGGTAGGACAGAAAACGGGTTGGACTAGCATCCAAGTAGAAGCAACCGATGGGCTATCGTTGTACTGTATGGAAGTAGGATGTGCCATAATGAACTCTGCGCCTGCAACAAGCCTTCTTATGCTTAGTGTCCCCGTATCTCATTATCAGAAAGAGGAATGCATTGAGATGAGTTATTTGCCACTGCTACCAGCCACCACTTTCTCGATTCCCATTGGCTCGCATTTTAACCCTGTCAACGAGTTTTGACCTGTGTGACCTTAAAGCAATGTTACCTTTGGATAATTTCGCTGCAGTAATTGTTGAGAAAACACAAAAAAACAGTTGAGGTTCGATTAACCCCAATTAGGTGCCAATTAATGCCAATGATTAGTCAAAATCGGTTCGTAAGGTTGAGATGGCAAAACAAAGTTGACCATTGAGTAGAAGGAGGACTGCGAAGTTGTATGTACAGGTGCTGCCGGCTTCGAAGCCCGTTTGAAGTGGATTTCACATATCGTCGTCCTCTTTGATTGGTTTCGCAGGCACTTGAGACTCTGCCTTCCCACTCCCACTGAGTAGCATGGCCTCTGGGGCATCCTTCGTCTTCAAGGTACGCTAATCCACAAGGTTTAGCTGACATTTTATGACGTGGAAGCTAAAAATAAGGTTGAGAGCATTGATGCACTCCGTCTCACATTGTTCAAAGAACGTCTCATCCTGGACCACTCTTTCCAATTAGTGGAGGTGGACTCCGGAAGATGGCTAGCAGTGTGGCCACGTTGGATTGCTGATTTGTCGGTGTGTCATAGACCCACTTAATAGTGGTACTTCATCCGGTCATTTCTTTCCAACCCTGACTTCGACTTCTTCTTCAGCAATCCATAGATTGCGGCTCATCCGATAATCGCGATTGCAGACATCAATGTCTGATGTGATAAAAATAGCCAATAGGCTTTGATTGAGTTAAGCGGAGCTTTCATTGCCATTCCATTTGGTGAACGAAACTTCAGTTGGAATCACCCGAAGTTGCCTGATATGTAAGGCAGTATTTCCCCTTCCTTCGTGACTTCAGTAATACTGACGCTAAATGTACTGGAATGCTCCCATGTTGCTGTTCATTACCAACGTGTTCAGGAGCCTGATTTGGCTGACGACTTGTCGTAGAACTTGCATCAATTTGGTGACAACAGGTGGTACCATAGGCCAGAGCAAGACATGAGCCGCCGAGAATCGGTTAGGTGAAGTCGAGGTGGAGTAGCGGTTAGCGCTTCTCTGCCTGAAGCCAAGGTGGCGGTGGAAATTCTTATACTCATCCATGTGCGCCTCAAAGGCGAAACTTCCCACCGGTATGAAATTGGTGGGGTGTCTGCAGCTGTGGTGACCTGGGCAAATTGAAGCGATGCATAATGCACCATGAAAGTGGAATAGTTGTTTAAAGTCGTCACGAACGACCACTCTATTACAGTCACTAGCGTTGTCCGAGTCAACACTGTGTCGGATTTGTCGCCTCTTTTACTTGGGACAAAGCGGAAAGCTGAGGTAGCCTCCGCCATGACTGCCATCGTCCACCACCGAATTGGATTTGATTGGTAGTAGATTCGGACCCACATTATCAAACCAGTCAAGACAAAGTAGGTTGAGGCTGTCCTTCGCGGTGCACTACGCCATAGGGGAATAAGGTGTTACGGAAAAACAAGCAGCACTGGGATTCTGTGGAAAGTCCCATTTGACTGCCACTTACCCTAGAGTGATCTGAGAGGCCACGGATCTGTCATGCCGCAGTCAAACCGGACAGCCATCCATACATATCATCACCTAGGTGCTTTGGAGAGAATGCACTACGCTGAGGGTGTTAAAAGTCACCTCCGGTTTGTTTTGACATCTTTTCCTGCGCGTGTTGGTGTCAACTTTGGATGTGGAGGAACGGAGACGATGGGGCTCATAACTGTGACCAAAACGTTCTGCAATGGTGACATTAGTGGAAACTGTCAAATTGTCGATACTAGCAAGGAGAAGAGGGCATTTTCTTGACCTTGGCATCAAGTCGTTGGATGTTGGGACGTCAACCATATTACAGATTGGTTTAAAGTGGACTCTGAGATGCCGCTTCATATGTGTCAGCTGAAGTTGGAGAACATTAAGTTCTTTAGGGGACACTGGGTCTTTTATCGCTATAGACTGAGAGTTGTAGGAGTAACTTACGCTTTGAGAAAAATTTACAACCTTTGGTGATGGGACAGTCGCTTGTTTGGGGATAGCCACAGACCTGTCATTCACTCAAATCTGCTCGAAGAGCAAAAAACAATTTCTTAGTCTAAGTCAGTCAGAACACAAGTCAAGTGCTTGAATCACCTCCCCATCGTAAGTCGAGTAGGAGAGGCTAAAAGTCGACTGTCTTTGGAGCCCCTTCCCAGTCATCACAAAATTCATGGTACATGAGTCTTCCTGACCGCGGCCAAGATGCATGAGCTTTGAGCAGACTGGGAGCTGCACTTCGGCCAAGCGTATATACGATGTCAAAAAACGCTACCATTTAAATGTGCAAAGGTGCTTGCATCTTGGATAGTGTGTTCGACTCAGGTAAAGGACCCATCTTTCAAGTTTGGTTACAGGCCACCTGAGACTCCTATGAACCACGCCAGTAGTCCAAGGGGCCCTACTGGTTTCGAACATACGTACACATTGTCCCAGAACTATGTCTTCTTCTCTTTACAAGGTAGTATAGGCGAGCCATACTTCTAGCATCGGAAGGCAGGCTCCATTTTAAAGAACCACTAACTTGCGTTTTACTGCTAGGCGACAAACCTTGGAGGGAAAAATCAGAATATACCTGTAGCAGGTGTACTACCTACAGCACCAACTACGTTATGATGACTGACGCTGGAGTTTGACTAGGAAGCGTGCCGGGAATGATGCCCAAGTAAAGAGGGAGGTTTTGCAATGCTTTGTTTATTCTCGGTCATAATAACGCCATGTGACCCAGTGCACAGACTATGTACGTAGCCCTATCCCCTCTGTACTCCAAGATCACATCTTCTGCCAAAGAATTTTTAACTTTCTCTGCAATACTTTGTTTGTTCGAACTGCCGGTTTCGGTCACTTGGGTGGCCATCTTGTTCTAGCCGGTTGGTCGGCCTCCGGGCCGTACAAACAGCCCCCAAGCCCTCCGTTTCCAGAATACATGTATTCTACCCCCAGTACTTTGCCTTCTTTTACCTTAAAGGGAGTCTCGGGACGCTACATTAGTGGCAGCGGAAAGCGGACCCGACTTTGATGGATTTTATCCTGCTCCATGCCGCTTCTGGCAAATGTCGGCGGTGTGAAAGAAGTGCATGTGCTACGGATGGGAGAATCGCTCACATTCCATAACAGAAGGGTTGAGATCGACGTTCATCTTCGGCACCTCCCTCGCCCTCGTGTTCGACNTTCTGTAAGCTCTCTCTCCTTTTC